>WNYA01000104.1:0-78475 GCA_019512145.1 Engystomops pustulosus
GATAAATCCCCCAGAGTACCTTGCAGGTCACTCCCTTGTAACGCGTCATCACCATATTTGCACCCCAGGGGACAGTTCAGTAAAAATGGGGTCGGTTATTAATATTTGGGATTACACCCCGTCCCTCCTTCCTCCATAAAAAGTTGTCTTGTTACAAACTTCTATATAAAATTCAGATATCGGCAGCAAAATGGGAAAGCGGTTTTCTGATTTCAGGAACTGCAGGGACCAGTCCGTATTTTAAAGGCATTGACTACCATCACAATCCATCATAGTAAACCAGAAGCAGTGCCTCATAGATCCAGGCACCAGTTTTACTCTTATTATAGTTGTCGTACATGGCCTCCTTCCTTCTAAAAAAAAATCAATATTTAAGATTATGTAAATGAGTCCGAAGGACTATGGGGGCGTTACCAGAGCCCTCAATCAGAAGATGTACACAGGATGATAGGATGTAATCTTACATAGTGGGGAGGGGAAGTGCTCCTACACAGTGTAACAGCCTGTGGAGCACAACACATAGTGGATCTGGTAACACACCCTAGAGCCCGATTAGCATAATTCAGGTCATTAGAATATTTTTTATTGTGATTGCATGATTTTAAAAGGAAAGAGGCCATAAGTAACAAATATAAGAAGAAACCACAGTCCCGGTCGCTGGATTTATGAGTAGTACCTGGTTATCAGGATTGAGTGTGATGGCAGATTTGCTTCATGTGTAGAAATACAGATATATACCTGGATCCCGAGCGTGCCAATGAACTTTCATACATTTTCTCTTTCCAGACAGACACTGGACCTTCGGTCACTGACACATTTCCAAGCCGTCTTCATAGCAGGAGGTGCCGGTTCCTCCCATAGTGCGCTGTTGGCTCAGGGGGAACTGGAAGCCAAAGGTTATTATAAGAATAGACAACGTGGGTTAATGCATCCGTATGTGATCAGAATTACACATGATCTGTCATAATGATGATATACAGAAAAAATATTTTATTGTACATCAATATAATCAAGAATTAATTCGAAGGGCGAACTGTCCAGTTGTTTACTATAACCGAATGACAGGTTCCCATAGCTTACAACAAAAGAAGGCTCCAAATAAAAGTCCTAGTGCAGTCACAGACGTCAGCCAATCATCTTCATTCTCCTTCTGACTACTCCCCCTCCTTGTAGCAAAATCCTCAGGAGCACTGTTCAACCGATGCGGTCGTGTGCACTGAGCTAGTGCAGGCACATCCGGCCTTTACCACCTACAGGTACATGAGCGTGCGCATGTCCGGCGCCAGATTAGAACCGCTTTTCCTGAGGTTTTCTTCTATAAGGGAGGGGGGAAGGAGGGACTAGCCAGATGGAGAGATGAGGATGACTGATGATCCACATGCACCAAACCCCATGACTCAGTGCTGGTTTTTACAGGCAGCCAGGTATAGTGATGAAGTATGTATGTATGTATTGGTGTATGTATGTGTGAATGTATGTATGTATGTATGTATGTGTGTATTATGTAGTGTGTATGTATGTGGGTAGTGTGATGTGGTGTATGTTTGTAGTATGTTGTGATGTATGTTTATGTTGTTGTTGTATGTATGTATGTTGTGTTATGTATTTGTGTGTTTTGTTGTTGTGTTGTTGGTATGTGGTATGATGTTGTCTATGTTGATGTGAGTGTATGTGTAGTATTTGTGTGTACTTGTGTGTGTATGTATTTATATTTGTATGTATGTTGTGTATGTATGGTTGTATGATTTATGTGTGTATGTGTATTGTATGTGCTTGTATGTGTGTGTATTGTTGTGTGTACTGTTGTTGTTGTTGTATGTAACGTATGTATGTATGTATGTGTGAGGCGGTAGTTGTATGTAATATGTATGTGTACTGTGTGTATGCGTGTATGTACTGTTGATGCTATTGTATGTATGATGTCTTGTATGTGTGATGTTGTGTGTATGTGTGTGTGTTGTATGTAGTGTAGTCTGATGTGAGTATGGATTGTGTGTCTGTAGTACTGTAACCGTATGTACTGTGTGTAGTTTGATGTGTGTATGGTATGTATGATGTATGTGTTCGTATGTACTAGTTGTCGTATGTATGTAGTAGTGTGGTATGCTGTATGTACTGTATGCATGTACTGTATGTGTGTATGTATGTGTAGTGGTGTATGTATGTCTTGTGTATGCGTGTATGTATGTTGTAGTGTGGTAGGTTGTATGTATGCTATGTGTGTCTGTAGTGTGGGTGATGTGTGTGTCTGTATGTATGTATGTACTGTTGTGGGTATGTATGGAGTGGACTGGACTGTATGTGTTTTGTAGTGGGAGTGTAGTGTGTCGTTGTGTATGTAAGTATGTCTATTGTATGTGGGTTGTGGGTTGGTTGATGGTGTTGTGTGTAGGTATGTATCTAGTGTATGTCTGTATTTATGTATCTTGTGGTGTTGTGTGTATGTATGGTTGGATGTAGTGTGTAGTTGTAGTGTAGTATGTATGTATATCGTATGTTGTAGTATGTATGGATGTATGTGGTATGTATATATGTAGTATGTATGTATGCCTGCTTGCTATAAGAACTGTGAAGGTGAAGTGAAAACCTGATAACTGGATCCCTTAAAGTAAAAGGAAACTTAACTAACATATAAAAAACACTTCGAAATATTCGTTAAAACAATGAATTTGCTATGTTGGGGAGCACGGTATTCATGAGAGTTTGCCGTGGAAAGTCTGACATTGTATCAGCCGTGCAGCACAAGTCTCCGGTCCAGACTTAGTAAAAGAGAAGGCAATGGTGGAAACACACAACTTTGGTCAAAGCGAAGAGATGAAAGATGGAAGGAAGGATAGAAGCCACACAGGAAAACCAGCTCTCAATGTGCGAAATGATTGTCTTCCCTCTAATGTAGTCCAAACAAATTATAAAATGGTCAATGGTAAAAGATTCTACTGTCGAGGAGTGGAAACCGTGCCTACTGCATGTGCCAGAGGTTTTCCGTCTTACTGGGTAGGGGGGTCTTAAACGCTTTGGGGATAACACCAAGCACCTGGGGTTTTCTCCAGGGGCCACACGGAAGGTCGGGTGAGCTGACTCATTACTTTTTGTATTATTTGTTACATCCATAGTACACAACATAATACAAGTCCAAAAACACGGGTAACATGTGTATGTTAGCACTTACTGTAGAAGCCTCCAATGTTGCAGTTGTTTTGCGACAGCATTGCACGTTCATTCTTATGTTCTTGTTAAAAAAGTTTGAGATATAGGGCGACACATCGCAGGGAGATCCCGTATTACCAGCCCTTTTCCACAGTGTATATGATGCAGTCCACTGAGGGTAAGATGAAAAGTCAATAGTCTTATGAGTGTCTACTCATCTAGGTTCTCTCTCGCAAAGATTCCCCACATCTAAATTGCCCAATGTGACAATAAGATAATATGACAACATATTCACACTATATTTATTTCCTTCACCCTAAATGAGAATTGTCTGGAAGAAAATGGCAATCAAAAGGGATGTGATTACAGAGTCTTACAAGGATAGCAGAGCTCAGGCGCTGGGCACAGAGGACAGCAGAGAGCTTAAGAAGGTCTAGATGCCTTTTTACACCTAAATAACATGATGGTTATGTTATATAGAATGTTTCCCCTAATCCCTTCCCCTTCCCTTCCTTGGTTGAACTTGATGGACAAGTGTCTTTTTTCAACCGTATAACTATGATACTATGAAGGACACAGGTCAAGGCAGAGATGCCATTACTATAATGTAACTCAAGCAATGTCCCATGTGACCACCCCTGCTCCGCATTCTTTATACAATGTCAGGAAAGTTTCATGTTTCACATGGATTGTCTACTATAGTATAGCTATAAAATGAATCCTACTCACTGGCATGATAGTAATCCGACTTCACATAACATTCAGTAGAGTCGGGACACTCAAAACGATTTCCCTTCACAGTCGTGCTGTCTTCTCCAACATTGAAAACATGTAATATCGGAATTGCGAGACAGAATCTTGTCAGGAAATGGTGAAAAAACATTCTGAAGGATTGTTACCAATTTGGAGTCAATATTAGGAGTTAAAAGAAATTACTCCAAAGATTTTCATTCACGGAAGTTAGGCTCAAGGTAGAGTCTGAGGTTGGATAAAATGTTCTCTTGGAAGTATCTGACATACTGGGGACGATTTACTTACACGTCCATTCGCATCAGCGGCTCGTTCTCTGCGGTGAGTCGGGTCCGGCCGGATTCATTAAGGCAGTTCCTCCGACGCACCAGATGTCGCTGCTGCGCTGAAGTTCCCCGGAACGCACTGGAGTACACCGAGCGGGCTGAGTGAAGGTAAGTGCAAGCTCCGCAACACATTTTTAAAAAAATGCGGCGGTTTTTCCAATCGTCGGGTTTTCGTTCGGCCACCCCCCTCCCCCCCCCGATTTCCGTCGCGTGCATGCCGGCACCGATGCGCCACAATCCGATCGCGTGCGCCAAAATCCCGGGGCAATTCAGGGAAACGGCGCAAATCATAAATATTCAGGTAACACGTCGGGAAAACGCGAATCGGGCCCTTAGTAAATGTTGCCCCGCGGTGTGTTAAAATTAGTTGTTAATTAGAGTTCTGATAACTGGTGTAGATTCTGTCATCTTAGTATTCTATGGTAAGGTAAAAGTACAGAACACTTCCTATAGATCGCCATGGAGTCCGGGGAAAGGTCTACCTACGTAATATTACTTTGATAGATCTTACCTGCCCCTGAGATGGAACCTAGGATGGTGAGAGAGATGATGAAGGACCTCATCATGGCTGAGACGAGAAGCTGGTGAGAAGAAATCTGCTGCTTTGTATAATGGGACCGATGGGACGATGGTATGATGGCCGCAGTCAGGGCTGTGTCACTATTAATGTTTATTCAGTTAATATGTGTCGTCATGTTCTAAATAACAGAGAAGTCCAGGACCCCTGTGCAGTGAGATGGTGTCTACTGCCAGTCACCTCGGTTGTTCCCAAAAGTCCCATCCATACACAATAATTACAATACATGGTGATATTAAGAAGCTGGAACTCTGCTGAAGTTTGTCCATCCAACTATAATGATCGGTTCCAAATCCTGGGAGTAGAATGGACTTCACCATCTTGATTCTACCAGTAATAATTTTAGTTAAAACTACTCGGCTCAAAGAAACAAAAGGGAAGACTAAAATTTCACATCTTAGAACTAAGAATGAAATATTCCAGTGCAAATCTTTCTTCCTACATAGTGGAATGTGCTGAGAATAATAAAACATAAATAGTCAATGAACATCAAAATAAGATATCCAGTGAAGGCCTGGACTTGGAATTATCCAAAAATCAAAAGCGGAAAATCAAAGGCTGATCCAACTTCAGTGAAAACACCTGGCCATTGTCCTGATGAGGCTCATTAGTGTATGTGTGGCGTCCACATGCCTGTATGATCTTCCAACAACACTTGGGCATGTTCCTCCTGAGGCTTCAGTAGTGTGTGTGACCCACATCTGTTTGACATTCCAGCAACACCTGGATCGCCTGCTGAGGCTCAGTAATGTGTGTGCCTCCATGTGCTGTAGACCTTCCTACAAGACCTGGGCATGCTCTGATGAGGCTCAGTAATGTGTGTGGCCTCCACGTGCCTGTATGACCTTCTACAAGAACCTGGGCATGTCCTGATGAGGCTCCAGTAATGTGTGTGGCCTCTACGTGCTGTATGACCTTCCTACAAGACCTGGGCATGCGCCTGCTGAGGCTCAGTAATGGGTGTGGCTCCATGTGCCGGTATGACCTTCCTACAAAAACCTGGGATGCTCCTGATGAGGCTCAGTAATGTGTGTGGCCTCCACGTGCCTGTATGACCTTCCTACAAGAACCTGGGCATGTCCTGATGAGGCTCAGTAATGTGTGTGCTCTACGTGCTGTATGACCTTCCTACAAGACCTGGGCATGCTCCTGATGAGGCTCAGTAATGTGTGTGGCTCCTACGTGCGTGTATGACCTTCCTACAAGACCTGGGCATGCCTGCTGAGGCTCAGTAATGTGTGTGCCTCCATGTGCTGTATGACCTTCCTACAAGACCTGGGCATGTCCTGATGAGGCTCGATAATGTGTGTGGCCTCTACGTGCCTGTATGACCTTCCTACAGACCTGGCATGACGCTGTGAGGCTCAGTCATGTGTGTGGCTCCATGTGCCTGTAATGACCTTCCTACAAGACTGGGCTGCTCCTGATGAGGCTCAGTAATGTGTTGGCCTCCACGTGCGGTATGACCTTCCTACAAACCTGGGCATGCTCCTGATGAGGCTCAGTAATGTGTGTGGCCTCCACGTGCCTGTATGACCTTCCTACAAGACCTGGGCATGCTCCTGATGAGGCTCAGTAATGTGTGTGGCCTCTACGTGCCTGTATGACCTTCCTACAAGACCTGGGCATGTGACTGATGAGGCTCATTGAAGTGTGTGGCGTCTAAGTGCCTGTATGACCTTCCTACAAGACCTGGGCACGCGCCTGCTGAGGCTCAGTAATGTGTGTGGCCTCCACATGCCTATATGACCTTCCTACAAGACCTGGGCATGTGACTGCTGAGGCTCAGTAATGTGTGTGGCATCCAAGTGCCTGTATGATCTTCCAACAACACCTGGCCATGCTCCCGATGAGGCTCATAAGTGTATGTGTGGATTCCACATTCCTGTTTGACCTTTCAACAACACTTGGGCATGCGCCTGCTGAGGCTCAGTAATGTGTGTGGCCTCCACGCACCTGTATGACCTTCCTACAAGACCTGGGCATGCTCCTGATGAAGTTCAATAGTCTGTGTGGCCTCCACATGCCTGTATAATGTCTGGACATTCTTCTGATGATGTTCCCAAATCCCAGATCTCTTCCAAAGTCTGGATTAAAGCATCAGTCAACTCCTGGACAGTCTGTATTGCAATGTGGCATTGGTGGATGGAACAAGGCATGGAGTCCCAGATGTAATTGTTTGGATTCAGACGTGGAGAATGGGCAGGCTAGTCCATGGCACCAATGCCTTCATCATGCATGAACTGCTGACACACTACAGACACATGAGTGTGTGTATGAATCAAAATGTATCCAGGGCCTGCTGCACCTTCCTATAGTCTCAAACTGGGTCTGATGATCTTATTCTGCTGTCTAATGGCAGCAGCTGTGGTTGTGCGGCCCTCCAAAGAAATACCTCCACACACCATTAGTGACTTACTACAAAACTGGTCATGATGGAGGATGTCACATGTGCTCAGTGCTAACTCCTCTTATCTGTGAGGAGCACAGGGCATCAATGCCAAGTCTGCCACTCTGGGTGTTCTCTGGCAAATGCTGCACAATGCTTGGCTATAGGCACAACACAGACTTTTGGTGGTCAGGCCGTCATACCACCATTATAGAGCCTGTTTCCAACAGTTTGAGAAGACACAAGGATATTAGTGGCTGCTGGAAGTCATTTTGCAGGGCTCTGACACTACTTCTCCTGTTCCTCCTTGAGGAGGAGATAGCGGTCCATCTGATGGGCTTCTGTCCTCCTATGGGAGTTCTGTAGTGGCCTGTCTCCTGGTAGTGCCTCCAGCCTCTAGACACTTCATTGACAAACGCAGATATCCTTCTTACCACAGCTCAAATTAATGTGTTACCCTGCACTACCTGGGCAACTTCTGTGGGATGTAGACACTTCCTGCATAAGTGATCGCCACCTACAGATCCCTCTTCCATAGGGGTTGTCTTAGTAATTGCATGAGTATAATTTCTATGGTCTTGGTACCATTGGCATCCATTGATTCACAATCAGTACCGATTCATATCAGGACAGGCTGATTTTTACAGATGTGTAATAATTGAGTGTCGTTTCGTTGCTCAAGTGTTCCCTTTATTTTTTTGTGCAGTGTTTATTATATCTTTCCCAACTATGAAAGCAGAATTGTGGTGTAAGATTTCTGTGCACATGCAACTCTTTGGGGATGTTCTCTGCGTAGCCGCTGCATAATGGTCAATGGGGCAATGTATTAAGGCTGGAATATTTCACAGCAGTATTAAAATTCTTAAAACTCTGCCAGTGCAAGGCATCCCGGATCTACGAAGAGGCTTTGGCTCAGTAGAACTGGAAGCCACCTCCGCCAGTCGAGACTTCTTCAGACCAAGTACAACTTGGGAACAAAAAGCAAAATTCCAGCTCACCTCCAGACTTTCTTAACCATATACGGAACCGGCAAGGAACCCACCTCGTTTGGAAAGGTAAAACAACATAAAAAATAATCCGATGGTCCAGCCAGATTCCAAAACGTGTTCAAAATTTATTCAATGAATATCTTTACATCCACAGTCCACCAACGCGTAATTCCTGTCCACCAACGCGTTTCAAACGGTACAACCGTCCTTAGTCATGGTCTGGTCCAGGCAGAACTTGGCAGAAAGCTTTGAGCTATAGAGGCTCATTTACTTACCCGGTCCATTCACGATCCCGCGGCGCGCTGTCCGACGTGGATTCGCGTCTGCCGGGATTCACTAAGGTCGTGCGCCCGATATCCTGCAGGTGTCGCTGCTGGGCCGAGGTCCCCCGGAGTTCACCTTCTTCTTCCTGGTGCATGTAAGTGCGTGTCTTGCGACACAAATCCTTTTTTAAATACCGCGCTTTTTCTGAATCCGTCGGCCACGCCCCCGTTTTCTGTCGCATGCAAGCTGACGCCGATGCGACACAATCCGATCTCATACGCCAAAAACCTGGGGCAATTCGGCGCAAATCGGCACAAAATGGAAATACTCGGGAAAACCTGACGGAATAGCGGCCGCAGGACCCTTAGTAAATGAGCCCCATAGTCTCCACCAGTTTTCACAGCCCAGTCCACCCAGATTTTATTATTATTCATTATCATTCTACTCCCTGGGTTCTGGTGGATGGTTAGGGTTATTTATCAGGTGTATTGCCAAAATTCTGAACATTTAAAAAAAAAGTGTCCCCAGGATTTTGTGCAAATCAAATATTAACTCTAATCCCAATGAAAAAAACGGTGTTTTATAGAGTTAGGAGGGTTATGGCAATTACAAGTGGGACAATGTTATTATTTCTGAAGGCAATCAGAAAAAAAATCGGATTGGATTTGGCGCTGGAGAATCGGTAGATTTGTACCAAATCTACATATCGTTTCCAGAGAGTTTTGCAGATCGGTGCCACTGTGTAAGGTAGGTAGACATGTTGTCTCATAAAGGGAATTGAAAAATTCAAGACCAGGAACATAACCAATGTTTTGTAGAATTTCTGCCTCAAAGTATCAGGTACATAGATAATGAAGTTCATTATATTTACTAGATAAGATGCCAGAGATCGTCATATTTTCTGTGGCAAACAAACTCACTGGGGCAGATTTACTTACCCGGTCCGTTCGCAATCCAGCGGCGCGCTCTCTGCGGTGGATTCGGGTCCGGACGGGATTCATCAAGGTAGTTCCTCCGACGTCCACCAGGTGTCGCTGCTGCGCTGAAGAGCATCTGAACGCACTCAAATACACCGAGCCGGGCTGAGTGAAGGTAAGTGCAAGCTCTGCGACACTTCTGGTTTTTTAAATGCGGCGGTTTTTCCGAATCCGTCGGGTTTTCGTTCGGCCACGCCCCCCCCATTTCCGTCGCGTGCATGCCTGCGCCGATGCGCCAAAATCCGATCGCGTGCGCCAAAATCCCAGGGCAATACAGGGAAAATCTGCGCAAATCGCAAATATTCGGGTAACACGTTGGGAAAACGCGAATCGGGCCCTTAGTAAATGACCACCAATACGTTTCTGTGACGGCCATTAATCATTCATTTTCTTTTTTTAGCAAATTAGTATCTGGCATAATTTATATGACATAATATGAAAATTATAGGGCTATTTGCTCTACTATTTGCTTTTCTAAATAAATGTTAATTTACGATTGATTTACATTTGCAATAGAAAATTCTGATTCATGTTAAAAAGTTTGCTTGAAATTTTGTTTAGATTCAATTTCAAATTCATGTCAGTTATAAACTGGTCAGAGGTCGTATTAACACCTGCACCTGTGGCATAGACGCTTGTACAGGCAGTTTTACTACTATAAAGACTGATGCATCTAAGAGTGCCTAGATTTTTCAATCTACCTGGGAAGCAAATTGTACTTATGTACTGAAATGCTGATTCAGCTCCGGACAGCTCCTCACTCACAGTCACTGAAGGAGACACTGAGGAGCTGTTGTTAGTATCAATCCTGCAGTTTAAAGTGCTCTGTAAGTTCACTTTAAGCTCACAGATGTATCATGAGCAGAACAGGGAGGTAGCTCCTCCTTCACTTACTTAGATATCACACTGTCGGATCAGAGTGGGCAGAACTATACAAAGCCACACCCCCTCTGTTTGCCGATGACTCCGGGCGCTGTCCCAGATGAAAGTCCATTAAAAAAACTGTCATGGGTCTTTCATTCAGTCCAGTTTTGTGCCATACAATGGCTCTCAGGCCTCTCCCTATATGCTGAATATATAAGTCAAATTACTACAAATTTCATACTTTTCCTCAACTAAAAATACTCCTCAGAAATCTAAGAAGTATTTTTACTCTGCCAAAAAAAATTTCTAAATGTCCCTCTTAATTCTTGTAAATTTTTGAATATGAAAATATCACTTTACTTTTAATTCTAATTCATTTTGACATTTTATTGAAGTTTTAGCCAAGTTGATTTTCAAAACAAGATTAGATTTTTTTTTTTTAAATGTCCTTAATATTTTATCAAAATATTTTGTGTATACTGTCCTGCTATTGCTATTGGGTAACTGCCTAGGGCCCCCACCCCTAATGGGGCCCCCTGACTGTAGAGACAGATCAGAAACATGTTCTGTAATGTAGGGGGCCGCCTACACACGGGACAGGGGCACCCAGAGATTTTGTCAGTGAATGTGAGTGAAGAAGAGATGGTCCTGCATTTTGCAGAGGGGCTGCTGCTGCATGTGTTACTTTAACAGTTGCTCCTCCCCCCTGACTCCGTTTATGCCATTCTCTGTTATAGAGGTCAAATGGGGTCAGGGAATGTCTGCTGCCATTGTCCGGGTTCTCAACCCTCCTGTGCACTGATCCTTCCTGGTGGCTTCATCCTTTACTTTATGTAAGATAAAAACGATCTATGTGGGAGGGTTGATGGAGTCATGAGGGGAGGGAGCAGGGCAGTTATTGTGTGTAGTAGACAATCCTAAACAGATGAGTTTTCAGAATATGTTTGAAGGTTTGGAAGGTGGGGGACAACGTGACACATTTTGATAGAGAGTTCCAGAGTCTGGGGAAGCACGGGAGAAGTCCTGGATGTGGTTGTGAGAAGATCGGATGGTAATAAGCTAAAGGTCCTGTGAGGAGCGGAGATTACGTGTGGGACGGTATTGGATGATTAACTCAGAGATATATGTAGGGGACAGGTGGTGGGCGGCTTCGTAAGTCATGGTGGTACGATGGGTAAACAGTGGAGAGACTGGTAAGAGGAGAGGAGGGATGGATTAGCCTGGTGGAAGAGGTGACGGGGCATCAGAGACTTAGCTGGGAGACCACAGTGAGGAATATTGCAATAGTCCAAGCGAGAGACGATGAGGACCTAATAAGTAGACTCTAGAGTGAGAAGGGATCAGATGTGAGAGATGTTCTTGAGATGGAGGCGGCAGGTTGTAGTATGGCACTGGATGTAAAGGCAGAGGTTACTGCAAGTGTGAACTAGAAGTAGGAGAGAGTTGTGGTGCTTAGTCTTGGCAGACAGTAGGCCATTAGAGACTTTGGTCACGGCAGTCTCAGCGGAGTATTGGGTCTGATCCAGATTGTAGTTTGTTGGAGGAAAGTTCTAGACATGTCGTTGCAAGAGTTTTGAAGCAAATGACGATAGGGCGAAAGTTCAGCAGAGAAGATGGTCCAGATATGGCTTCTTAAGGACTGGTGGAACAGGAAGATGGAACAAGACTGGTGGATAGTGAAAGAATAAGTACAGGGATGAGGGTGATGAGGTTGACAGTTGAACTGAGTGAAGCGCACAAGCACCAATACTCAAGAATAGTGATGAGCAGACCCGCTCAGGACCCGAATGCTGGTTTGTCGTTAAAAAGAGCAAACCCCCCCCCCCCCATGTATGTGGCTTCGGAGGTTCAGCGAGCTAAAATAACAATTACTTCTTTAAAAATATAATTTGGAATCACTAATGGAAAAATAAATATTTAAAAAAAAAAAAAACATACAAAGCTCTAGGCACATAGCAGGATCCGGGCTGGCGCTGGTTGTATACTGCACCTGGGGACAATACATATGCCAGGACAAACAAGACAACCCAAGACAAGACAAGATCTTCATAGACAATAGAAGGACAGGTGTGACTATAGTTAACCACCATGAGGGGCTGTATATAATATAACACATGAGGGGCTGTATATAAAATAACCATGAGGGGCTGTATATAATATAACCATGAGGGGCTGTATACAATATAACCATAAGGGGCTGTATATAAAATAACCACGAGGGGCTGTATATAAAATAACCATGAGGGGCTGTATATGAAATAACCATGAGGGGCTGTATATAAAATACCCATGAGGAGCTGTATGTAATATAACCATGAGGGGCTGTATATAATATAACCATGAGGAGCTGTATATAATATAACCATTAGGGGCTGTATATAATATAACCATGAGGGGCTGTATATAATATAACCATGAGGGGCTGTATATAAATAACCATGAGGGGATGTATATAATATAACCATGAGGGGCTGTATATAATATAACCATTAGGGGCTGTATATAATATAACCATGAGAGGGCTGTATATAAATAACCACGAGAGGGCTGTATATAATATAACCATGAGGGGTTGTATATAAAATAACCATGAGGGGCTGTATATGAAATAACCATGAGGGGCTGTATATAAAATAACAATGAGGAGCTGTATATAATATAACACATGGGGGGGCTGTATATAATATAACCATGAGGGGCTGTATATAATATAACCAGGAGGAGCTGTATATAATATAACACATGATGGACTGTATATAATATAACCATGAGGGGCTGTATATAAAATAACCATGAGTTTTTTTTGCCACTATATTTGCGTTTCCGCTCACAGCGTCTGGGGTATGGAGAGCTGAACGTGGTGGATGTGTGGGGGATCGTGGAGGCGACGAGGGGTTTTGTGGAGGGCCTGGGCAGGGGGGGTGACTATCAGCTGACACAGGGGCAGGAGCAGTGGTGTGCAACGGCCGGAGGTGAACGCGCTTGTTGCCACGAGGGGGTGTTTAGCATCATTATGCCTGCGCATACTGGTGGTAGTTAAGCTAGAGTGGTGGAACCCTGCTGATCTGGTTTGGCATAAGTGGCCACCAACAGTCCGTCGGTCATCCGGGTTTCCTAAGAAACTCCAGACTTTTGAAAAATCTAGCCATCGCCGCAGAGCCCTCGCCACGGAAGCTTCACTAGGTGAACATTTGGAGCTGATGACACCAGCTCTGTGGACCTGCCTCTCACGTCTGGCCCCACCACTGCTCTTCCACCTGTTTGGTAGAGGACTCTACCATTCAGAAGCACTTTGTTCACCCGGCCTCTAACCAGCTGGTCTGTTCACATACATCATCATCCGATCCCTCAGTCTGCTCCCCCCTCGGACTTCCTGCCCCTGACAAAAACTTTCCCACTGCTGACAACTGTTCTCATCGTCGGACACCTCTTTACACAACTTTTCCACTCGTCAAACAAGGTCATCATCACCCAAAAGACTGAGGCTGGTGGAAACCTGGGCATCGGAAAATTGCTCACAGCAACCCGGACAAGTGGTTTGTGACTGTGGGAGGTCCAGCAAACAGTTCCTCAGAGTATTGCCGGTTCAATGGAAATTTGCTGGGAGGGGGGAAGACTGGGGGGGGGAGGAGGTGAGGTGCAGGAGCTGGAGGAGTGCCGCTTTCGGATGACATGGTGTGGGACTGCGGGAAGACTGCTGGTGGCAAATTGCTCGAAGGCAGTGTCGGCAATCAACGACATCACATGTTAGCATGTTCTGGCCTAACAGTGCTCTACCACGAGTCCAGTAACTTTCAGACATGAACTAGGGAGTGTAGCCGGCCGGCGTTCCATGCTCCCTACAGCAGGTGGTGTCTCACCCCGCCAAGGATCACGCCTCTGGACCACGCAGTAGTTGGACGCCCACGTCCCCGCCCTCGTCTGACCCCAGCCTTGGCGTTAAACATTTGAGTTAAAATGAGAGTTATAACTTTCATTTTTTTTTTACCTTTTTTTTGTGTTGTTTTTTTTTTGTGTGTGTTTTTTAGGTTTTTAAACCAAAACGAGCTCTCCTATTGCAAGGGCTATTTTTAGCCAAAGTATGAAGCACATGCTATGCAGTGAGAATGACGCTGAGTTATGAAAGAAATAAACGGAAAAATAAAAAAGGAAATGGCAGACTGTGCTAAGTGAAACCACCCCGGGCCATAATAAATTTTTCCCACTTCGGTCTTTGAGATGGATATGTGGCGTCACTAAGCGCAAAACACCGCGGTCGCAATCTCACTCCAAATTTGCTCACAATGCTAGTAGATGCACTGCAACAACTACAGCCACCAGCAGATCTACCAGAAATCAAATATATAGAACGCTAACTGTAGGCGTAAGTAAGCGTTTGGTTATCCTATGGATATTTCGAGCAAAGTATTAAAGCACCTACTATGCAGCTGAGATGACGTGCGTTATGAAAAAATAAACGTAACACTACAAAGAAAACTGGGCAGGACGGTGCCTTCATGAACTCAAACCCTATAAATTTTCCCACTTGGTGTTTGAGGTGGATATGGGGTCACTAAAGACAACCAACGGGTAGCAAGTCCCCCTGCTAATCTCCACATAATGGTACTACTACAATACTAGTGCCAGCAAGCCCAGCCACAAGCACATAAAAAAAAAAAGGATAACGTTATTGTAGCCCTAAGAAGGCTGTTGTAGAATCCTCCTGCTAACAAGTAGCTACTAGAACACCCAACGCTTTCCCTGACCAGCAGAGCTCTCTCCCTAGCGGCATCCAGAACACAGAATGATGCGAGCAGCGCGGGCAGCGGCTAGTCTATTACAGGGTCACCATATGGCAGCCAACCACTGCTATCGACGTGTAGGGTACCACGTCATGATGGGTGGAGTGCAGAGTCTCCTGGCTTGGTGATGGGCTCTGTTTCTGGCCGCCAACAAGAAAGGCGGGAGCTGCCATTTTCTCGAGCGGCGAAATCCTCGTCGGCAACGAGCAGTTAGATCGCTAATGCTCGAATCGGAGCATCAAGCTCGGACGAGTATGTTCGATATCTTAATTAGAAGTGATATGACCCAATAGCAAAAGTCTGATCTCCACTGGATAAACCTTGTGTTTATTATAAAAATGTCAGAGGATCAGTGGATTGGACCCTCTGGTACAACCACGGACATGACCAGAGTTCTAATGTCGCCCGGTTTCCAACCCGAGCCTGCCACAAAGCAGTGGCGTTGTGCACCACCCGTCAATTTCACGGCCGACTTGACTTGAGGCTAATCAACGGGATTCGGAAAAACGCATGGAATAGCTTTTTTCAGTGGCACATAGCCCAAAGATCCGGAAGGAATGTTGGAGGCCGCTTTGAATAATTTTCAGACAATGGCCAGCCCCATTCGATAGCGGTGCTCTAGCCCTTTAAATCTTGAGCTCCAGGCGCTAGCACCTAGGGGATAGTGGGCCGCGCTGCCAGAGCAGTAACGCCGACAGTAAAGCAGGGATGGGAGATGGGGGCCACGACGCGGATGTGTGGTCAGAGGGAACCTGGGACTTGAAATACGATATATCACGGATAGGCGTCAAGCTGACCTGGACATTGGGGATTCATTTATATACGTTTGTATCGCTCTTGCTGGGTGCAGGGTATATTAGTTCAGCAAGTACCGATACACTGCACTTATGAGGCCTTTCTGTGTGAGTCCAACCTTTCATTTCGTGAATGACTGTCCATTGGATTTGATGTGTATCCATCATTTCACGCAGGCCTCAGGCAAAAACCAACACGTGTGGATGCCAGTGATGAAGGGAAGCAGTGACCTAGGCGCGGCAGACAGGATAATCACCCAGATCCGCCATCCCGTCACCGGAGCCTCCTTAGCTGGCCAGCACACGTTGGCTGCCCGGGCCCCTACCCTTACCATCTCCCCATGTGAGGTGGGCTCTTGAGATTCCTTTGAATAATCGCAAGGCGGAGCTTACATATCACCGCAATGCTAATATTCAGGGCTCGCGCCACTGGGGGCTTCAAGTCCATAAACCCATAGGCTAATTGTCTCTACTGTTTGTAGTTTGGTCCTCTGCCTGACATGTGAGGAAGAGGAGGCAGCACTGGAGCGGAAATGGGCACTTTTCTGTCTGTCATGGTGACTGATTTCACTGACAATAAGCTGCAGCAGATCAGAGCGTGTCCTTGCTCATTGGCAGTTAAATCCAGGGTGGAGTGGTCTGCCAGATTCTGGCCGAGGGAGAGTTCCTATATCACAAAGGTAGTTCAGTTTACTTTCTTTAGACTTTGCCCGGGCCCAGGAACACGGGCCCATAGCAATCGCATGGTTTGCCTCACAGTAAAATAACGATTATATTGGATTGGTTGGTTTTATGATAATTGTTCACAACATGTTTATCTTGATTATTGTTGATGTCTGAGCCAACTATGGACCCATAAAAAACTTTAAGATTTTGCAAAATCTGTTATGCACGTAAAATGCATATTACAGACGAAAAGACTTTCTGTACTTCTGGGTGAATTTTTGCACAGACTAGTAAACATAAGGAAATGAAAGGGTTAATTTAAATTTACGTCAAGCCAATTTGGCAGGAACATCGCATGGATTTCACCTAAGTGTGGAAACTTACTGCTAAGTATCTCGGTGAACCGACCTCCTGCTCCACCATTTATGGTTCTCCCGCAGGGAGTCCTGACCTTGTGTTTCCTTCTGGCTTTATCACACTGTATAGATCTCACAGATTGTCGCTGGACGAGCGCCAGGCTGAAGTGGGGACTTGGACGGGGAATGTTGCTACCTGTTCTATGTAAACCTGCCGTCATCTCGTCCTGCAAAACGTTCGGCATTACATAAAGAAAACAGAGACGGTGTCCCTGCAGGGAAATCCCAGACTTATCTTCTTCTATGCAGCCGCTACAATACTCTTCGCCCTGGATCATCCAGTAGTTTTTTTAAGGTCCTTTTAGCTCTTTTTAGCTCACATTATTAGGACAGAGAAGAGAAGTGGGAAAAAAGTTCTCGGAGAGTTCAGCTGTTTCTGAAAGGTAATGATGAGCTGTTGGAAATCAATGACATGGCGTCTCCACTTGTGGTGTTGCCACCGGCCCTTCAGTACTGTAGATCAGTAGTGAGGACATTCGCTGGAGAAGGTGTAACTTACCCCACATTAATCTAGACCAATAACATGTTAAGAGCTTCACTTCCCATCAAGGGTGGGATAAGACACCATGGCCCTGGTCTGTAGGAATATTATGGCCCCTACAAGCTGGAGTCACTTCCTACATTTGGGACTAGAATCCGCTTCGGGGATGGAGGAGTCTCTTCTGCTGCTTTTATTCTGCGGTTTTGGCACTTTGGAGACCCTCATGGATTTGGAGAGTTTCTGTATTGTGAGCCGAAACCACGATGCACAAGGATTATATTATTTAAAAATATAAACATTTTTGGGTGTTTGGGGTTGGTGCGATAGGCCACCTAGAAGGCTAGGGCATGGCTACCACCTAAACCAGTGGTGGCGGATATGGCACGGGTGCCAAAGGTGGCACTCAGAGCCCTTTCTGTGGGCACCCAGGCTTCACCCCACACCAGAATTTGCTAGATGTGGACTCAAGGCTTCTCTCTGCGGTCCAAGACCATGGACAAGCAATGCTCAGCGTTATTTTAAAGTGGACACCTCCTTGGCTGCCAGGACTACACGAGAATGGAGAAGGTGGGACAGAGATGATAATCATTGGAGCTCCTGCTCCGGGAACCCTGATTCTTCCTTTTCAGGGGACCTGGAAGGAAGCTATCATCCAAATTTCTCCATCATCTTTCTATGTATTGGTGAAACCAGGATGCCCACACGATTGATACAGCTGGGATCAATAGGTTACTGCTAAATTTCATGTTGGCACTTTGAGACATAAAAGGAGGTTTTTGGTTGTAGATTTGGCACTCTGTCTGTAAAGGTCGCCAACACTGACCCTATACCATCTAATTATATATATTATTTCCCCAGGGGCCACTGCTTTAAGAAGAGAAAAGATGCCAGCTGGAGGTAAGGTCATAAATGTGATTTTAAGACCGTTCACCACCTAACATTAAATCAGTCCCTTCTCGTGTGTGCTCCACCGATCTCACCAATAATTTCCTCTAAATCCCAGGACAACCCTCTGACGTAGGAGCCTTGGAGTTATTGGGTATTTGACATGTAATCTTGTGGTCCTGGGCTGGAGATGATCACTAGCTCCCCCATCTGACTGAGGAGGGGCAGGTAATTGCCGCTGTGTTCCAGCTATGTGCATGCCTAATAAGGATGCAAGAGTGGAAGTAAAGTGGTGAAAGTTCTCTTTAAAGTGGTTTTGTCAGATATTTTGACCAGCAAAACTCCTGGAGAGATGTGTAATC
This sequence comes from Engystomops pustulosus, assembly GCA_019512145.1. NCBI lineage: Eukaryota > Metazoa > Chordata > Amphibia > Anura > Leptodactylidae > Engystomops > Engystomops pustulosus. The sequence continues at coordinate 18,669 of WNYA01000104.1, forward strand.
AGACCTTTGTGTATGTTGTCGTAGAGCAGGACTTGAAATATCATTATATTCCACAATTGGAGCTTTTCCAAGTGCAAGGGGGCGTTTCCTCACACTGCTGTGCTCCTACTCTTCTACACCAGGATTAGTTTTGCCCCTGAGAGATGTGTATAAGTCCTTGTGTGCATGTTGTAGCAGCAGAAATGTTCAGTATTGTAGCTTCAAACAAACTTGTCTTACACTTGTGTGTCATCCCATATGCAATCCATGTTCGTTTGGTCCCTTGAGAGATGTGTAAAATACGTATGTTTACGTGTGTAGCAGCAGGACTTGTGAAATTTGTTCCATAGTTGTAGCTTCTCCAACAAATGCTCTCACAACCCCTTTTGGCATCTGTCGGATTTGATGAGAAGAAGAGCACAGGAGATTTCTTTTGGTTGAAAAAGCGTCTAGCACAATTACTATGGGGAGCCTATGCTGTGCTGTATGGAGTCTGTAGATGGGATACACTTATAGACACAGTTGGGTTACAAACACTCTTAAAGCAAACTGTCACTAGGAAGTAATTTTTTACTGATGACAGGTCCCAACAGCCTAGGCTTGGTGATTTAAAATGCCTTGTAGTAGACTGATCATTTCAGCACCTTACAAAGTTTACCTCACATTTTCCGGTCTCCCTACCAGCGGTGTGCAGTTAGTCTCCTTTCCTCCACACTCATCAGCTCTCTCCCTCGGAGGTGGGTTGGTAGCCAGCTCAATCAACCAAGGTATGTGTCCAGGATAGCTTGTACTTCTCCTCTGTTGGGTAAAGCAAATTTTAAAAGTTTCATGGGTCCAATGGCTGTTCTTTATTAACACATTGGGGCAGATTACTTACACCGTCCAATCGCGAATCAGGGCGCGTTCTTGCGGTGGATTCGGGTTCGGCGGGATTCCTAGGTAGTTTAGTTGACGCTGGACATGAGTTCCCCGAGGCCGCCGGAATGCATTCAATTCACTGGCCTATCACTAGTGAAGGTAAGTGCAGTCTTGCGAACACTTTTTTTTTTTTAAATTGGCGTGTTTCCGAATCCGTCGTTTTCGTTCGGCCAGCGCCCCCATTTCCGTCCGTGCATGCCGTGCCCATGTTGCCACAATCCGATCGCGTGCACCAAAATCCGGGGAATTCAGGGGAAACGGCGCAAATGGAAATATCGGGTAACGTCGGGAAAACGCGAATCAGACATGACCCCCTTGTGCCTCTGATGTAATTCGTCCATGCTATCGTCTTTTCACGTTACCCCTCCTGCTAGTGCGGAAATCTCAGGGTAAAGAAGCAAGACTAGGAGAAAAGAAGGGCGCTGGGTGGGAGCATCAGTTCACACCAAGCAAATATCACTGGGGGGGAGCATGCAAACCTGTCAATATATACTAATAACATATTATGTAGATATCTAGAACTATGAAAACTTTCTCCTATTAGAAGACCATCATAGTGGACGACTTTCAATGAATTATGGTGACATCTCCAAGATGTTACCAGAGTTACAAGGTACGCAGAGCTCTTGACTACTTGACTTAAACGTTATGCGTAGATTCACCTCCTTTTTGAATGGCATAAACAACTTTTACGACCTCAACTTTCAAACCTGCCAAGTGCAGCTCCTGCTCGCTGAGCCTGTGCCAGGTAGTTGTACAGTAAGTCTCAGAATTACAGATCTGGCCTGAGGCGAGAGGGTTTCTCTGAGGATAATATCAAGACGTCTGCAGATATCATCACAGGGGAAGGAAGTAATCCCATGAAACCAGATTTCTATCTTTTAAATCTTACTTTTACATGTTTCACACATAATTTAACATATGTTTGTGTAGGAAAAGCTGCCTATTGAGGGTCGGCTCCAGGTATTAGTAGCGTGAGGCACCAGCGCAGTAAAACCCATTGCAGTGAACATGGAGGCAATAACAATACAAAAACTAAAACAACTTCCTGTTCCCTATAGATTCATAGTTATCATCCCAGCAAAGCCCATCGATGGTATTTATATTCAGCCCTTCTTTTCCAGTCTTCACTTATATCATCTGCTGTAGCCGGAGATCTTAAAGGATCTTGTACTTCTCTAGAACTATAACTCAAAGGCAACAGATCTGTATCCTGGAGAACTGTCCTTATACAGTTGTAATATTTAGGGGAACAATTTTGGGGGGTCAAGGGGTAGATGGTATTGGTGTAAGTTTCCTCTCCTGTCTCTTCGTGAGTGCATAAGTATTCCTACCTTTTACCATTACTTTTGCTGAGAAAGTGGACTTGTGCCCCTGGGTTACAACATTTTGGCTTTAATTTGTAATCAGGCAATAAATAATGAGTAATTCAGGCTAATAACATTATGTAATGAAACAATGGAATTTTTACATAATTTATGTGTCAAATGTGAATAAAACATGGGGTAGATGTTTCATAAGAACAATGGGAAACATTTGCGTTTGGGAAACAAGGGAGTGATTGAGCCTTCCCAGGACAATAACAATCGGCAAGTCTTCTCTATTAATCCTCAGAGGCTGAAGTGTCTTCTAAGGTAAAGGTACAGAGAATAACTTCTATATCTTTCTCATCTTGGCTGGATATGTTACTAGTTGCAATGGGTCGTTTTTATATATCATGGGGATGTATCTCAGATTTTGTCATCAGGACACAAGCACTGAAAAATAGTCCAAACCCTGGACACGGCCAAGAAGCGGACTACCCACACCACCCACAGTAAGCATGAAGGGTGTGGAAGGAGAACTGTTCCTAGTGTGGGTGAAACTCCCACAGACTAAAGCCCAATTTTATGGCCCAATGGTGCAGACAGGAGACTCAATATCCAGCACAATGGGGGGATGGGTTCACCTGTGTGATACTCCCCATTTATGTGTTCGCCCATGGTCACATTGGGTAATGTTGCTTTCATGGCACAATGATCTAATGAATAAGTTTAAAGAGAGTTTGGAGCTGTAAACAAGTTAGGGGTAAGTTTTGTTAAAGTGGCTCAAAAGTGAAAGTGTTGCCTTGTTACAACCGTTTACATTTTCTCGGTAGACTCCTGAATAAAAGACCCCCCATGCCAGGTATCTGTGTTCTGTTAAACATTTTTTTAAATGAATCTTCTAGGGTAGGCGAGGACAGAATTTACATGGATTGTCTGAAATTTCATTATCATTTATTTATATGAGCCCTGCGCCCCCAAGATGGATTGGACGGTGATGCAGATCGAGAGCTCTCAAAAAATATAGAATTAGGTTAATCCCTTAGCAAAAGTCTGATCCCCCGTTGTATTACCTTGTGTTTATATAAAAAACTGTCAGGATCCGTGGAACTCTTGACCACTGCTGGCATGACGTAAGCCGACACCTGGGACCGAGTGGTACTGGTTTTCACCAGAGCCGGCCGCAAAGCAGGTTGGAATTGTTGCGGCGTTGTAACACCAGGTCACTCCACAGGCGTTGCCTTTGTCTAGAGTGGCAGCCAAGGCAGAGTAAATAAGATGGCAGTGGGAATCTGCACAGTTGCTGAGCAGAGAAGAGTTCCTCATATTAAAGGGTAGTTACAGTTTACTTACTTTCAGCATTGACGGGCCCCAGGAACACGGGCCCCATTGCAATCGCATGGTTTGCCTCACAGTAAAATGAGGATTTGTTGGTTTCAATGATCGAAAAGCACTATGTTTTAAATCTGGAATATTGTTGATTGCTGAGCCAACTATGGATTATGATCGTTTAAACATTAACTTTTTTGAAAAATCCTGTATACGCAAGTAAAATGCATCTATTAAGATGAAGACTTCCTGTACTTCTGGGCTGAATTGTTTGCACAGACTAGTAAAGCAATAGGAAATGAAAGGGTTTAAAAAATTTACCATCAAGCACAATTTTGGCAGGAACATCGGTGGATCTCACCTAAAGTGTGGAAAACTTACTGACTGCAAGTTCATCTCTGTGACCGACCTCCTGCCCACCATTTATGTGTTCTCACACGCAGGGAGTCCTGACCTTGAGTTTCCTTCTGGCTTTATCACCTGTATTGAATCTCACAGATTGTCGGCTGGATGAGTGCCAGGCTGAAGTGGAGGACTTGGCACTGGGAATGTTTTGCTACCTGTTCTATGTAAAACCTGCCGTCATCTCGTCCTGCAAAACGTTCCGGGTACTTTACATAAGAAGAAAACAGAGACGGTGTCCCTGCAGGGAAACCCAGACTTATCTTCCTTTCTTGCAGCTGAGTACAATCACTTTGCAGTCTGGATCATCCAGTAGTTTATTTTAAGGTCCTTTTTAGCTCTTTTTAGCTCACATTATTGGGATAGAGAAGGAGAAATTGGGAAAACAGTTCTCGAGGAAGTTCAGCTTTCCTAAAAAAACTCTCAGGGTGAAGAAAAGGTAATGATGAGCTGTGTGAAATCAATGGACCTGGGTCCACCTATGTGGTTTGGTCCATGCCGGACCTTCCGTACCTGTAGATCAGTAGTGGAGGAGACAGTTCCGCTGGAGAAGGTGTAAATATTACCCCACATTAATCTAGACCAGAAACATGTTATAGAGCTTCACTTCCCATCAAGGGGTTGAGTAAGACCACCATGGGCCCCAGGCTGTATGAATATTATGGACCTACAAGTCTGGGACTGGAATCAGCTCTTGGTTATGGAGAATGTGTCCCTTCTACTGTTTTTATTCTGGTTTTAGCACCTTTGGAGGACCCTCATGGTTTTTGAGGTTTTGATTGTGAGCAGGAACAGAGTTATGAGGATTTCATAGGTGAAGGTCCTTTGAGTATAACATTTGGTGGGTGGGTTTGGGTGGTCATAGGCCCCCTAGAAGGCTTGGGTCTCGGGCTACCACCTCTGAGAGGACAACCTTCTTGAAACCACTATTTAATGTCATCTTCTTTGGCTCTCTGTTACAGGGATTTATCCATAAGTGCCCCGTATCCCATATCCATGGAAAATTAACAAATATACTGTGTCCCTGAAGCTCCAACCACTGGATCCTTTAGCAGTTGGTAGAATGGGAAACTCCCCATGAGCCACATTGAGTGATGGGAACTCTCCAGGTTCGGCTGTTAAGGCAGTGGAACCACTGAACTGGGCCATGAAAACCTGGTGCAGAGTTGGAGCCGGCAGAGGTGATGTGATGACGTCGTCCCACCTGTCATCTTCAAAGCCACATTCAGCAACCGCAGAGTGAAGGAAATAGGCTGCCCAGGGGAGTAGAGAAATTTGTTAAAAACAAAAGAGAGGGTGGAAGGTGATGTGCATGGAGGGGGCTACAGACAGGGAAATTTGGTCTGGCGAGAATTGTGGAACACCGTAGTGAGGCGTAAGAAACTGGGAGGTAAGCCATTAGAGTTACCACATTAGTAGGACAGTAACGAAATGTGGCCATAGAAGAGGCTGGAAAGGGATCAAAGGGCTTGGTGGTAAGGTACAGGTCTACAGGCAAGTCACAATTTTTTTTTCCCGGGGGCAAATTTAACAAGAGAAAATATGTCAGCTGAGAGTAGTAATAAAAATGTCTTAGAAAACATTGACTTTAGATTTATAGCATTTGTTACATCTTTTGAGAAGTTAGTTAGACGCTTTCTCTTCACATGAAAGCAGAATTCAGATTTCCATTCATGGTATAAGACTGATATTCTTCTTCATGAGAGAGATGATTGGAGCGTTAGGTCTGACATAAAAAATATTAGGTCTGACATGAAAAATATGATCTTCTTAACTTAGAACTCCATCAGCCGGGAGAGTGATCTGTACACAGTAACTCAAACATCCTGAATAATCAACTAAACATCACATTTAGTTAACATATGAAAATAAATCAGATATTGCACTGTATGGGTCATTTGATGCATATTATAGACCACCTGTCGGGGGGTCCATTTCCATGTCAACCTTCATAATCTTCTAAACCAATGTGGACTGGAACTGCCGGGTTACCTCTCTCCTTCACTACAATACACATTGGAATGACATCCACTCTTCCCGAATACCTCTCATTAGCATAAATGAGAGGTTACAGTACTTTGGTCTACAATCAGGGCCGGATTATATGAGGGACGCCTGGAGCGCTAGCCCTGGGGCCCCCACCACTTTGTCTCAAAGGGGCCCCCACCAACCTTAATACGGCCCTGTCTACAATGTAATACTCCTTGCAGCGCCATCTGTTGTTACATCAACCTCCCATTAGAGGAACTGTGAAACATATATCAGACCGTTCACTGCATACAAGAATTCTAGTCACAAGAATCTCATAGTAGGAGAGTTTAAAGAAACACACTGATGAAATTGGTCCATGCTATTCTCTTTGCAGTTTTTCCCCCTCCTGCTAGGCTGAAATCTAAGGGTAAAGAAGCAAGACTGAAGAGAAAAGAAGGGGCGCTGGGTGGGGGAGCACCGGTTCACACCAAGCAAATATCACTGGGGGGGAGCAATGCAAAACCCTGTCAAATACTTATAAGTTAGTATATTATCTATAACTATGAAAAATCTATCTCCTATTAGAAGACCATCCCTAGTGGGAAACTCAGATGTTTGTGTGGACATCTCCAAGATGTTACAAAGGTTTACGCAGAAGCTACTTGACTACTTGACTTACCGTTTCAGGCTCAGATCACCTCGTTTTGACTTGGCAATAAACAACTTTTACGACCTCAATTTTGCAAACCTGCCACAGTGCAGCTCCTGCTCCGGAGCCTGTGCCAGGTAGTTTGTACAGTAAGTTTCAGTATTAGAGATCTGGCTGAGGCGAGGGATTGCTCTGAGGATAACATCCAGACGTCTGCAGTGATCTCACAGGGGAAGGAGTAATCCATTAAACCAAGATTTCTAATCTTTTAATCTTTTTTACATGTTTCACACATAAATGTAACATGTTTGTGTAGGAAAAGCTGCCTATTGTCAGGTCGGCTCCGGTATTCAGTATGCCCTGGGCGACAGCGCTTCAGTAAACCCCTTGCAGTGCACATGGAGGAAATAAATATTCAGAAACTAAAACTGTCTCCTGTTCCCTATAATATTCCCTTGTTTATTATCCAAACAGCCCGCTCATGGGTATATTATATACAGCCCCTCATGGTATATTATATACGCCCTCTCATGGTTATTATTACAGCCCCTTATGGTTATATTATATACAGCCATTCATGTGTTATATTATATATACAGCCCCCATGTGTTATTTATATAAAGCCCCTCATGTGTTATATTATATACAGCCCTCATGGTCTTTTATATACAGCCCCTCATGGTTATTATATACAGCCCTCATTATATACAGCGCCCTATGGTTATATTATATAACAGACCCTCATGTGTTATATTATATACAGCCCTCATGGTTATTTTATATACAGCCCCTCATGGTATATTTATATACAGCCCTCATGGTTATATATAACAGCCCCTCATGGTTATATTTATATACAGCCCCTCATGTTATTATATACAGCCCCAGTGTTTATATTATATACACCCCTCATGGTTATATTATATACAACCTCATGGTTATTTTTATACAGCCCCTCATGGATTCTATTATATACAGCCCCTCATGGTTATTTATATACAGCCCCATCCATGGTTATCTTATATATACAGCTCCTCATTGATTATTTTATAACCGGCCCCCTCATGGTTATATTATATACAACAGCCCTCATGGTTATTGATATACAGCCCCTCATGGTTATATTATATCAAGCCCCTCATTGGTAATTTTACAGCCATTATCGATAACTATACTAACACTGTAACTAATGTAACCTACACTTAACCTAACTATACTAACTGGTCCAAAGTGTAATAACTGTCCACTACTACTACTGATGTAACTAATTATCAAATTACTGTTAACTAACTATAAAACTAACAACTATGTGTAAAAACTAACTGTAAATAACTGTACCTATCTATAGCTAACTATAACTAAACTAAAACAACTATTACTAAATGCAACTATTTAACTAACTGTAACTATGTAAACTAACTGTAACTTAATCTATACTTCTATAACTATAACTAACTATAACTAATTGTGAATAACTGAACTAACTATAACCTAACTGTAACTAACTGTAAATAACTGTAACTATCATAACTAACTATAACTTACCTACTGCAAACTAAATTGTAACTAACTGTAACTAACTGTAACTAACTGTAACTAACTGTAACTAGTCATAACTATCTATAACTATAACTAACTATAACTAATTGTATAAAATAACTGTTAACTAACTATAACTAACTGTACCTAACTGTAACGTAACTGTAACTAACTTTGTAACTAAACTATGCACCTAATTGTAAATAAATAACCTGGTAACTAACTATAACTAAACTAACTGTAACAACTGTAATAAACTAGTAACTAGCTATAACTGCCTGTAACTACTGTAACTAACTATAACTAGCTATAAGCTTAACTGTGCTACTAACTGTAATACTGTACTAACTGTAATATTATATGTCTTCCTTCTTTATGGAACTTGTGGTTATTAGGATTGGTGGGGGGAGGAGTTGGGGTTAATCATGTAATAATCAAATCTAGAACCGTGGTCAAGACCCTTCTGCCCCATAAGATTCAAAAGTGGCACCAAGTAAAAAATGTTATGTTCCAGATATCCTCGGCCTTCCTGCCTCCTACCATTCTGGTCAACACGGAAGCCCTTCCTTATAATGTCTGCCCGGAGAAATGGTGGCCCGAAATTACCGGAATTCAAAAATAACTGATAATAAAGAAAATTTTGAGGAAAAAAACTGATTATTTTTAACTTAGTATAGATTTTATTCAGCATGAAAATAAGTTTGTAATAATTTGTATTTTATTTATGTCTTTTTATTTTCTGTTGTTTTTCCAACCAAAGTTTTTTTATTGATAATTCTTTTGTTTATTTTTTTTGTTTTATTTTCTTCTTTATATTTAAAAAAAAGTGTTTTTATATGAAAATATAATTGTTTTTTTTTTTTAAATTATTAAATTTTTTTTGTTTTTTCTATATTTTTTAAATCAATTTTTCTTCTTCTTCTTTTTTCAGCCGGCAGGGAGCGAGCGTCCCTTAAAGAGGCCTGTCTCAAGTGGGCTGCAACTTGGATTTCAGTCCATGGTGGGGGTGGATGAGCTTGAACATGTTTTGTTTGAATGTACTGAGCCTACTTTCCCTAAACATGGCTACTACTAAAAAAGCTAAATCATCTATAAATGGTCTTTGTAGTTGTTTTTTTTTTAATGTGTGACTTTGTAAAGTGTGGTGAACAATTAATCTCATTTGTAGACCCAAATCCTATAAATGGCAACACAGTTTACTATGTAAGGGGGTAGAGGGTATGTAGCTTCCCTTTTGCACTTACGCTTTAAAGGACATTATAACCAGATCAAAGGATTGTAAACCAACATACAGACCATAACTGGTGTGCACCCCTCTGGTCAGATCTGCTGTTCTTTTAAACTTCTTATGCCCTGTTTTTTTTTTACAAAAAAAGGTTTTAAAATGATGCAAATGCCACCAAGGGGCTCCAGGCTGGAGCCCCTTAGACTCATTTGCATAATTTTAAAGCCCTAAAAAAATTAAAAAAACAAGGGCATAAGAAGGTAAAAACAGCAATCCCTTCCGAAGGGTGCACACCATATGCTGGTATGTTTTGGTTTTACAATCCTTGATCTGGTGATGTCCTTGTCCAAGTGAGATTGCATTTTTTGAAAGAGAGGGGGCAAGGGATCTAGGAGACATCTGAATTGGCGTGCAGATTGGATTTATTTAGCCGCCACCATTCTCAAGCAATTATTGCCAATCATATGCTAATTGAGGGTCTGAACTGTCCGTACTTGGCAGCAGAGATCCTAATTGAATATTGGTTGCTAAAATAACGGCACTTCGACAATGAGAGATGGAACCGGAGGAAGGGTAGGAAATGCGAAAAGAAGCATCGCGTAAAAAGAGGGAAACAGAGTGAAGGGATTAGGAGACTAGGGGGGCGCATTAACACGCAGAAGAGAAGGTAGAGATAGGAGAGAAGGTAGGAGAAATACAAGAGAAAACGGGAAGTCAGCGGTAAGGAAAACGCTAGGAAGAAAGAGAAAAAGATAAAAAGGGACTGGAAACGAAAGATGGAATGGAGGAGGCCGCAGACGAAGAAGAGAAGACGAGGGTAGAGAACAAGCAGAAGGAGAAGAAAAAATAGAGAAAAAGATGAACAATGAAGTTGGAGAGGCGGAAGCAGGAGGACAAACGAGAGCAAATAGAAAAAGGACCAAGTCAAAAAGGGAAAGGTAGAGCTGGAACAGGAAGAGAAGAAGGAGAGGTAGCCGCAGAAAGGGGAAAACGAGAGATAACCACGAAAGGACAAAAGAGGGCGAAAAGTAGAATGAAAGCAGTGGAGAGGAAGCAGCAACGAGTCGGAGAAAAGAAGATCAATAGAAAAAAAAGAGCAAGAAGCAAGAAAAACAGAGGAAGGAGAGACTGGGAGAAGAAGGACAAGAGGAGAAAACAAGGGAGAACACAAAGGAGGACAGAGATAAGAGGAGCGAAAGTGCATAAGTAAGATCAGGGCGAGGATAGAAACAAAGAAGAATAAACAAGGCGACAAGTTGGGTGGAAGGTCGGGATAAAAAGATGAAGAGATGAGAGGAAGGGAAGAGAGGAAAGAATATTAAAATATGAGTGACTTAGAAAGGAGGTGGGAGAAAAAAAAACAAAAAGGTGAAACGGAAGTCGGAGAGCAAAGTTGAAGAAAAGAAGTTGCATGATTCCTTCGAATTTTCGATGGGGAAAGAGAAAAATTTAATGGAACAATTCTATAAAAAGTATACAAAAACGCTGGAATTTATAATTTGGGTTGGGAGTTGCTGGCGTTTTCACAATCCCCAACTATTCTTATTAGAGGCAGAGGCCACTGCGTCTGCACAAGCTGCTGTTTTTATTCAGCCACCGCCATTAAAATGTCCTCCTCTCTACTGTCAACGGTGTGGTGCCAGTTCATCAGCTCCAGATCAGGATCAACCATCTGCTAGAGTCATGTAGAAGTACCCAGCCTGCCACAAATTTAGACAGTGGGCTGTCACAGGGGCGGTGCTAAGCTTAAGCAAGAGCCTGGCTCCGCCCATCTTCCACTAATGGCAGTGGATTAGGCCTTCGAAATTGATGGGGATACATAGGACTGAATCAGTGGGCAATACCTGATTGAGGATTCCTAAAGCCGACTCAGCAACCCATAAAACCCCTTGACAAGCCTGGCAGTCCATCTATAAGCCCACGGTTTCCATCATAGTCGTTAGGATGGACATTTCAGACGGGAAGTCTATATTCCAGTATCCTTACGATATAAAAAGGACATAACTGGCACCCGGGCTCCTAGTGAGGAGATTCATGTTGATTGGTTGATGATCTACCAACCACTTCTGCCTTGTTTCTACCAATTACTGATTTTCCAACCTCTGCTGAACAAGGAGACTGTTCCTGTAGTGTCCGTAATATTGGGAACATCTCCATGGTGAGCCCCTACTGGGCTTGTTTCGGTGGGCACCAATTAAATTTCACTAATAAAGTAAATCCCAGGACACTACAGAAGTTCCCACGTGTGTTTATATCCATAAAACGAATAAATAGACTGACCTCATGGCCTCGTTAGAACCACATTTACACGACGATCTATGTGACAACAGGCAGGTAATAACCCACAACACACAAGGAGAAAAAGAAAAAAAACTGTCGAAAGACTAATTTAGCGCAGGCGCATGAAGTCTTTAAAGACGGACAAGGAATGGACAGAGCAGAGGAAGGATGTGAGTACACGTGGCTGTAATATCGCACTAAATACACTGTATACACGGTACTGTATATACTGCACGGTATACACTGTATATAGTCCTCATCACTTGTTGTGATAATGTTTATCTCCAGTTGATGGAAGGACTTTAGCCGCCGATTGTCCTGCAATATCACACACATCACAAATTATAATATATATATACCTCCGCGGGATAGATGCTACACAGTCACTAATAATCGTCCAGTGTAACAATGAAAGTGGTGATCCTTATCCCTCCGCCGTCTTGTAAGACAACAGATGTTACGTTGCTGTAATTGTCAAGTGTCGTTTACGCGTTCTTCTTCCTTCGGTGCGTCTCAGAACCCGGGATCCGTCACTCCTTTTTCCCCTCCTGCCTCCGCGTGCGTAACCTGCATCAGGAGTCCGCTGGGTCCTAGAGCAGGGTGTAACTTTAGAAGTCGGAAGCCGCTTCCTTGGAGTTGATGTTGATGCACGCGGCCTGTGTCACTTGATTTCAAGTAAGACGAGATCAGAAATGTCATCACTATTAAGTTTCTTTCAATCTTTTTGACGCGCCTGTGGGTACGAACTACTAACGGCCAGACAGCGTTTGCAGGGGGTCAAACCATTGAATTTCTCCATTGTACTTGGAAGCTTGAAAACATCCATGACAAAACATTGTGCATTTTTTAACATTTTAACATTTATATACATACGTAGAATCAGGTTGTTATCGGGTCAGATGGTAGGGTTATATATAGCTGACACTGCCATGTATCTCCTCCGAGACCCAAGGACCATCCTTCAGCCCTTTTATGATTCAATGTGGCCATGGAGACCAAAGCCATCCAGTTGTCATATTTGAAGCAGGCAGTAGGAATCCCCCATCTGCCCTCAACGCTTAGAAATATAAATGGTACGGAGCGGTCGGCATCCTTACCCGTAGTTAGCAATCAGTTGCGACTTCCTGTATAGTGCGATTACCTGCCATAGGGAGTCATGATGGGCCCCTCAGCTCCTTGTGTTTGTACTGCATTTGTTTTTGTCTTAAATGTGTATGTATGTGACCCCCTTTACTTGATTGTACCGCAGGCAGGAAAAACGTAATATCCGATGTCAAGAAGCCATCCCGCAGCAGTCTGGCAACCTATGAGCCATTGTCATGTTGAAGGTTACGTGGGGTCACCAAACCTTGTGGCGACAATCATGCTCCAGAATTTTACTGCATATTAATAAACGCTACATTCAGGGCCAGCACCCGCACTGGGGAGGAAAACTGGGCAAGTATCGGGGCCCCAGATCGCTGGGGACCACATAGGCACTGGTACTTCATGGAATCCATGAGGATAGGGGTTGATGTATCTAATAAAATCATAGGGTTGTGAGGGGGGCTTATTATAAAATACCATCAGGGGGCTGTTTTTTTAAATACCAAGAGGGCTGTCTATAGATAGGGCTGATATATAACCATGAGGCGAATATCGAGGCTGTTATAATATACCATGAGGGGCTGTTGTATATAATAGACCATGAGGGGCTGTATATAATATAACAGGAGGGCTGAAATCGGGGGTCTGTAAAATATAACCATGAGGGCTGTATATAATAACCATGAGGGCTCGTATATAATATAACACATTAGGAGGCTGTTATTATAAATATAACTAAGGGCGCTGTAAATAAATAACCATGAGGGTGTGCGTATATAGTATAACCATAAGGGGCTGTATACAATATAACCTAAGGGCTGTATTACAATAAACCTATAGGGGCTGTATATAAATAACCATGAGGGGCTTGATATAATAACCATGAGGGCTGTATTAATATAACCATGAGGGGCTGTATTAAAATAACCATGAGGGGCTGTATATAATATACATGAGCGGCTGTATAAATATAACCATGAGGGGCGTATATAATAACCACGGAGGGCTGTATATAAAATAACCATGAGGGGCTGTATATGAAATAACCATGAGTGGGCTGTATATCAATACCATGAGGGCTGTATGTAATATAACCATGAGGGGCTGTATATAAATAACATAGGAGCTGTATATAAATAAACCATGTAGGGGCTGTATATAATATAACCATGAGGGGCTTGTATACTGAATAGTAACCATGAGGTCTGTATATAAATAACCATGAGGGTATGTATATAATATAACCATGGCTGTTTAATATAACATAGGGGCTGTATATAATATAACATTAGGGGCTGTATATAATATAACCATAAGGGCTTATAAATAACAGAAGGGCTGTATATAATATAACCATGAGGGTGTTGTATATACAATAACCATGAGGGGCTGTATATGAAATAACCATGAGGGCTGTATATAAATAACAATGAGGAGCGCTGTAATAATATAACACATGATGGGGGCTGTATATAATAATAAACCATGAGGGGCTGTATATAATAAACCCGGGGGGTATAATATATAACACATATGGACTGTATATAATATAACCATGAGGGCTGTATATAAAATACCATGAGGGCTGTATATAATATAACCATGAGGGCTGTAAGAAGATGACACAATGAGGGGCTGTATATAAAATAACCATGAGGGGCTGTATATAATATAACCATGAGGGCTGTATATAAAATAACCATGAGGAGCTGTATATAATATAACACATGATGGGGCTGTATATAAAATAACCATGAGGGGCTGTATATAATATAACCATGAGGGGCTGTATATAAAATTGGTGCTGAATGTAACATCCACCGGAGTATGAAACCTCCAGCCCAGGACAGACGTCAAAACATTCCGCGAGAATGAGTTAACCCCCAAAATCCACTCTTTACCCTAAATCCCTTTTTCTTTAGGACAAGAAAGCTGAGATATGGTAACAAGCCTCATATTCCGTATCGCTGTACAGATTTCGGAGGGACAATAAACTAAAAAGTAAGACATTGGAGCAAAGGAGACCTCCTAGTAAAGAGCGTTACAAAGGTCTCTGAGGATGAAGGGGCCATATTGGAGGTAAGAGCTTACGGTTCTCTGAGGATGTGAAGGGGACCATATTGGAGGATAGAAGCTTACAATTCTGAGGATGAAAGGGGCCATATTGGAGGTAAGCGATACAGTCTATGAGGTGAAGGGGCAATGGCGGTGGTATAGAAGCTTACAGCTCTGAGATGAAGGAAGGGGACAATTGGAGGATTGGAGCTTACAGCTCTGAGGATGAAGGGGCAATGAAGGGGCCATTGAGGTATGGAGCTTACGTACGGAGGAGGAAGGGGCCCTATTGGAGGTATTGGAGCTTACAGTCTCTGCGAGGACGGGGGCCATATTGGAGGTATAAAGAGCTTACAGTCTCTGAGAGGAAGGGGCCATATGGGGGTATAAAGAGCTTACAGTCTCTGAGGATTGAAGGGGGGCCATATGGAGGTATAAGAAAGCGTACCGTCCTGAGGGGGTGAAGGGGCCCTATTGGAGGTATAAGAGCTTACCAGTCTCTGAGGATGAAAGGGGCCATATTGGAGGTATAAGAGCTTACAGTACTGAGGATGATGGGCCATTATGGAGGTATAAGAGCTTACAGGTCTCCTGGGATGAAAGGGGGCCATATTGGAGGTATTAGAGCTTACAGTCTCTGAGGATGCGTGGGGGGCCATTTATTGGAGGTATAAAGAGCTTACATTTGCGATGAATGAAGGGGCATATTGGAGGTATAGAGCTTACAGTCTATGAGGATGATGGGGTCATATTGGAGGGATAAGAGCGTACAGTCTTGAGGAGGTAAGGCCATATGCCAGGTTATAAGAGCTTACAGTCTCTGAGGATGAAGGGGGCCATATTGGGTATAGAGATTACAGTCTTAAGGATGAAGGGGGCATATGGAGGTATTAAGAGAGTAACAGTCTCTGAGGAGAAGGGGCCATATTGGAGTGAGCTTACAGTCTCTGAGGATGGAGGGGCCATATCGGAGGTATAAGAGGCTTGACAGTCTCTGAGGATGAAAGAGGCCATATTGGAGGTTATAAGAGCTTACAGTCTCTGGGATGAAGGGGCCATAGTGGTGTTTAAACGAGCCTACGTCTCTGTGGATGAATGGGGCCATATTGGAGGGTAAGGCTTATAGTCTCGAGGATGAAGGGGGCCATGAGGTTATAATGCGCTTACAGTCTCTGTGGATGCAAGGGGCCATATTGGAGGTATAAGAGCTTACAGTCTCGAAGGATAAAGGGGGCCTATTGGAGGTATAAGAGATCAGGCTCTGAGGATGAAGGGGCTCATATGCCAGATTGGAGGTATAAAGAGCTTACAGTCCTTCTGAGGATGATGGGATCATATTGGAGGTATAAGGCTTACAGTCTCTGGAGGATGAGGGGCCTATGGAGGTATAAGAGCTTACAGTCTCTAAGGATGATGGGGGCCCATATTGGAGGGTATTAGAAGCTTACAGGTCTATGAAGATGAAGGGCCATATTGGAGGTTAAGTATAGAGCTTTACAGTCTCTGAGGATGAAGGGCCATATTGGAGATATTAAAAGATTCAGTCTCTGAGGATGAAGGGGCCCCATATTGGTGGGTGTATGAGCTTACAGTCTGTGAGGATGAAGGGGCCAATTGGAGGTTATATGAAGCTTACAGTCTTGAGGATGAAGGCCATATTGGAGGTATAAGAGGCTTACTGTCTCGGAGGATGAAGGGGCCATATTGGAGGGTATAAGGAGATACAGTCTCTGAGAAATGATGGGTCTATTGGAGGGTTATAAGAGCAATAGTCTTGAGAATGATGGGGGCATATTGGAGGTATAGAGATTACAGCTCTATGAAGATGCAGGGCCCTATTGGAGGTATAAGAGTACAGTCTCTGAGGGATAAGGGGCCATAGGGGCAGGGCCATATTGGGGTTTATAAGAGCTTCAGTCTCTTGAGGATGAAGGGGGCCATTATTGGAGGTATGGGTATTAGAGCTAAAGTCTTAAGGATGAGTGGGGCATATGGAGGTATCGAAGCTTACAGTCTTGAGGGATGAAGGGGCCCATATTGGGATATTGGAGCTTACAGTATCTGAGGAGGAGGGGGCCATATGTGAGATATAAAGTTACAGTCTCTGAGGATGAAGGGGCCCTATTGGTTGGCGTATGAGCTTACGTCTCTGAGGATGAAGGGCCATATTGGAGGTATAAGAGCTTACAGTCTTCTGAGGATGAGGGCCATATTGGAGGTATAAGCGCTTACTGTCTCTGAGGAATGAAGGGGCCATATTGGAGGTATAAGAGCTTACAGTCTCTGAGAAGATGGGGCCATATTGGAGGTATAAGAGCTATAGTCTCTGAGAATGATGGGGACCCGATTTGGAGGTCTAAGAGATTACAGTCTTGAAGATGAAGGGGGCCTATGGAGGTATAAGAGCTACAGTCTCTGAGATGAAGGGGCCATATGGAGGCAATACGAGCTTACAGTCTCTGATGGATGAAGGGGCCATATTGGAGGGTATTAGGCTTACAGTCTCTAAGGATGAAGGGGTTTGCATATTGGAGGTATCAGAGATTACAGCTTATGAGGAAAGAAAAGGGGCCATATGGGAGGAAGAGCTTACAGTCTTGAGGATGAAGGGGCCAGATCGGCGGGTTGGTATAAGAGCTTACAGTCTCTGAGGATGAGAGAGGCCATTTTGGAGGGTATAAGAGTTACAGCGTATGAGGATGAAGGCGGCCAATTGGTGTGGTAAAAAGAGCCTACAGTTTTTTTTTCTGGTGGATGAAGGGGCCATATTGGAGGTAAGGAGCTATAGTCTTGAGGATGAAGGGGCCATATGGGAGGTATAAGAGCCTACAGTCTAGTGGATGAAGGGGCCATATTGGAGGTAGAAGAGCTTACAGCTCTTAGGATAAAGGGGGCATTTGGAGTATAAGAGATTACAGTCTCTGAGGATGAAGGGGCATACAATATTGAGGTATAAGAGATTACAGTCTCTGAGGATGAAGGGCATATCCGGCGATAAGAGCTTCAGTCTCTGAGGATGAGGCGCCCATATTGGAGGTTAAAGAGCTTACAGTATCTGAGGATGAAGGGCCCATTTGAAGGTATAAGAGCCTACAGTCTATTGTGGATTGTGAAGGCCCATATTGGAGGTATAAGAGCTTATAGCTCTGAGGATGAAGGGGCATATCGGAGGTATAAGAGCTTACCAGTCTCTGGGATTGAAGGGGCCATATGGCGGATAAGAGCTTATAGTCTCGGGATGAAGGGAGCCATATTGGAGGTATAATTTGTTGTCTTGGGAGTCTTGAGGATGAAGGGGCCTTATATTGGTTAGGTGATGTAAGTGGAGTACAGTCGTCTGGGATGATGGGGCCATATTGGAGGTATAAAGCTTACAGTCTCTGAGGATGAAGGGGCCATTTGAGGTAAACAGCTTACAGTCTCTGAGGGGTGATGGGGCATATTGGAGGTGAAAGAGTACGTCGCTGAGGATGGAAGGGGCCAATGGGGTATATAAGAGCTACAGTCTTAAAGGATGATGGGGACATATTGCAGAGGTATAAGAGCTTACAGTCTCTGAGGATGATGGGGCATATTGGAGTTAAGAGCTTACAGTCTCTGAGGGATGATGGGGCCATATTGGGGTATAGAAGCTTACGAGTCCTGAAGATTGAAGGGGGCCATATTGGAGGTATAAGAGCTTACAGTCTCTGAGGATGAAGGGGGCCAGATTGGAGATATTGGGCTTACAGTCTCGGAGGAGATGAAGGGCCCATATTGGAGAAATTAAGCTCACAGTCTTGAGGAGGAAGGAGCCATAGTGGTGGTGTATGAGCTTACAGTCTCTGAGGATGAAGGGGCCCATATTGGAGGTATAGAAGCGTACAGTATATGGAAGGTGAAGGGCCATATTTGGAGGTAGAGAAGCTTACCGTCTTGAGGATGAACTGGGCCATATTGGAGATATTGAGCTTACGTCTCTGAGGATGAAGGGCCATATGGAGGTACAAGAGTTACAGTCTCTGAGGTTGAAGGGGCCATATCGGCGGTATTTTTATAAGAGCACGTCTCTGGGGGATGAAGGGGCATTTGGAGTATAAGAGCTTACCGTCTCTGTGGATGAAGGGGCCATATTGGAGGTAAGAGCTTATAGTATCTGGAGGAGAAGGGGCCTATTGGAGGTTTATAAGAGCCTACAGTTCGTGGAATGAGGGGGGCCATATTGGAGTATAAGAGGCGTATGTCTCTAAGGATGAAGGGGGCATATGGAGGTAAAGAGAGTACAGTCTCTGAAGATGAAGGGGCCAATTGGAGGTTAAGGCGTAAAGAGCTTGCAGTATCGGAGGATGAAGGGGCCAACGGCGGTATAAGAGCTTACAGTCCTGAGATGAAGGGCAAAATTGAGGTATAAGAGCTTACAGTCTTGTGGATAGGAAGGGCCAATTGGAGGGTATACGAGCTTATGTCTCTGAGGATGAAGGGGCAATATCGGAGGTATACGAGCTTACAGTTCTCTGAGGATGAAGGGCCAGATGGAGGTGGTATAAGAGCTTACAGTCTCTGAGGCTTGATGGGCATATTGGAGGTAAGAGCTTACAGTCTCTGAGGATGAAGGGGCCCATATTGGGATATTGGAGCTTAGTACAGACTCTGAAGATGACGGGGCCATAAAGGAGGGTATAAGAGCACAGTCTTGAGGATGAAGGGGCCATATTGGAGTATAAGAGATTCAGGCTCTGCGGAGGAGGGGCCATATTGGAAGGTATAAGAGCTCAGCTCTGGGATTGAAGGGGCATATTGGAGGTATAAGAGCGACGTCTATGAGGATGAAAGGGCCATATTGGAGTATAAGAGCTTACAGTCTATGAGAATGATGGAGGGCCATATTGGAGTATAAGAGCTTACAGTCTCTGAAGATGAAGGGGCCATAATTGGAGGTATAAAGAGTACAGTCTACTGAGGACGAAGGGCCATATGGAGGTAAAGAGCTTACAGTTCTGAGGAGAGGGGCATATTGAGGTTAGGTATAGAAGCTTACAGTACTGAGATGAAGGGGCCATATTGGAGGTATAGAAGCTTACAGTCTCTGAGGATGAATGGGAATATTGGAGATATTGTGCTTACAGTCTCTGAGGAGAAGGGTGTCCTATTGGAGGTACAAGAGCTTACAGTCTCTGAGGATGAAGGGGCCATATTGGAGGTATAAGAAGTACGGTCTCTGAGGATGAAGGGCCATATTGGAGGTAAGGAGGCTTACGTCTCTGGAGGGATGAAGGGCCATATTGAGGATTAGAGCTTACAGTCCTAAGGATGAAGGGGCGTATTGGATGTAGAGAGATTACAGTCTCTCTGCGATGAAGGGCCATATTGAGGTAAGAGATTACAGGTCTTGAGGATGAAGGGCCATACCGGCGTTTTAAGAGCTTACAGTCTCTGAGGATGAAGAGGCATATTGGAGGGTATAAGCGCTTACAGTCTTGAGGAGAATGGGGCCATATTGGTGGTATAAGGAGCCTACAGCTCTGTGGATGAAGGGGCCAATGGAGGTCGAAGCGCTTATAGTATCTCTAAGGATGAAGGGGCCCGATGGAGTATAAGAGCTTGATAGTCTCTAAGGATGAAGGAGCCTTATTGGAGGTGGGAAAGAGATTACAGTCTCTGAGGATGAAGGGGCCATATGGAGGTGGTAAGAGGCTTACAAGTCTCTGGAGGATTGAAGGGGCCATATCGGCGGTATAAGAGCTTACAGTCTCGAGGATGAAGGGGGCAATAGTGGAGGTATAAGAGCTTACAGTCTTGTGGATGAAGGGGCCCATATTGGAGGTAGAAGAGCTTATAGTCTCTGAGGATGAAGGGGTTATATCGGAGGTAATAGAGCTTACAGGTCTCTGAGGAGAGGGGGCCATATTGGAGGTTAAGAGGCTTACGTCTCTGAGGTGAGGGGGCCATATTGGATGGTATAAGAGCTTTACAGTTCCTTCTGATGGCTGATGGGGTCCTATTGGAGGTAAGAGCTTACAGTCTCTGAGGATGAAGAGGGGCCCTATTGGAGATATTGGAGCTTAACCCGACTCTGAAGAGGACGGGGCCATAAAGGAGGTATAATAGTTACAGTCTTGAGGATGAAGTAGGGAAGTGGCCATATTGAGGTAATCGATTCAGTCTCTGAGGAGGAAGGGGCCATATGGGAGGATAAGAGCTTTTACAGTCTCTGAGGATGAAAGGGGCCATATTGAGGTATAAGAGCTTGTAGTTTCTAAAGATGAAGGGGCCCCTATAGAGGTATAAGAGCTTACCGTCCTGAGGATGAGGGGCCATATTCAGAGGATAGAGCATACATTAAATGGGAGAAGGGGACAGATTGGAGATATAAGAGCTATAGTCTCTTAAGAGGACTGAAGGGGCCCATATTAGAGTTAAGAGCTTACAGTATCTTGAGGATGAAGGGCCAAATTGGGAGGGTACTGAAGGAGGTTACCTTGAGCTTACGTCGCTGAGGATGAAGGCCATATGGAGTATAAGAGCTTACAGTCTCTGAGGATGAAGGGGGCATATTGGAGGTAAGAGCTTACATTCATGAGGATGACGGGGCCAGATTGGAGGTAGAAGAGCTACAGTCTCTTAGGATGGTGTGGGGGGCCATATTGAGGTTATAAGAGCTTACAGTCTTCTGGGATGGTGGGCAATATTGGAGGTATAGAGCTTACAATCTCTGAGGAGAAGGGCCATATTGAGGGTATAAGAAGCTTATAGTCTCTTAAGAGAAGGGGCCATATTAGAGTTAAGAGCTTACAGCTATGAGGAGGAAGGGGCCATATTGGAGGTACCTGAGCTTACGTCTCTGAGGATTGAAAAGGGACATTATTGGAGTTATAAGAGCTTACAGTCTCTTAGGATGGTGGGGCCATTATGGAGGGTATAAGAGCTTACGTCTATGAGGAGGCTGGGGCCATATTGGAGTATAAGAGCTTACAATCTCTGAGGATGTGGAGAGGGGCATATTGGGTTATAAGAGCTTACAGTATTGCGGATGAGGGCCATATTGGAGGTTAATGAGTTCTTTTGTGGTGTCCAGCCATTCTTTATATTGACAATGGAAAATAAAAGTTTTTTTTAACAAATATAAAATGCTTGATGCCCTGGGCCCGTCATCAGCCGCATTCTTAAAATATACGAATCCACGAGGAATGGGATGCACAGAAGTCTGGAAGGCTGGGTATCTGGTGTTACTGGATAACAGATGAAGGGGGGCACAGGATGGATTAGTAAAAATGGAGGTTGGCGTTCATTGCAGTTAGAAAGTGGATAGATCTTCCTAAAGAGATGGGTTTAAAGTGCACTCAAGGTTAGGTTATTAGTCTGATGCGTCTTATTAGTCCAGGGTGGTGGTAGGGCATTCCAGCGAATTGGGGCAGATCTGGGAGAAAGTCCTGGAGATGGGGTGCGGGGATCGAATTAAGGAGAGAAAAATCTAAGATCATTGGTGACAAAGCGCATGTTGTTGGGTGATAGACTGAGATGAAGAGTATGTTGTTTTAATGCAGTAAATTCTCGACCATATTGGGGCCAAGGAGCACAATAGTTCAGTAAGTAGCTGGTGGCCTCCATGAGTCGATATATAGTCACGTTCCCAAACAGAGCTGACCACAGCTCACAGGCCAGTGGCGTAACTAGGAATGAGTGTGCCCATAGTAAACTTTCGGCTCCCCCCCCCTATAATATATAACTGATATAAACTTAAATAAACAGTATAAATCATAAACTGTTAGGAAATTGCCAAGGTCCAAAAGTCCGTTCTATCAAAATACTAATGATTATCTGTGAAATATATAAATATAATAAAAAGTGGATAAAAAAGTCCTCAAAATGTAGCATCAAAAAATGTTATCAAAAAAATAAAACCTCACACAGTTCCAGTCACCGAAGTATGAAAAAAGTTATATTTAGTATTTTTTTGTTTTGAAACTGCCCTAGGGACACTTCAGGTTTTTCCAGTCTTTTCTTAAGAGTAATGATGGGCGATGGCTTTCGTATTAGCTGCTTTTTTTCTGCCCAAATACAGTTCTTCCAGTCTATCGTAGGTCGACAGCCGTGTATCCACCCGACTCCGCACAAGGTAATGATGGTCCCCAACCATTGATAAGGCAAGAAATCCCATTATTACCCCTGACAGGGCACAGTGATGCGGAACCTCTTCAGGTGACTACATCTGTCTCCATCAAGAGGAAGCCAAACACTGTGCAGGCAGGATAACAGGCAGAATGACCTGGGAATATCAGACATATTTCAGGTTGCTCTCATAAGTTTTGGATAAGGGCTGTAATTCCACATGTGATAATTCATAGTTTTGATTGTTTTCAGTGGGGAACTACAATTTTTATAGTCATGAAAAAGATAATAGGGGCGTTGCTAGGGTGGTAAAAGATCAGGGAGCACGGGCCCCAATGGCATATGTATCGCACTTTCTGTAATGCCCCTCATGTACACATTTGGTGTGCCAATAAACAACTTTACTGAGGGGTATACAGCTACAGAAAACAAAAGGAGAAATCCCTACGTGTTAAATCCAATGACTGCTGGTGCGCGCCTCCAATCTTCTCCATAGCATCACACCGTCTTATGTTCCTCATTGCCCCCTACCTCTTGGCTCCTGACAGGTTATCCTACTACTGCCCCTAAACTCTCAAAAATACTGTAAGGGCTCATGAACACTAACGTATACCCGCTGTGCCATAGCCCGGTAGGAACATGGGGCCGCGAGAGGAGGAGGTGAGTGCGTGGCCCCGCCATCTCCATGAAAAATAGTAGCCACAATGGCCGTCGGAACGGCTACGGCGATTGTTGCGCTCACGTATCAGCCTGTGCACCATAGCGTTCTATAGGAGGTATTTAAGCTGCAGTTTGCGGCCCGTACATACATTCCCCCTGACAGGTAGTCTGTTACATTTAAACAAAACCAGGAACACTCGTTACGACGCCAGCGTTTCACCGGAAAACAGAGGCTTGTTTTAGTGCCACAGGTAAACGCGCCTCAGAAAGTTCCCCCCCACCCAAAAAAAAAAATAGTCACTCACCAGTTACCCCAGTAATGTCCCCCACACAGGACCCCCCAGAAATGTCCCCCACACGACCCCCAGGAATTTCCCCAACAGAACACCAGTAATTCGCCATCTACTCCTAGTTTTTTGTGCCCACACAGCCACCTAGTTAAGAAGCAATGTACCACACAGCCCCCAGTAATGTGCCCCACACAACCCCTCCAGTAAGTAATGTGCCCACACAGCCCCCCAGAGTAAGTAAGTAATGTGCCCACCACAGCTCCCCAGTAAATAATTCCTCCACACAGCCCCCAGTAGCAGTAAGTAATGCCTCACACAGCCTCCAGTAATGTGCCCACACAGCCCCACCAGTAAGTACTGTGCCCACACAGCCCCTCAGTAAGTAAGTATGTACCCACACAGCCCCACAGTAAGGAAAGTAATGTAACCAACACAGCCCCAAGTACGTAATGTGCCCACACAGCCCCCAAGTAATGTCCTCCCACACTGACCCCCAGAAATATCCCCACACAGACCCCCAGAAAGGTCCCCACACAGACCCCTAGTAAGTTCCCTGCACGGAACCCCAGTAAGTAATGTGTCCACAAAAGCCCGCCGTAAGTAATGTGCCCAACACAGCCCCCCAGATGTGCCCACACAGCCTCCCAGTAAGCAAGAAATGTGCCCACAAACCCCTCAGTAAGGAAATGTGCCCACACAGCCCCCCTAATGTACCCCGCCACAGACCCTCAGTTAATGTCCCCCCTGCACAGACCTTCAGTAATAATGTGCCCACACAGCCCCTCATTAAGAAAAATGTTCACATAGCCCCCAGTAATGTGCTCACACAGACCCCCAGTAGTAATGTCCCCACAAAGATCCCCAGGTAAGTCCCCCACCAAAGAATCCCCAGGAAAGTGCCCCCACACAGACCACCAGTAAATAATTGCCCCACACAGCCCCCCAGGTAAGTAATGTCCCACACAGCCCACTAGGAATGTCTCCCACATCCTCCAGGAATGTCCCCACACAGCGCACCACAGTAATGTCCCCACACAGACCACAGTTAAGTAAGTGCCCACACAGCCCCAGTAAGGTGCCACAGTAATGTCCCCCACACAGTTATCTCCCCCAGGACGTCCCCCACAGAGACCTCAGTAAGTATTCTGCCTACACAGCCCTCCAGTATGTGCCAACAGCTCCTCCGTAAGTAATGTGCCCACACCAGCCCCTAGGAATGTCTCAACATTCCTCCAGGAATTTCCCACACACAGCCCCCCCCAGTAATGTCACCACCACACAGCCCCCCAGTAATGTCCCTTCTGCCAGGAACCCCCAGTAAGTAATGTCCCACAAGACCCCAGTAAGGTGCCCCAGTAGTACGTCCCACAAAGTTACCCCCAGGAATGTCCACCCACAGAGACCTCAGTAAGTTTCTGCCTACAAAGCCCCTACAAAGCCCTAGGAATGTCCACACAAATCCTCCAGATGTCCACCCACACAGTCCCCCAGTAAGACAGTAAGGAATGTGTACCAAACCAGCACCCCAGTAGTAATGTCCCCATGCACAGACCCCATAAGTAATGTGCCCACACAACCCCTCAAAAGTAATGTATGTGCCCACACAGCCCACCAGTAAGGTGCCCACACAGACCCCCTCCCTAGTAATGTCCCCCCCAAGACCACAGACAGTATAATGTTCCAATTCAGCCCTCCAGTAAGAATGTGCCACACAGTCCCCCAGTAAGTAATGTGGCCCACACAGCCCCCCCCCAGTAGAATGTGCCACCAGCCCCCCAGAATGTCCCCAACCATTCCCAGTAAGTAATGTGCCCACACAGCCCACCCCCCCCAGATATCTATTAAATATAAGAACTTGGTTATAACTGAGTGCACCCAAGAAACTACTACATAATATCAGGACACAAAGGAATAATCACTATATAATTAATCTTAATATCGGGCGGTTGAGGTTTTTTTGTCTGGGTTTGGTCCAGTCGTTTTATTTTTTTTATTGTTGGGGAATTAAGGAAATCTACCATGTTGATTTCATTGCATATCCCAGAGCGTAGTGGATGTTTGCTGAAAAACCAAGTATAACATTCAGGATTACTGGCACCTCCTGTGGTGCCTGGTACTTCTCCTCATCCTAATTATGCGCTTGCCTCTGCGAATGGAAGAATACTATGTGTGCATAGGGCAGAAAAAATCAATCACCACTCACCACTCCCCACAGCGCTCTGCTTTTGTATGAGTCATCCCAGCTTAGGTTGATTACTCCTGTCTGGACAGTTTAAAGAAGCTCTGTGTAATGTGTTTATGAACTGGCGAGGCTGAAGCAACCCAGCATAAACCAAGGCCTTATTGTTATAAGGGTGTATTTTTTTAAGCGAAACCACTTACAACTTAACAGCATATAAAAGATAATGTTTTTCGCATCAAGTGTGCTACAACATTCTAGTAATGTTTGTTCTAACCGCAAAAAGCAAATGGTAGATTTTTCCTTTAATAAGAAACTCATTTTGGGATCCAGGGGCCCTGCATTGCTTTGGTATTTGTCTAATGATTGACCCCCCGACCACCGCCCACCAACCAACCCTAAAATCCTTGAGTCCTTTCGAATATGTTGTTGTGTAAATATAGAGGCCACATATCTGGAGAAGAAGTCTCAGGAGACAAAGTGTTTTTTTTAGGAGTACTAAGAAAATAAAAGTGTGAGGGTAATAAGGTTTCTTATGTATGAAGGGATGCGAACGAGTAACTCATCCAAGCCGAGGTCACATCCATGTAGAGTAACTCATTCTAATATGTAGGGACCACACCAAAAGAGTGTAAATGTGCCTCCATCCATGTATGATAAACGGGATGTGGCGTCCAGTTTCTTTTTTTTCTTTCCCCAAAGTTTGGTTCACATCTTTAGAAGATGATGAATAAACAGAGCATCCCAGTCCCTTCAGACTTCGTTGGAAGGACTTGAAAAACCAAAAACCTGTAGACGTCATGGAGTTAGTCTATCTTTGGCTAAAATGAAGGAACCGTTTCGCAGCAGATATCGTTTCCATATTTCCGGTGGAGGTCGGGTCACTTGCACTTTTTAGTAAGCTCCAGCTAATGAAGAGTCTCCCTCATGCATGACGCACACCTCTCTGCTTATTGCTTCCTCTGTTAGACGTTTACTATTAAAGAAGGTAACAAACAGAGCCATAGGATTTGTGGGTCTATGCAAATTCTTTTTATAGGAGAACAAATCCAAAGTGACAATCAATCACGAGTCACAACAGTCTCTGTAGTCATATCAAAAAACAAGGGAGGCAGCCGTGCACGTTTGCCAATTTCAGGGAATAGATATTTCAATTTCCCCTCAATCTCTTTCAGATTCCCCGACATGAGGACCCTCATCGTTCTGCTGGGGTGCTCTGTGTTCCCAAATACCATTGGCTGGTGAGTCAATTATTGGACAATGATACAAGATAATCGTATTCATGATGTTGCGCCCATAACTCCTTTTTCTCAGGATGAGGTAAATATTATGTTGGACTCTCAAAAGGTTTATATCTTTATTTGTTTTGTTTTTTTTTTGAAAATTGCTTTTCTCAGCAGCTGAACTGGCATTGGTCACTTTACTGCCGTTAAGTATGTCCACAGCATCTCAATCTCTCCTTTTTCAGACTAATATTCCTACTCCATTCAACAAAGCCTCAAATCAAATGTGCCTATTTGGTTAATTTACTGATATTTTTTTCTATGTGACTTTCTCTCTCCATAGATTTTGTCGGAGAATTTGTATAGAATCGCTTCCGAGAAAAAACATAGTGATGACTGCGAGGTCCAGCTGTGGTGATGTAACAATGCCACGATTGCCTACAACTATACTGCAACATGTATCATGTTTGGTAAGTGGGATTTTATTCTGTTTTTAAAATCATTTGCAGAATCAATATGTTATTGAGTGATTATAAATATTTATTTCCTTAAAATATGCTTGCTAAAACTTCTCTACTATTTAGAAGAGATTCAATATACATTGTTAAAGCAGCTTTCAGGTATCACTATCTTTCCTTTTCCCTCTAGACTCCGTCTGTCCTCTCCATCATCACATGTGTCACCTCATTAGACATCATGGTCTGATTTTCTAGACTCTCTAATTTTATTCCTTTCTCTTTACCTTTTCTCTCTAGATTCTGTGTCCTCCTCACCAGCTTATTGTTCCCTCTTACAGTCCACTTTTCTTTGTTCTGGACTTTCTCTTATACCATTCTTCACTCAGTTCTCAACATGCGTCTCCTCCAATATTCTCTTTCTTCTCTAGATTGCCTGTGTTCCTCGCACCACAGCTCATCTGTCACTCTTACAGTCAATACTTTGTTTGGAATCCCTCTAACCCATTCATAGTTCATCAGTTCTCCAAACATCTGTCTCTCCAGATCGTTCAGCTCTCTCTTCCTCTATGATTCCTGTGTCCCTCCAACCGAGCTTCATTGTCTCCTCTTTACAGTACATCTTTGTTCTCTAGACTTCTCTTAACCCATTCCAGTTCATCAGGTGCTTTCCAAAACGATGCTGTCTCCTCCAGATCTTCATCCTTCTCTTCTCTAGATCCTGTGTCTCTCCCGAAGCCATCTTCCACTTATCTGTCCTTCTTACAGTCACCTTTGTTTCTGGGAAAGACTTCTCTACCCATTCAGTTCACTCAGTTCTTCTCAAACATCTCTGGTCTCCCTCACAGATCTTCCTTCTCTCTCTTTCTAGATTCCTGTGGCTACATCCTCCCAGCAGCACATCTGTCCGCGTCATACAGTCACTTTGTTACTGAACCTTCTCCTCTAACCCATTCCAGTTCACTTCAGGTTCTTCCAAATACTCTGTTCTCCTACCAAATCTTAATCTCTTCTGTCATCTAAGATTCTGTGTCGCCCTCTCCCCAGGTCTCCATGCTTCTCTTACAAGTCACCTTTTGTTTAGACTTCTATACCCATTCCAGTTTCACTGAGGTTTTCTTCCAAACACGTCTCCTCCAGATCTTCCTTCACTTCTTCTCTAGATCCTGGGGTCTTCTCTCAACACTCTCCTGTCACTCTTACACGTCGTACTATTTTGCAATTCTCTAAACCCCTTCCAGTTCACTCATGGTGATTTTCCAACCATCATAGTCTCCTCCGCTCGTCCTCGACACCCTTTTCCTCCCTCTCTAGGCCTGGCCTCCTACCACGCATTGTCCCCTAGGATTCGTTCCTTGTTCAGACTCTTACAGTTCCATACTACAAGGTCTTTTACCACACGCTTCCGTAACATCTCCAACATCCCTTCCCATAATATTACTTCTGACATGAGTTGTAATGCTAAGATTACGCATATTCCCTAGAATGATCGATTTGTCAGAAGACTAATGAACTGGCACAGATCGTATTATAAGCATCAGGTAGTCGTACACTAGTCTCTAATGGCATGGACTCCCTCACTCTTCTTCCATTTTGGTCCGCAATAGAGGGGAGTGATCTACATACCGTCCGATAGACTAGCCGCTCAGGGAGAAGCGGCGCTAGCAACCTGATTACAAAACCATTAGTGAGAGAAGAAGATTATGTAAAGTGAATAGGCACTTCGACCTGGAGACAGCCTTAACTGGCTGGAAGACCAGGTGACTCGTGCTTTGTGCATGTGTTGCACGACATAAGATTACTAAACAGAGATTTCTCCTTTTTATGGGTCGTACCCAAACACTCTTTCGCATTTCCCATAATAAGACTGCCATGAGTGGTTAAGCCTATATAACCACCATAGAACTGATCAAGATTTGTTCCGAAAGCTACATATGGCAACAGTCAGGTCATATAACTGTGTTACATGGAGCGGTCACCTCCAGCTTTCTCTATTTGGTCCAAGAGGGCGGATGTTTCACACCGTGAACGTAAGGGCTGCAATGAGAGAGGGCTATACCCTTTGTGAACAAACATATATGAAGATAATTATTTAATGCTGACTGGAAGCCCACTATAGAATGCTGTGATCAGGACCTGTTGAATATATTGGCCTACAACGTAAGTGGATTTAACAGAGAGCAGTTCTAATGGTACTTGTCAGCAGTTCACTAATAAGCAAATGACCATGACTGAAATTTGTTATAGCTCCTCGTTCCTGCAACTGATAACATTCTAGATACACATGGTCCCCTTGTGACCCCCATTGGCATGAGTCTTTGCTCAGCATAAATGGAGGCTCCATTCACATGTAGGGGTTCACTTGAAGTTGAATTGGGCGACGGCGGGGTATCACCCGTGTCTTCATTTTGTTTAAATTAATATGGGAGATTTCCAAACCCTTTTTTAGAGATGTTACAAACTATTGCTTGTTGAAAGGAGCACAACTCTTTGAGAGGGCTTAAATGGGAATTACCACCAGATGAAGGTTTGTAAACCAAGCACACTGACTGACTAGTGTTCCTTACTCCGGTCAGGATTTGGTAGTCTCGTTTAGTCTAGGTTGAACAAAACACAAGCAATGATCCTGAGGGGCCCAGGTCAATAGATGTCAATGGAGACTGAACCTCAGACATTTGCCAATTTTTAAATTATATTTCTTAAAAACAAGGGCATAGAAGTATAAAAGATGAGCAAATTCTGCCAGAAGGGGCGCACCTCCAGTAGTGTTCCGTGGGCTGGGTGTTCACATCCCTCCTCTATGTTGATGGGAACTGTATCCCATAAAATGACAGTGGGGAAGGTAAAATCTCCATGGACCTTTGAAACCACATGGGGAATATTTTAAGAAACCAAACACAACATTGATTAAAAATATAAAACACAGAAAAAGAAAAATGATGTAAAATTTTTCTATTGGTCAGAAAAAAGTTCACATCCTGAATAGAGAGTCTGACCCCCACTAATCCTGGGGATATGGACGGAGCCTTATGGGAAATCCTGTAAGCTATCAGAGGGACAGTGCAACAATTTTATTCTACATTCTAATTCCTGCCCTCAGTGCCTCCTGTACCAACCCCCAATAGGGGCTATTGTCCGGCCGCTTCGAGGACAATATGAGCCCTGTACTCACTATTTGGACCATAAGGTGAAAGAGATAGATGACAATGCTACAGTATATCGGGAGAATCAGAGACCCAGGTGATGACATTGGGGCAACTAACTATAACTAACTATAACTAACTGCAACTAATTGTAAATAACTGTCACTAACTATAACTAACTGTAACTAATTATAAATAACTGTAACTAACTATAACTAACTGTAACTAACTGTAAATAACTGTAATCTATAGCTAACTATAACTAACTGCAACTAATTGTAAAACGGTCACTAAAACTATAAACTAACTGTAACTAACTGTAAATAACGATAACTATCTATAGCTAACCTATAACTAACTAAACTAACTGCAACTAATTGAATAACTGTCCACTAACTATAACTAACTGTAACTAATTAATAAAATATAAACTAACTATACTAAACTGTAAAACTGTAAACTATTAATAACTATCTGTAAATGATCAATAACTATCTAGTAACTAATAACTAACTGTAACTAACTGTAACTAACTATAACTAACTGCAACTAATTGTAAATAACTGTCACTAACTATAACTAACTGTAAACTAATTATAAATAACTGTAACTAACTATAACTAACTGTAAAACATAAACTGTAAATAACGTTACACTATCTATAGCTAACTAACTAACTTAACTACTGCAACTAATGTAACTACTGTAACTAACTGTAACTAACTGTAATATCTATAAACTATCTATAACTATAACTAACTATTAACTAATTGAAATAACTGTAAATAACTATAACTAACTGTATAACTGAATAACTGTAACTATCTACTAGCTACAACTAACTACTGCAACACTAATTGTAACTAACTGTAACTAACTGTAACTAACTGTAACTATCTATAACGATCTATAACGATAACTAACTATAACTAATTGTAAATAACTGTAACTAAACTATAACTACTGTAACTAACTGTAACTAACTGAATAACTGTAATAACTGCAACTAATTGTAAAAACTGTAACTAACTATAACTACTGTAACACTGTAACTAACTATAATACTATACTAGCGTGTAACTAGCTGTAACTACTAAACACTAACAAAATGAAACTAACTGTAAATAACTGTAACTAACTGTATATATATTCTTCATCTTATGGAACTTGTGTTATAGGAGATGGTGGGGGGAGGAGTTGGGTTAATCGTGTTAATAATCAAATCTAGAACCGGTGGTCAAGACCCTTCTGCCCCATAAGATTCAAAAGTGGCACCAAGTAGAAAAATGTTATGTTCCAGATTCCTCGGCCTTCCTGCCTCTACCATTCTAGGTCAACAAGGAAGCCCTTCCCTTATAAATGTCTGCCCGGAGAAATGGTGGCCCGAATTACCGGAATTCAAAATAATAAAAAAGAAAATTTTGAGAAAAAAAATGATTATTTTATTAACTTAGTATAGATTTTATTCAGCATGAAAATAATTTGTAATAATTTGTAATTTATTTATGTCCTTTTTATTTTCTGTTGTTTTTTCCACCAGTTTTTTATTGATAATTCATTTTGTTTTATTTTTTTGTTTTATTTTCTTTTTATATTTAAAAAAAAGTGTTTTTATATGAAAATATAATTGTTTGTTTTTTTTAAATATTAAATTTTTTTTGTTTTTCTATATTTTTTAAATCAATTTTCTTATCTTCTTTTTTCGCGGCAGGAGCGAGCGTCCACTTTAAAGAGGGCTTGTCTCAAGTGGGCTGCAAACTTGGATTTCAGTCCATGGTGGGGGTGGATGAGTTGAACATGTTTTGTTTGAATGTACTGAGCCTACTTTCCCTAAACATGGCTACTACTAAATAAACTAAATCATCTATAAATGGTCTTTGTAGTTGTTTTTTTTTAATGGTGACTTTGTAAAGTGTGTGGAACAATTAATCTCATTTGTAACCCAGATATCTAGAAATGGCAACACAGTTTACTATGTAAGGGGTAGAGGGTATGTAGCTTCCCTTTGCACTTACGCCTTTAAAGGACATTATAAACCAGATCAAGGATTGTAAACCCAGACACTGCATACTGGTGTGCACCCCTCTGGTCAGGATCTGCTGTTCTTTTAAACTTCTTATGCCCGTTTTTTTTTACAAAAAAAGGTTTAAAATGATGCAAAATGCACCTAAGGGGCTCCAGGCTGGAGCCCTTAGACTCATTTGCATAATTTTAAAGCCCTAAAAAAAAAAAAACAAGGGCATAAGAAGGTAAAGAAACAGCAGATCCTTCAGAAGGGTGCACACCAGTATGTCTGTATGTTTGGTTTTACAATCTTGATCTGGTGATGTCCCTTTAAGTCCAAGTGAGATTGCATTTGTGAAAGGAGAGGGGGGCAAGGGATCTAGTAGGAGACATCTGAATTGGCTGCAGATTGGATTTATTTAGCCGCCAATTCTCAAGCAATTATTGCCAATCAATGCTAATGAGGTGCTGAATGTCTTACTTGACAGTAGAGATCCTAATTAGTATATTGGTTGCTAAAAATAACGGCACTTCTTGATTAGGAATTTCAGGGAGAAAAGAAAAAATAATGGAACAATTCTATAAAAAGTATACAAAAACTGCTGGGAACTTTATAATTTTGGGTTTGAGTTGTGGCGTTTAAAACCAATCCCAACTATTCTTTATTAATGGGCAGAGCCACTGCTTCTAGCACAAGCTGCTGTTTTTATTCAGCCCCGCCTAAAATGTCATCTCCTCTCTACTGTCAATGGGTGGTGCCAGTTCATCAGCTCCAGCTCAGGATCAACCAGTAGCAAGGTACCCAGCACGCCACAGAATGTAGACGTGGGCGGTCACAGGGGCGGTGCTAAGCTTAAGCCAAGAGCCTGGCTCGCCCATCATCCAATAATGGCATGATAGCTGAGATTGATGGGGAATACATAGATGAATCAGTGGAGCATAACCTATTGCAGGATCCTAAAAGCCCGACTCACGACACCATATTAACCCCTTGACAGCTGCAGTTCATACTATAAGCCCCAGGTTTCCATCATAGTCTTTGTATGATGGACATTTCAGGAGGGAAGTCTATATTCCAGTATCCTTACGAATAAAATAAAATGGACTAACTGCAGCCCGGCTCCTAGTGGGAGGATTTCATGTGATTGGTTGATGATCTAACCAACCACTTTTTCTGCCTGTTCTACAATTACTGATTACATTTCCAACCTCTGCTGAACAAGGAGACGTGTCCTGTAGTTGTCCGGTCAAGTATTGGAACACTCCGATGGTGGAGCCCTACTGGGGCTTGTTTTCTGTGGGCACCAATTAAGATTTCACTAATTAAAGTAAAAACCCCAGGAACTACAGAATTCCCAACGTGTGTTTATTCCATAAAAAAGAATGACGATCACTGGTCTCGTTAGACCACATATACACCGGAGATCTATTGTGACAGCAGGTAAATAACCACAACATAAAGGAGAAAAAGAAAAAAACTGGTAAGATATTAGCGCAGGCGCAGGAGGTCTTTAAAGACGACAATGAATGGACAGAGCAGAGGAGGATGTGAGTACACTGTGCTGTATATATCGCACTAATACAACTGTATACACGGTACTGTATATACTGCACGTATCACTGTATATAGATCCTCATTCACTTGTTGTGGATAATGTTTATCTCCAGTTGATGGAAATGGACTTTAGGCGCCAATTGGTCCTGCTAATATCACACACACACTAAATTATACATATATATAACCATCCGCGGGATAAGAGTCTATCACAGTCACTATATATCGTCCAGTGTACAATGAAGTGGTCGATCACTTATCTCGCCGGCTTGTAAGACAACAGATTGTTAGTTGCTGTAATGTCGAATGTCGTTTATCTGCGTCTTCCCTTCGGTGCGGTCCAGAGACGCCGGGACCGTCACTCCTCCCCTCCTGCCCCGCGTTGCTGTCACCTGCAGCAGGAGTCCGCTGGGTCCTAGAGGCAGGGTGTAACTCTGTTGAAGTCGGAAGCCGCTTCCTTGGAGTTGATGTTGATGCCCGCGGCTTGTTCCACTTGATTTCAAGTAGACGCGATCAGAAATGTCATCACTAATTAAGTTTTCTTTCAATCTTTTTGACGCGCCTGTGGGTACGAACACTAAACGCCAGACAGACCGTTTCAGGGGGGTCAAACCAATTGAGAATTTCATCCATTGTACTTGGAAGCTTGAAAACATCCATCATAAAACTTGTTGCATTTTTTAAAACACTTGTAAACATTTATATACATACGTAGAATCAGGTGTTATCGGGGTCAGATGTAGGGTTATATATAAGCTGACAGCTGCCATGTATCTCAGTCTCGGAGCCAAGGACCATCCTTCAAGCCCTTTTTATGATTATTATGTGCCATGGAGACCAAATGCCATCCATTGTCATATTTGAAGCAGAGAAGAGAATGCCCCCATCTGCTCAACGTGCTTAGAAATATCATGGTAACGTAGCGCGGCATCTTACCGTATAGCAATCAGTGCGACTCCTGTATAGTGCGATAAACCTGCCATAGGGAGTCATGATGGGCCCTCACTCCTTGTGTTTTGTACTTGCATTTGTTTTTGTCTTAATGTTCTGTATGTGACCCCCTCTTACTGATTGTACCGCAGCAGGAAACAGTAGATATCCGATGCAAAGAAGCCCATCCCCCAGCAGTCTGGCCAACTATGAGCCCATTGTCATGTTGAGGTTACGTGGGTCACCAAACCTTGTGGCGAACAATCATGCTCCAGAATTTCCTTGCATATTAATAAACCTACATTCAGGGCCAGCACCCGCACTGCGGGGAAAACTGGGAAGCTAATCGGGGCCCAGAGCGCTTGGGGGACCACATACACATAAGGGTTACTCATGGAATGCCATGAGGATAAGGGGAGTGTATCTTATAAAATCCATAGGGTGTGAGGGGGGCTTATTATAAAATACCCATCAGGGGGCTGGTTTTTTTAAATAACCAAGAGGGGCTTGTATATATATAACCATGAGGGGCTGTATATAATATAACCATGAGGGGCTGTTTGTATATAATACAACCATGAGGGCTGTATATAATATAACCAATGAGGGCTGATATATATAACCATGAGGGGCTGTATATAATATACCATGAGGGCTGTATATAATATAACCAGAAGGGCTGTATATAATATAACACATGAGGGGCTGTATATTATAATAACCATAGGGGGCTGTAATAAATAACCATGAGGGGGGCGTATATAATATAACCATAAGGGGCTGTATACAATATAACCATCCAAGGGGCTGTATTACAATAACCCAATAAGGGGCTGTATATAAAATAACCATGAGGGCTGTATATAAAACCATGAGGGGCTGTTATATAATATAACACATGAGGGCTTTATAATAAACATAACCATGAGGGGCTGTAATAATATACAGAGGGCTATACAATATAACCATAAGGGGCTGTATATAAAATAACCCGAGGGGCTGTTATAAAAATAACCATGAGGGGGCTGTATATGAAATAACCATGAGGGACTGTATATAAAATACCTGAGGAGCTGTATGTAATCATAACCATGAGGGGCTGTATATAATATAACCATGAGGAGCTGTATATAATATAACATTAGGGGCTGTATATAATTAACCATGAGGGGCTGTATATAATATAACCATGAGGGGCTGTATATGAAATAACCATGAGGGGATGTATATAATATAACCATAGGGGGCTGATATAATATTAACCATAGGGGCTGTATATAAATAAACCATTAGGGGCTGTATTAATATAACCATGGAGGGGCGTATATAAATAACCACGGGGGGGCTGTATATAATATAACCATGAGGGGTTGTAATAAATACCCATGAGGGGCTGCTGTATATGAAATACCATACAAGGGGGCTGATAATATAAAATGAACAAGTGAGGAGCTGATTATAATATAAACAAACATGGGGGGCGTATATAATATTAACATGGGGGCCTGTATATAAATATAACCAGGGGAGCCTGTATATATAAAAAACATGATTGGACTGTTATATTATAAAACCATGAGGGGCCTGTAATAAAAATAACCATGGAGGGGCTGTCATATATAAAATAACCATGATGTGGGCTGGTATATAATATAACACATGAGGGGGCTGTATATAATATAACACATGGGGGGCTGTATATAATATAACACATGATGGGGCTGTATATAATATAACCATAAGGGGCTGTATATAATATAACCATGGTGCTGAATGTAACATCCACCGGAGTATGAAACCTCCAGCCCAGGACAGACGTCAAAACATTCCGCGAGAATGAGTTAACCCCCAAAATCCACTCTTTACCCTAAATCCCTTTTTCTTTAGGACAAGAAAGCTGAGATATGGTAACAAGCCTCATATTCCGTATCGCTGTACAGATTTCGGAGGGACAATAAACTAAAAAGTAAGACATTGGAGCAAAGGAGACCTCCTAGTAAAGAGCGTTACAAAGGTCTCTGAGGATGAAGGGGCCATATTGGAGGTAAGAGCTTACGGTTCTCTGAGGATGTGAAGGGGACCATATTGGAGGATAGAAGCTTACAATTCTGAGGATGAAAGGGGCCATATTGGAGGTAAGCGATACAGTCTATGAGGTGAAGGGGCAATGGCGGTGGTATAGAAGCTTACAGCTCTGAGATGAAGGAAGGGGACAATTGGAGGATTGGAGCTTACAGCTCTGAGGATGAAGGGGCAATGAAGGGGCCATTGAGGTATGGAGCTTACGTACGGAGGAGGAAGGGGCCCTATTGGAGGTATTGGAGCTTACAGTCTCTGCGAGGACGGGGGCCATATTGGAGGTATAAAGAGCTTACAGTCTCTGAGAGGAAGGGGCCATATGGGGGTATAAAGAGCTTACAGTCTCTGAGGATTGAAGGGGGGCCATATGGAGGTATAAGAAAGCGTACCGTCCTGAGGGGGTGAAGGGGCCCTATTGGAGGTATAAGAGCTTACCAGTCTCTGAGGATGAAAGGGGCCATATTGGAGGTATAAGAGCTTACAGTACTGAGGATGATGGGCCATTATGGAGGTATAAGAGCTTACAGGTCTCCTGGGATGAAAGGGGGCCATATTGGAGGTATTAGAGCTTACAGTCTCTGAGGATGCGTGGGGGGCCATTTATTGGAGGTATAAAGAGCTTACATTTGCGATGAATGAAGGGGCATATTGGAGGTATAGAGCTTACAGTCTATGAGGATGATGGGGTCATATTGGAGGGATAAGAGCGTACAGTCTTGAGGAGGTAAGGCCATATGCCAGGTTATAAGAGCTTACAGTCTCTGAGGATGAAGGGGGCCATATTGGGTATAGAGATTACAGTCTTAAGGATGAAGGGGGCATATGGAGGTATTAAGAGAGTAACAGTCTCTGAGGAGAAGGGGCCATATTGGAGTGAGCTTACAGTCTCTGAGGATGGAGGGGCCATATCGGAGGTATAAGAGGCTTGACAGTCTCTGAGGATGAAAGAGGCCATATTGGAGGTTATAAGAGCTTACAGTCTCTGGGATGAAGGGGCCATAGTGGTGTTTAAACGAGCCTACGTCTCTGTGGATGAATGGGGCCATATTGGAGGGTAAGGCTTATAGTCTCGAGGATGAAGGGGGCCATGAGGTTATAATGCGCTTACAGTCTCTGTGGATGCAAGGGGCCATATTGGAGGTATAAGAGCTTACAGTCTCGAAGGATAAAGGGGGCCTATTGGAGGTATAAGAGATCAGGCTCTGAGGATGAAGGGGCTCATATGCCAGATTGGAGGTATAAAGAGCTTACAGTCCTTCTGAGGATGATGGGATCATATTGGAGGTATAAGGCTTACAGTCTCTGGAGGATGAGGGGCCTATGGAGGTATAAGAGCTTACAGTCTCTAAGGATGATGGGGGCCCATATTGGAGGGTATTAGAAGCTTACAGGTCTATGAAGATGAAGGGCCATATTGGAGGTTAAGTATAGAGCTTTACAGTCTCTGAGGATGAAGGGCCATATTGGAGATATTAAAAGATTCAGTCTCTGAGGATGAAGGGGCCCCATATTGGTGGGTGTATGAGCTTACAGTCTGTGAGGATGAAGGGGCCAATTGGAGGTTATATGAAGCTTACAGTCTTGAGGATGAAGGCCATATTGGAGGTATAAGAGGCTTACTGTCTCGGAGGATGAAGGGGCCATATTGGAGGGTATAAGGAGATACAGTCTCTGAGAAATGATGGGTCTATTGGAGGGTTATAAGAGCAATAGTCTTGAGAATGATGGGGGCATATTGGAGGTATAGAGATTACAGCTCTATGAAGATGCAGGGCCCTATTGGAGGTATAAGAGTACAGTCTCTGAGGGATAAGGGGCCATAGGGGCAGGGCCATATTGGGGTTTATAAGAGCTTCAGTCTCTTGAGGATGAAGGGGGCCATTATTGGAGGTATGGGTATTAGAGCTAAAGTCTTAAGGATGAGTGGGGCATATGGAGGTATCGAAGCTTACAGTCTTGAGGGATGAAGGGGCCCATATTGGGATATTGGAGCTTACAGTATCTGAGGAGGAGGGGGCCATATGTGAGATATAAAGTTACAGTCTCTGAGGATGAAGGGGCCCTATTGGTTGGCGTATGAGCTTACGTCTCTGAGGATGAAGGGCCATATTGGAGGTATAAGAGCTTACAGTCTTCTGAGGATGAGGGCCATATTGGAGGTATAAGCGCTTACTGTCTCTGAGGAATGAAGGGGCCATATTGGAGGTATAAGAGCTTACAGTCTCTGAGAAGATGGGGCCATATTGGAGGTATAAGAGCTATAGTCTCTGAGAATGATGGGGACCCGATTTGGAGGTCTAAGAGATTACAGTCTTGAAGATGAAGGGGGCCTATGGAGGTATAAGAGCTACAGTCTCTGAGATGAAGGGGCCATATGGAGGCAATACGAGCTTACAGTCTCTGATGGATGAAGGGGCCATATTGGAGGGTATTAGGCTTACAGTCTCTAAGGATGAAGGGGTTTGCATATTGGAGGTATCAGAGATTACAGCTTATGAGGAAAGAAAAGGGGCCATATGGGAGGAAGAGCTTACAGTCTTGAGGATGAAGGGGCCAGATCGGCGGGTTGGTATAAGAGCTTACAGTCTCTGAGGATGAGAGAGGCCATTTTGGAGGGTATAAGAGTTACAGCGTATGAGGATGAAGGCGGCCAATTGGTGTGGTAAAAAGAGCCTACAGTTTTTTTTTCTGGTGGATGAAGGGGCCATATTGGAGGTAAGGAGCTATAGTCTTGAGGATGAAGGGGCCATATGGGAGGTATAAGAGCCTACAGTCTAGTGGATGAAGGGGCCATATTGGAGGTAGAAGAGCTTACAGCTCTTAGGATAAAGGGGGCATTTGGAGTATAAGAGATTACAGTCTCTGAGGATGAAGGGGCATACAATATTGAGGTATAAGAGATTACAGTCTCTGAGGATGAAGGGCATATCCGGCGATAAGAGCTTCAGTCTCTGAGGATGAGGCGCCCATATTGGAGGTTAAAGAGCTTACAGTATCTGAGGATGAAGGGCCCATTTGAAGGTATAAGAGCCTACAGTCTATTGTGGATTGTGAAGGCCCATATTGGAGGTATAAGAGCTTATAGCTCTGAGGATGAAGGGGCATATCGGAGGTATAAGAGCTTACCAGTCTCTGGGATTGAAGGGGCCATATGGCGGATAAGAGCTTATAGTCTCGGGATGAAGGGAGCCATATTGGAGGTATAATTTGTTGTCTTGGGAGTCTTGAGGATGAAGGGGCCTTATATTGGTTAGGTGATGTAAGTGGAGTACAGTCGTCTGGGATGATGGGGCCATATTGGAGGTATAAAGCTTACAGTCTCTGAGGATGAAGGGGCCATTTGAGGTAAACAGCTTACAGTCTCTGAGGGGTGATGGGGCATATTGGAGGTGAAAGAGTACGTCGCTGAGGATGGAAGGGGCCAATGGGGTATATAAGAGCTACAGTCTTAAAGGATGATGGGGACATATTGCAGAGGTATAAGAGCTTACAGTCTCTGAGGATGATGGGGCATATTGGAGTTAAGAGCTTACAGTCTCTGAGGGATGATGGGGCCATATTGGGGTATAGAAGCTTACGAGTCCTGAAGATTGAAGGGGGCCATATTGGAGGTATAAGAGCTTACAGTCTCTGAGGATGAAGGGGGCCAGATTGGAGATATTGGGCTTACAGTCTCGGAGGAGATGAAGGGCCCATATTGGAGAAATTAAGCTCACAGTCTTGAGGAGGAAGGAGCCATAGTGGTGGTGTATGAGCTTACAGTCTCTGAGGATGAAGGGGCCCATATTGGAGGTATAGAAGCGTACAGTATATGGAAGGTGAAGGGCCATATTTGGAGGTAGAGAAGCTTACCGTCTTGAGGATGAACTGGGCCATATTGGAGATATTGAGCTTACGTCTCTGAGGATGAAGGGCCATATGGAGGTACAAGAGTTACAGTCTCTGAGGTTGAAGGGGCCATATCGGCGGTATTTTTATAAGAGCACGTCTCTGGGGGATGAAGGGGCATTTGGAGTATAAGAGCTTACCGTCTCTGTGGATGAAGGGGCCATATTGGAGGTAAGAGCTTATAGTATCTGGAGGAGAAGGGGCCTATTGGAGGTTTATAAGAGCCTACAGTTCGTGGAATGAGGGGGGCCATATTGGAGTATAAGAGGCGTATGTCTCTAAGGATGAAGGGGGCATATGGAGGTAAAGAGAGTACAGTCTCTGAAGATGAAGGGGCCAATTGGAGGTTAAGGCGTAAAGAGCTTGCAGTATCGGAGGATGAAGGGGCCAACGGCGGTATAAGAGCTTACAGTCCTGAGATGAAGGGCAAAATTGAGGTATAAGAGCTTACAGTCTTGTGGATAGGAAGGGCCAATTGGAGGGTATACGAGCTTATGTCTCTGAGGATGAAGGGGCAATATCGGAGGTATACGAGCTTACAGTTCTCTGAGGATGAAGGGCCAGATGGAGGTGGTATAAGAGCTTACAGTCTCTGAGGCTTGATGGGCATATTGGAGGTAAGAGCTTACAGTCTCTGAGGATGAAGGGGCCCATATTGGGATATTGGAGCTTAGTACAGACTCTGAAGATGACGGGGCCATAAAGGAGGGTATAAGAGCACAGTCTTGAGGATGAAGGGGCCATATTGGAGTATAAGAGATTCAGGCTCTGCGGAGGAGGGGCCATATTGGAAGGTATAAGAGCTCAGCTCTGGGATTGAAGGGGCATATTGGAGGTATAAGAGCGACGTCTATGAGGATGAAAGGGCCATATTGGAGTATAAGAGCTTACAGTCTATGAGAATGATGGAGGGCCATATTGGAGTATAAGAGCTTACAGTCTCTGAAGATGAAGGGGCCATAATTGGAGGTATAAAGAGTACAGTCTACTGAGGACGAAGGGCCATATGGAGGTAAAGAGCTTACAGTTCTGAGGAGAGGGGCATATTGAGGTTAGGTATAGAAGCTTACAGTACTGAGATGAAGGGGCCATATTGGAGGTATAGAAGCTTACAGTCTCTGAGGATGAATGGGAATATTGGAGATATTGTGCTTACAGTCTCTGAGGAGAAGGGTGTCCTATTGGAGGTACAAGAGCTTACAGTCTCTGAGGATGAAGGGGCCATATTGGAGGTATAAGAAGTACGGTCTCTGAGGATGAAGGGCCATATTGGAGGTAAGGAGGCTTACGTCTCTGGAGGGATGAAGGGCCATATTGAGGATTAGAGCTTACAGTCCTAAGGATGAAGGGGCGTATTGGATGTAGAGAGATTACAGTCTCTCTGCGATGAAGGGCCATATTGAGGTAAGAGATTACAGGTCTTGAGGATGAAGGGCCATACCGGCGTTTTAAGAGCTTACAGTCTCTGAGGATGAAGAGGCATATTGGAGGGTATAAGCGCTTACAGTCTTGAGGAGAATGGGGCCATATTGGTGGTATAAGGAGCCTACAGCTCTGTGGATGAAGGGGCCAATGGAGGTCGAAGCGCTTATAGTATCTCTAAGGATGAAGGGGCCCGATGGAGTATAAGAGCTTGATAGTCTCTAAGGATGAAGGAGCCTTATTGGAGGTGGGAAAGAGATTACAGTCTCTGAGGATGAAGGGGCCATATGGAGGTGGTAAGAGGCTTACAAGTCTCTGGAGGATTGAAGGGGCCATATCGGCGGTATAAGAGCTTACAGTCTCGAGGATGAAGGGGGCAATAGTGGAGGTATAAGAGCTTACAGTCTTGTGGATGAAGGGGCCCATATTGGAGGTAGAAGAGCTTATAGTCTCTGAGGATGAAGGGGTTATATCGGAGGTAATAGAGCTTACAGGTCTCTGAGGAGAGGGGGCCATATTGGAGGTTAAGAGGCTTACGTCTCTGAGGTGAGGGGGCCATATTGGATGGTATAAGAGCTTTACAGTTCCTTCTGATGGCTGATGGGGTCCTATTGGAGGTAAGAGCTTACAGTCTCTGAGGATGAAGAGGGGCCCTATTGGAGATATTGGAGCTTAACCCGACTCTGAAGAGGACGGGGCCATAAAGGAGGTATAATAGTTACAGTCTTGAGGATGAAGTAGGGAA
The DNA here is from genome assembly GCA_019512145.1 of Engystomops pustulosus. Lineage (NCBI taxonomy): Eukaryota > Metazoa > Chordata > Amphibia > Anura > Leptodactylidae > Engystomops > Engystomops pustulosus. Next base: position 62,067 of record WNYA01000104.1, read on the forward strand.
GTGGCCATATTGAGGTAATCGATTCAGTCTCTGAGGAGGAAGGGGCCATATGGGAGGATAAGAGCTTTTACAGTCTCTGAGGATGAAAGGGGCCATATTGAGGTATAAGAGCTTGTAGTTTCTAAAGATGAAGGGGCCCCTATAGAGGTATAAGAGCTTACCGTCCTGAGGATGAGGGGCCATATTCAGAGGATAGAGCATACATTAAATGGGAGAAGGGGACAGATTGGAGATATAAGAGCTATAGTCTCTTAAGAGGACTGAAGGGGCCCATATTAGAGTTAAGAGCTTACAGTATCTTGAGGATGAAGGGCCAAATTGGGAGGGTACTGAAGGAGGTTACCTTGAGCTTACGTCGCTGAGGATGAAGGCCATATGGAGTATAAGAGCTTACAGTCTCTGAGGATGAAGGGGGCATATTGGAGGTAAGAGCTTACATTCATGAGGATGACGGGGCCAGATTGGAGGTAGAAGAGCTACAGTCTCTTAGGATGGTGTGGGGGGCCATATTGAGGTTATAAGAGCTTACAGTCTTCTGGGATGGTGGGCAATATTGGAGGTATAGAGCTTACAATCTCTGAGGAGAAGGGCCATATTGAGGGTATAAGAAGCTTATAGTCTCTTAAGAGAAGGGGCCATATTAGAGTTAAGAGCTTACAGCTATGAGGAGGAAGGGGCCATATTGGAGGTACCTGAGCTTACGTCTCTGAGGATTGAAAAGGGACATTATTGGAGTTATAAGAGCTTACAGTCTCTTAGGATGGTGGGGCCATTATGGAGGGTATAAGAGCTTACGTCTATGAGGAGGCTGGGGCCATATTGGAGTATAAGAGCTTACAATCTCTGAGGATGTGGAGAGGGGCATATTGGGTTATAAGAGCTTACAGTATTGCGGATGAGGGCCATATTGGAGGTTAATGAGTTCTTTTGTGGTGTCCAGCCATTCTTTATATTGACAATGGAAAATAAAAGTTTTTTTTAACAAATATAAAATGCTTGATGCCCTGGGCCCGTCATCAGCCGCATTCTTAAAATATACGAATCCACGAGGAATGGGATGCACAGAAGTCTGGAAGGCTGGGTATCTGGTGTTACTGGATAACAGATGAAGGGGGGCACAGGATGGATTAGTAAAAATGGAGGTTGGCGTTCATTGCAGTTAGAAAGTGGATAGATCTTCCTAAAGAGATGGGTTTAAAGTGCACTCAAGGTTAGGTTATTAGTCTGATGCGTCTTATTAGTCCAGGGTGGTGGTAGGGCATTCCAGCGAATTGGGGCAGATCTGGGAGAAAGTCCTGGAGATGGGGTGCGGGGATCGAATTAAGGAGAGAAAAATCTAAGATCATTGGTGACAAAGCGCATGTTGTTGGGTGATAGACTGAGATGAAGAGTATGTTGTTTTAATGCAGTAAATTCTCGACCATATTGGGGCCAAGGAGCACAATAGTTCAGTAAGTAGCTGGTGGCCTCCATGAGTCGATATATAGTCACGTTCCCAAACAGAGCTGACCACAGCTCACAGGCCAGTGGCGTAACTAGGAATGAGTGTGCCCATAGTAAACTTTCGGCTCCCCCCCCCTATAATATATAACTGATATAAACTTAAATAAACAGTATAAATCATAAACTGTTAGGAAATTGCCAAGGTCCAAAAGTCCGTTCTATCAAAATACTAATGATTATCTGTGAAATATATAAATATAATAAAAAGTGGATAAAAAAGTCCTCAAAATGTAGCATCAAAAAATGTTATCAAAAAAATAAAACCTCACACAGTTCCAGTCACCGAAGTATGAAAAAAGTTATATTTAGTATTTTTTTGTTTTGAAACTGCCCTAGGGACACTTCAGGTTTTTCCAGTCTTTTCTTAAGAGTAATGATGGGCGATGGCTTTCGTATTAGCTGCTTTTTTTCTGCCCAAATACAGTTCTTCCAGTCTATCGTAGGTCGACAGCCGTGTATCCACCCGACTCCGCACAAGGTAATGATGGTCCCCAACCATTGATAAGGCAAGAAATCCCATTATTACCCCTGACAGGGCACAGTGATGCGGAACCTCTTCAGGTGACTACATCTGTCTCCATCAAGAGGAAGCCAAACACTGTGCAGGCAGGATAACAGGCAGAATGACCTGGGAATATCAGACATATTTCAGGTTGCTCTCATAAGTTTTGGATAAGGGCTGTAATTCCACATGTGATAATTCATAGTTTTGATTGTTTTCAGTGGGGAACTACAATTTTTATAGTCATGAAAAAGATAATAGGGGCGTTGCTAGGGTGGTAAAAGATCAGGGAGCACGGGCCCCAATGGCATATGTATCGCACTTTCTGTAATGCCCCTCATGTACACATTTGGTGTGCCAATAAACAACTTTACTGAGGGGTATACAGCTACAGAAAACAAAAGGAGAAATCCCTACGTGTTAAATCCAATGACTGCTGGTGCGCGCCTCCAATCTTCTCCATAGCATCACACCGTCTTATGTTCCTCATTGCCCCCTACCTCTTGGCTCCTGACAGGTTATCCTACTACTGCCCCTAAACTCTCAAAAATACTGTAAGGGCTCATGAACACTAACGTATACCCGCTGTGCCATAGCCCGGTAGGAACATGGGGCCGCGAGAGGAGGAGGTGAGTGCGTGGCCCCGCCATCTCCATGAAAAATAGTAGCCACAATGGCCGTCGGAACGGCTACGGCGATTGTTGCGCTCACGTATCAGCCTGTGCACCATAGCGTTCTATAGGAGGTATTTAAGCTGCAGTTTGCGGCCCGTACATACATTCCCCCTGACAGGTAGTCTGTTACATTTAAACAAAACCAGGAACACTCGTTACGACGCCAGCGTTTCACCGGAAAACAGAGGCTTGTTTTAGTGCCACAGGTAAACGCGCCTCAGAAAGTTCCCCCCCACCCAAAAAAAAAAATAGTCACTCACCAGTTACCCCAGTAATGTCCCCCACACAGGACCCCCCAGAAATGTCCCCCACACGACCCCCAGGAATTTCCCCAACAGAACACCAGTAATTCGCCATCTACTCCTAGTTTTTTGTGCCCACACAGCCACCTAGTTAAGAAGCAATGTACCACACAGCCCCCAGTAATGTGCCCCACACAACCCCTCCAGTAAGTAATGTGCCCACACAGCCCCCCAGAGTAAGTAAGTAATGTGCCCACCACAGCTCCCCAGTAAATAATTCCTCCACACAGCCCCCAGTAGCAGTAAGTAATGCCTCACACAGCCTCCAGTAATGTGCCCACACAGCCCCACCAGTAAGTACTGTGCCCACACAGCCCCTCAGTAAGTAAGTATGTACCCACACAGCCCCACAGTAAGGAAAGTAATGTAACCAACACAGCCCCAAGTACGTAATGTGCCCACACAGCCCCCAAGTAATGTCCTCCCACACTGACCCCCAGAAATATCCCCACACAGACCCCCAGAAAGGTCCCCACACAGACCCCTAGTAAGTTCCCTGCACGGAACCCCAGTAAGTAATGTGTCCACAAAAGCCCGCCGTAAGTAATGTGCCCAACACAGCCCCCCAGATGTGCCCACACAGCCTCCCAGTAAGCAAGAAATGTGCCCACAAACCCCTCAGTAAGGAAATGTGCCCACACAGCCCCCCTAATGTACCCCGCCACAGACCCTCAGTTAATGTCCCCCCTGCACAGACCTTCAGTAATAATGTGCCCACACAGCCCCTCATTAAGAAAAATGTTCACATAGCCCCCAGTAATGTGCTCACACAGACCCCCAGTAGTAATGTCCCCACAAAGATCCCCAGGTAAGTCCCCCACCAAAGAATCCCCAGGAAAGTGCCCCCACACAGACCACCAGTAAATAATTGCCCCACACAGCCCCCCAGGTAAGTAATGTCCCACACAGCCCACTAGGAATGTCTCCCACATCCTCCAGGAATGTCCCCACACAGCGCACCACAGTAATGTCCCCACACAGACCACAGTTAAGTAAGTGCCCACACAGCCCCAGTAAGGTGCCACAGTAATGTCCCCCACACAGTTATCTCCCCCAGGACGTCCCCCACAGAGACCTCAGTAAGTATTCTGCCTACACAGCCCTCCAGTATGTGCCAACAGCTCCTCCGTAAGTAATGTGCCCACACCAGCCCCTAGGAATGTCTCAACATTCCTCCAGGAATTTCCCACACACAGCCCCCCCCAGTAATGTCACCACCACACAGCCCCCCAGTAATGTCCCTTCTGCCAGGAACCCCCAGTAAGTAATGTCCCACAAGACCCCAGTAAGGTGCCCCAGTAGTACGTCCCACAAAGTTACCCCCAGGAATGTCCACCCACAGAGACCTCAGTAAGTTTCTGCCTACAAAGCCCCTACAAAGCCCTAGGAATGTCCACACAAATCCTCCAGATGTCCACCCACACAGTCCCCCAGTAAGACAGTAAGGAATGTGTACCAAACCAGCACCCCAGTAGTAATGTCCCCATGCACAGACCCCATAAGTAATGTGCCCACACAACCCCTCAAAAGTAATGTATGTGCCCACACAGCCCACCAGTAAGGTGCCCACACAGACCCCCTCCCTAGTAATGTCCCCCCCAAGACCACAGACAGTATAATGTTCCAATTCAGCCCTCCAGTAAGAATGTGCCACACAGTCCCCCAGTAAGTAATGTGGCCCACACAGCCCCCCCCCAGTAGAATGTGCCACCAGCCCCCCAGAATGTCCCCAACCATTCCCAGTAAGTAATGTGCCCACACAGCCCACCCCCCCCAGATATCTATTAAATATAAGAACTTGGTTATAACTGAGTGCAACCCCAAGAATACTACTACATATATCAGGACACAAAGGAATAATCACACTATAATTAATCTTATATCGGGCGGTTGAGGTTTTTTGTGAGGTGGTCCAGTCGTTTTTTTTTTATGTGTGGGGAATTAAGGAAATCTACCATTTGATTTCATGCATATCCCAGAGCAGTGGATTTGCTGAAAAAACCAAAAACAGTCCAGGATAACTGGCAATCCTGTGGTTGCCTTCCGGTACTTCTCCTCATCCCTAATTAGCGCTGCCTTCGAGAATGAAGTAATCACTAGTGTGTGAAGGCAGATTAAATTACCATCACCATTCCCCACAAGGCTTCTGCTTTGTATGAGTTCAATCCCCAGCTTAGGTTGATTACTCCTGTCTGGTACAGTTATTAAAGACGCTCTGTTGTAATGTGTTTATTGAACTGCAGGCTGAAGCAACCCAGCTTAATAACAAGGCCTTATGTTATAAGGGTGTAATTTTTTTAAGCGAAACCCACTTCAACTTAAAGCATATAACAAGATAATGTTTTCTGCTCAGTGTGCTCAAACATTCTCAGGTAATGGTTTTTGGTTCATAACGACAAAAAGCAAATGGTAGATTTTCCTTTAAGTAAAAAAACTCATTTTGGGATCACGGGGCCCCTGCATTGCTTGGTATTTGTCTAATGGATTGACCCACCCGACCAACCGCCCACACAACCAACCCTAAAATCCTTGAGTCCTTCTTGAATATGTTGTTGTAAATATAGAGGCCACATATCTGGAGAAGATCTCAGGAGACAAATGGTTTTTTTTAGCGAGTACTAAGAAACAAAAGTGTGAGGGTAATAAGGTTTCTTATGTATGAAGAGGATGCGAACGAGTAAACTCATCCAAGCCGAGGTCAACATCCATGTAAGGAGTAACTCATTCTAATAGTGTAGGGACCACACACAAAGAGTGTAAATGTAGCCTCCATCCATGTATGATTAAACGGGATGTGGCGTCCAGTTTCTTTTTTTTCTTTCCCCAAGTTTTGGTTCACATCTTTAGAAGATGATGAATAAACAGAGCATCCCAGTCCCTTCAGACTTCGTGAAGGACTTGAAAAAACCAAAAACCTGTAGACTCATGGAGTTAGTCTATCTTGGCATAAAATGAAGGAACTGTTCGTCAGCAGAATCGTTTCCATATTCCGGTGGAGGTCGGGTCACTTGCACTTTTTAGTAAAGCTTCCAGCTATGAGAGTTCTCCTCATGCATGACGCACACCTCTCCTGCTTATTGCTTCCTTCTGTTAGACTTTACTATTAAAGAAGGTAACACAACATGAGCCATAGGATTTGTGTCTTGCAAATTCTTTTTATAGGAAACAAAATCCAAGTGACAATCAATTCTCGATGTCACAACGTCTCTGTAGTACCATATAAAAACAAGGGAGGCGCCGTGCACAGTTGCATCAGGGAATAGATATTTCATTCTCCCCTACAACTCTTCAGATATCCGACATGAGGACCCTCTCGTTCTGCTGGGTGCTCTGTGTTCCTCTTTACCAATTGGCTGGTGAGTCAATTATTGGACAATGATACAAGATAAATACGTATTCCATGATGTTGTGCCCATAACTCCTTTATATCTCAGATGATGTAAATATTATGTTGGACATCTCAAAAGGTTTATATCTTTATTTGTTTTGTTTTTTTTTTTAGAAATATTGCTTTTCTCAGCAGCTGAACTGGCATTGGTATTACTGCCGTTAATTATGTCCACAGCATCATACAATACCCTTGTCAGACAATATTCCTAGCTCCATTCAACAAAAGCTCAAATCAAATGTGCCTAATTTTGGATTAATTACTGATATTTTGATTTCTATGTGACTTTCTCTCTCCATAGATTTTGTCGAGAATTTGTATAGAACGCCTTCCGAGAAAAACAGAGTGATGACTGCGAGGTCCAGCTGTGCGTGTTGTAACAATTGCACGATTGCTACATACTATCTGACAAATGTAATCATGTTTGGTAAGTGTGGATTTATTCTGTTTTTCAATCTTTGCAGAATCAATATGGTATTGAGTGTTTAATTATTTATTTCCTAAAATATGCTCTAAAACTCTCTACTATTTAGAGAGGATTCATATACATTGTTCAACTAGCTCCAGTAATCACTTCTTTCTTTTCACTCTCTAGACTCCTCTGTCCTCTCCATCATCAAACATGTGTCACCTCATTAGACATCATGGTCTGATTTTTTAGACTCTCTAATTCATTTATTCCTTTCTCTTTACTTTCTTTTCTCTAGATTCTGTGTCCTCTCACCAGCTCATTGTCCTCTTACAGTCCATCTTTTTTCTTTGTTCTGGACTGTCTCTTACCCATTCTTCCTTCAGGTTCTTCACTGCGTCTCTCCAGATATTCCTTCTCTCTCTTCTCTAGATTGCCTGTGTTCCTCGCACCGCAGCTCATCTGTCACTCTTACAGTAATCAAACTTTGTTTTGGACTCCCTCCCTAACCCATTCTATCAGTTCATCAGCGTTCTTCCAAACATCTGTCTCTCCAATCGTTCCAGTCTCCTTCTCTATGATCTTTCTGTGTCCCTCCAACCGAGCTTCATTGTCTCCTCTTACAGTACATCTTTGTTTACTAAGACTTCTCTAACCCATTCCATTCACTCAGGTCTTCCAAACACTGTCTCCTCCAGATCTTCATCCATCTCTTCTCTAGATCCTGTGTCTCTCCCGAAGCCACTTACCACCTTATCTGTCCTTTCGTTACGTCTACTTGGTTCTGGAAAGACTTCTCTACCCATTCAGTTCACTCATGTTCTTTCAAACATCTCTGTCTCCCTCACAGAATCTTCTCTCTCTCTTTCTAGATTCCTGTTGCGTCATCCTCCAGCAGCTACATCTGTCCTCGTCAACAGTCATCTTTGTTACTAGACCTTCCCTCAACCATTCCAGTTCACTTCAGGTTCTGTCCAAAAAGACTCTGTTTCTCCTCCCAGATCTTATCTCTTCTTTCTCTAAGATTACTGTGTACGCCTCTCCCCATCTTCCATTTCCCCTCTTAACAGTCACCTTTGTTTCAGACTTCCTCTATACCCATTCCCAGCTTTCACTAGTTCTTTCTTCCAAACAACGTCCTCTCCAGACTTCCCCCTTCTTTCTTTCTAGTCTCCTGGGGGTTCTCCTCAACAGACTCAACCTGTCTCTTACAACGTCAGTACTATTCTTGGCAATTCTCTAACCACTTCCAGTCCTCCGGTGTTTCCACCATCTATAGTCTCCTCCAGATCGTCCTCACACCCCTTTCTCCCTCTCTTAGAATGCCTTGCCCTCCTACCGCTCTGTACCCTAGGTATTACGTACCGTTTTAGACTCTTCATTCCATACTGACAAGATCTTTATACCAACATGCTTTCCTGTCACACTCCACATCCCTGTCCCATAATAATGTGACTCTGCATGATGTTGTAATGCCAATATTACGTATTCCCACATGAACTGTCGTCCAGAGCTGAATATGGCACACGTCTAGGTATTTAAAAGCATAGGTAGCTGTACACTGCTCTATGCAGGACTACCTCACCTTTCCTTCCTTCTTTTTTTGGTCCCATTAGAGGAGGAGTGAATCTCAAACCGATCGATTAGACCAAGCTCGCCGCGAATAGGGGTAGTATTCCTATCTAGCTACAAACCATCATAGTTGCAGATAGAAATTATGATGATAGGCCTCCGGCCTGGAGATAGCCTTAACTCTGTGATAGATCCAGTGACGCGTGCATTTTCTATGTGTTGCTACGCATAATGATACTAACGAGATCTTCTCCTTTTGCTAGGGTCCGGTCCCACAAACACTCTTCGCGCATTTCCCATAATAAGACTGCCATGAGTGGTTAAGCCTATATAACCACCATAGAATGATCAAGATTTGTTCCGAAAGCTACATATGGCAACAGTCAGGTCATATAACTGTGTTACATGGAGGGTCACCTCCAGCTTTCTCTATTTGGTCCAAGAGGGGGATGTTTCACACCGTGAATGAAGGGCTGCAATGAGAGAGGGCTATACCCTTTGTGAACAAACATATATGAAGATAATTATTTAATGCTGACTGGAAGCCCACTATAGAATGCTGTGATCAGGACCTGTTGAATATAATTGGCCTACAACGTAAGTGGATTTAACAGAGAGCACTTCTAATGGTACTTGTCAGCAGTTCATTAATAAGCAAATGACCATGACTGAAATTTGTTATAGCTCCTCGTTCCTGCAACTGATAACATTCAAGATACACATGGTCCCCTTGTGACCCCCATTGGCATGAGTCTTTGCTCAGCATAAATGGAGGCTCCAATTCACATTAGGGGTTCACTTGAAGTTGAATTGGGCGACGGCGGGGTATCACCCGTGTCTTCATTTTGTTTAAATTAATATGGGAGATTTCCAAACCCTTTTTTAGAGATGTTACAAACTATTGCTTGTTGAAAGGAGCACAACTCTTTGAGAGGGCTTAAATGGGATTACCACCAGATGAAGGTTTGTAAACCAAGCACACTGACTGACTAGTGTTCCTTACTCCGGTCAGGATTTGGTAGTCTGTTTAGTCTAGGTTGAACAAAACACAACAATGATCCTGAGGGGCCCAGGTCAATAGATGTCAATGGAGACTGAACCTCAGACATTTGCCAATTTTTAAATTATATTTCTTAAAAACAAGGGCATAGAAGTATAAAAGATGAGCAAATTCTGCCAGAAGGGGCGCACCTCCAGTAGTGTTCCGTGGGCTGGGTGTTCACATCCCTCCTCTATGTTGATGGGAACTGTATCCCATAAAATGACAGTGGGGAAGGTAAAATCTCCATGGACCTTTGAAACCACATGGGGAATATTTTAAGAAACCACAACACAAGATTGATTAAAAATATAAAACACAGAAAAAGAAAAATGATGTAAAATTTTTCTATTGGTCAGAAAAAAGTTCACATCCTGAATAGAGAGTCTGACCCCCACTAATCCTGGGGATATGGACGGAGCCTTATGGGAAATCCTGTAAGCTATCAGAGGGACAGTGCAACAATTTTATTCTACATTCTAATTCCTGCCCTCAGTGCCTCCTGTACCAACCCCCAATAGGGGCTATTGTCCGGCCGCTTCGAGGACAATATGAGCCCTGTACTCACTATTTGGCACCATAAGGTGAAAGAGATAGATGACAATGCTACAGTATATCGGGAGAATCAAGACCCAGGTGATGACATTGGGCAACTAACTCATAACTAACTATAACTAACTGCAACTAATTGTAAAGAACTGTCACTAACTATAACTGACTGTAACTAATTATAAATAACTGTAACTAACTATAACTAACTGCTAACTAACTGTAAATAACTGTAATCTATAGTACTATAATAACTATAACTAACTGACAACTAATTGTAAAACGGTCACTAAAACTATAAACTAACTGTAACTAACTGTAAATAACGATAACTATCTATAGCTAACCTATAACTAACTAAACTAACTGCAACTAATTGAATAACTGTCCACTAACTATAACTAACTGTAACTAATTAATAAAATATAAACTAACTATACTAAACTGTAAAACTGTAAACTATTAATAACTATCTTAAATGATCAATAACTATCTATAACTATAACTAACTGTAACTAACTGTAACTAACTATAACTAACTGCAACTAATTGTAAATAACTGTCACTAACTATAACTAACTGTAACTAATTATAAATAACTGTAACTAACTATAACTAACTGTAAAACATAAACTGTAAATAACGTTACACTATCTATAGCTAACTAACTAACTCAACTACTGCAACTAATGTAACTCACTGTAACTAACTGTAACTAACTGTAATATCTATAAACTATCTATAACTATAACTAACTATTAACTAATTGAAATAACTGTAAATAACTATAACTAACTGTATAACTGAATAACTGTAACTATCTACTAGCTACAACTAACTACTGCAACACTAATTGTAACTAACTGTAACTAACTGTAACTAACTGTAACTATCTATAACGATCTATAACGATAACTAACTATAACTAATTGTAAATAACTGTAACTAAACTATAACTACTGTAACTAACTGTAATAACTGAATAACTGTAATAACTGCAACTAATTGTAAAAACTGTAACTAACTATAACTACTGTAACACTGTAACTAACTATAATACTATACTAGCGTGTAACTAGCTGTAACTACTAAACACTAACAAAATGAAACTAACTGTAAATAACTGTAACTAACTGTATATATATTCTTCATCTTTATGGAACTGTGTTATAGGAGATGGTGGGGGGAGGAGTTGGGGTTAATCGTGTTAATAATCAAATCTAGAACCGGTGGTCAAGACCCTTTCTGCCCCATAAGATTCGAAAGTGGCACCAAGTAGAAAAATGTTATGTTCCAGATTCCTCGGCCTTCCTGCCTCTACCATTCTAGGTCAACAAACGGAAGCCTTCCCTTATAAATGTCTGCCCGGAGAAATGGTGGCCCCGAATTACCGGAATTCAAAATAATAAAAAAAAGAAATTTTGAGAAAAAAAATGATTGATTTTATTAACTTAGTAAGATTTTATTCAGCATGAAAATAATTTGTAATAATTGTAATTTATTTATGTCCTTTTTATTTTCTGTTGTTTTTTCACCAGTTTTTTATTGATAATTCATTTTGTTTTATTTTTTTGTTTTATTTTCTTGTTTATATTTAAAAAAAAGTGTTTTTATATGAAAATATAATTGTTGTTTTTTTTAAATCATTAAAATTTTTTTTGTTTTTTCTATATTTTTTAAAATCAATTTTCTTACTTCTTTTTTCGCGGCAGGAGCGAGACGTCCACTTTAAAGGAGGGCTTGTCTCAAGTGGGCTGCAAACTGGATTTCAGTCCATGGTGGGGGTGGATGAGTTGAACATGTTTTGTTTGAATGTACTGAGCCTACTTTCCCTAAACATGGTTACTACTAAATAAAGCTAAATCATCTATAAATGGTCTTTGTAGTTGTTTTTTTTTAATGGTGACTTTGTAAAGTGTGTGTGAACAATTAATCTATTTGTAACCCAGATTCTAGAAATGGCAACACAGTGACTATGTAAGGGGTAGGAGGGTATGTAGCTTCCCTTTGCACTTACGCCTTTTAAAGGACATTTATAAACAGATCAAGGATTGTAAACCCACACACTGCATACTGGTGTGCACCCCTCTGGTCAGGATTGCTTGTTCTTTAAACTTCTTATGCCCGTGTTTATTTTTTTACAAAAAAAGGTTTAAAATGATGCAAATGCCACCTAAGGGGCTCAGGCTGGAGCCCCTTAGACTCATTTGCATAATTTTAAAGCCCTAAAAAAAAAAAACAAGGGCATAAGAAGGTAAAAGAACAAGCAGATCTTCGACGAAGGGTGCACACCAGTTATGTCTGTATGTTTGGTTTACATCCTTGATCTGGTGATGTCCTTTAAGTCCAAGTGAGATTGCATTTGTGAAAGGAAGGGGGGCAAGGGATCTAGGTAGGAGACATCTGAATTGGCTGCAGATTGGATTTATTTAGCCGCACAATTCTCAAGCAATTATTGCCAATCAATGCTAATGAGGTGCTGAAGTCTTACTTGACAGTAGAGATCCTAATTAGTATATTGGTTGCTAAAAATAACGGCACTTCTTGATTAGGAATTTCAGGGAGAAAAGAAAAAATAATGGAACAATTCTATAAATAAGTATACAAAAACTGCTGGGAATTTATAATTTTGGGTTTGAGTTGTGGCGTTTAAAACCAATCCCAACTATTCTTTATTAATGGGCAGAGCCATGCTTCTAGCACAAGCTGCTGTTTTTATTCAGCCCCGCCTAAAATGTCTCTCCTCTCTACTGTCAATGGGTGGTGCCAGATCATCAGCTCCAGCTCAGGATCAACCAGTAGCAAGGCCCCAGCACGCCACAGAATGTAGACGTGGGCGGTCACAGGGGCGGTGCTAAGCTTAAGCCAAGAGCCTGGCTCGCCCATCATCCAATAATGGCATGATAGCTGAGATTGATGGGGAATACATAGATGAATCAGTGGAGCATAACCTATTGCAGGATCCTAAAAGCCCGACTCACGACACCATATTAACCCCTTGACAGCTGCAGTTCATACTATAAGCCCCATGGTTTCCATCATAGTCTTTGTATGATGGACATTTCAGGAGGGAAGGTCTATATTCCAGTATCCTTACGAATAAAATAAAATGGACTAACTGCAGCCCGGCTCCTAGTGGGAGGATTTCATGTGATTGGTTGATGATCTAACCAACCACCTTTTTCTGCCTGTTCTACAATTACTGTCTACTTCCAACCTCTGCTGAACAAGGAGACGTGTCCTGTAGTTGTCCGGTCAAGTATTGGAACACTCCGATGGTGGAGCCCTACTGGGGCTTGTTTTCTGTGGGCACCAATTAAGATTTCACTAATTAAAGTAAAAACCCCAGGAACTACAGAATTCCCAACGTGTGTTTATTCCATAAAAAAGAATGACGATCACTGGTCTCGTTAGCACCACATATACACCGGAGATCTATTGTGACAGCAGGTAAATAACCACAACATAAAGGAGAAAAAGAAAAAAACTGGTAAGATATTAGCGCAGGCGCAGGAGGTCTTTAAAGACGACAATGAATGGACAGAGCAGAGGAGGATGTGAGTACACTGTGCTGTATATATCGCACTAATACTACTGTATACACGGTACTGTATATACTGCACGTATCACTGTATATAGATCCTCATTCACTTGTTGTGGATAATGTTTATCTCCAGTTGATGGAAATGGACTTTATGCGCCAATTGGTCCTGCTAATATCACACACACACTAAATTATACATATATATAACCATCCGCGGGATAAGAGTCTATCACAGTCACTATATATCGTCCAGTGTACAATGAAGTGGTCGATCACTTATCTCGCCGGCTTGTAAGACAACAGATTGTTAGTTGCTGTAATGTCGAATGTCGTTTACTGCGTCTTCCCTTCGGTGCGGTCCAGAGACGCCGGGACCGTCACTCCTCCCCTCCTGCCCCGCGTTGCTGTCACCTGCAGCAGGAGTCCGCTGGGTCCTAGAGGCAGGGTGTAACTCTGTCGAAGTCGGAAGCCGCTTCCTTGGAGTTGATGTTGATGCCCGCGGCTGTTCCACTTGATTTCAAGTAGACGCGATCAGAAATGTCATCACTATTAAGTTTTCTTTCAATCTTTTTGACGCGCCTGTGGGTACGAACACTAAACGCCAGACAGACCGTTTCAGGGGGGTCAAACCAATTGAGAATTTCATCCATTGTACTTGGAAGCTTGAAAACATCCATCATAAAACTTGTTGCATTTTTTAAAACACTTGTAAACATTTATATACATACGTAGAATCAGGTGTTATCGGGGTCAGATGTAGGGTTATATATAAGCTGACAGCTGCCATGTATCTCAGTCTCGGAGCCAAGGACCATCCTTCAAGCCCTTTTTATGATTATTATGTGCCATGGAGACCAAATGCCATCCATTGTCATATTTGAAGCAGAGAAGAGAATGCCCCCATCTGCTCAACGTGCTTAGAAATATCATGGTAACGTAGCGCGGCATCTTACCGTATAGCAATCAGTGCGACTCCTGTATAGTGCGATAAACCTGCCATAGGGAGTCATGATGGGCCCTCACTCCTTGTGTTTTGTACTTGCATTTGTTTTTGTCTTAATGTTCTGTATGTGACCCCCTCTTACTGATTGTACCGCAGCAGGAAACAGTAGATATCCGATGCAAAGAAGCCCATCCCCCAGCAGTCTGGTCAACTATGAGCCCATTGTCATGTTGAGGTTACGTGGGTCACCAAACCTTGTGGCGAACAATCATGCTCCAGAATTTCTTGCATATTAATAAACCTACATTCAGGGCCAGCACCCGCACTGCGGGGAAAACTGGGAAGTTTAATCGGGGCCCAGAGCGGCTTGGGGGACCACATACACATAAGGGTTACTCATGGAATGCCATGAGGATAAGGGGAGTGTATCTTATAAAATCCATAGGGTGTGAGGGGGGCTTATTATAAAATACCCATCAGGGGGCTGGTTTTTTTAAATAACCAAGAGGGGCTTGTATATATATAACCATGAGGGGCTGTATATAATATAACCATGAGGGGCTGTTTGTATATAATAAACCATGAGGGCTGTATATAATATAACCAATGAGGGCTGATATATATAACCTTGAGGGGCTGTATATAATATACCATGAGGGCTGTATATAATATAACCAGATGGGCTGTATATAATATAACACATGAGGGGCTGTATATTATAATAACCATAGGGGGCTGTAATAAATAACCATGAGGGGGGCGTATATAATATAACCATAAGGGGCTGTATACAATATAACCATCCAAGGGGCTGTATTACAATAACCCAATAAGGGGCTGTATATAAAATAACCATGAGGGCTGTATATAAAACCATGAGGGGCTGTTATATAATATAACACATGAGGGCTTTATAATAAATATAACCATGAGGGGCTGTAATAATATACAGAGGGCTATACAATATAACCATAAGGGGCTGTATATAAAATAACCACGAGGGGCTGTTATAAAAATAACCATGAGGGGCTGTATATGAAAAACCATGAGGGGCTGTATATAAAATACCATGAGGAGCTGTATGTAATCATAACCATGAGGGGCTGATATAATATAACCATGAGGAGCTGTATATAATATAACATTAGGGGCTGTATATAATTAACCATGAGGGGCTTGTATATAATATAACCATGAGGGGCTGTATATAAATAACCATGAGGGGATGTATATAATATAACCATGAGGGGCTGATTTAATATTAACCATAGGGGCTGTATATAAATAAACCATTAGGGGCTGTATTAATATAACCATGAGGGGCTGTATATAAATAAACCACGGGGGACGGGCTGTATATAATATAACCATGAGGGGTTGTATATAAATACCCATGAGGGGCTTGTCTGTATATGAAATACCATGAGGGGGCTGGATATTAAAATAAACAATGAGGAGCTGTTATAATATAAAAACATGGGGGGCTGTATATAATATAACCATGAGGGGCTGTATATAAAATAACCAGGAGGAGCTGTATAATATAAAACATGATGGACTGTATATATAAAACCATGAGGGGCTGTAATAAAAATAACATGAGGGGTGTATATAAAATAACCATGCGGGGATGGTATATAATATAACACATGAGGGGCTGTATATAATATAACCATGAGGGGCTGTATATAAAATAACCATGAGGGGCTGTATATAATATAACCATGAGGGCTGTATATAAAATAACCATGAGGAGCTGTATATAATATAACACATGATGGGGCTGTATATAAAATAACCATGAGGGGCTTGTTATAACATAACCATGAGGGGCTGTTATATAAAATAAACCCATGGGAGCTGTATATATATAAACAATGTGGGGCTGTATATAATATAACCATAAGGGGCTGTATATAATATAACCATGAGAGGGCTGTATATAATATACCCATGAGGGGGCTGTATATAATATACCCATGAG
>WNYA01000104.1:79548-307661 GCA_019512145.1 Engystomops pustulosus
GCAGGGGTGTACTATAACTACTAAAATGAGGAGCTGATATAAATAACATTAGGGGCTGTATATAATATAACCATGAGGGGCTGTATCTTATAACATAGGCATGTATTAAATACCATGAGGGTGTGTATTTATAACCATGAGGGGCTGTTATTAATAATACCATCTAGGGCGTGTATATAAATAACCATTAGGGGCTCATTGTATAAATAGTAAACATGAGGGGCTGTATATAAATAAACCAGAGAGGGCTTGTATATAAATAACCATGAGGGTGGTATAAAATAACCATAGGGCTGTTTTGTATACAAACCATGAGGGGCTGTATATAAATAAACAATGAGGGCTGTATATATAATAACACATGGGGGGGCTGTATATAATATACCATGAGGGGCTGTATATAATAAACCAGGAGGATGCTGTATAATATTAACACATGATGGACTGTATATAATATAACCATGAGGTGGTATATAACATAACCATGAGGGGCTGTATATAAAAAACATGAGGGCTGTATATAATATAAACACATGAGGGGCTGTATATAATATAACCATGAGGGGCTGTATATAATAACCATGAGGGGCTGTAATTAATATAACCATGAGGGCTGAGATAAAATAACCATGAGGAGTGTTATAATATAACACATGATGGGGCTGTATATAAAATAACCATGAGGGGCTGTATATAATATAACCATGAGGGGGTTGTATATAAAAAACCATGAGGAGCTGTATATCAAGAAAACCATGATGGGGCTGTAATAATAATAAAACACATGGGGGGCTGTATATATATAACACATGATGGGGCTGTATATAAATATAACCATAAGGGGCTGTATGTAATAATAGACCATGAGAGGGCTGTATATATATACCCATAGGGGGCTGTATTAATATACCCATGAGGGGCATGGGGTTGGATAATAAACAAGGGAAATATTGATAGGGAAAAGGAGACAGTTTAGTTTCTGATATTATTTCCTCCATGGCACTGCAAGGGGTTTACTGAAGTTGCCCAGGGGCATACGATAAACTTGAGCGACCTGACAATAGGGGCTTTTCCTACACAAACATATGTTACATTATGTGTGAATGAATAATTAAAATAAGATTAAAGATTAGAATCTTGGTTAATGGGATTACTCCTTCCCGGTGATGATCTGCAGACGTCTGGATGTTATCCTCAGAGCAATCCCTCTCGCCTCAGGCCAGACTCTCTAATACTGAGAACTTACTGTACAAACTACCTGGCACAGGCTCCGGAGCAGGAGCTGCACTTGGCAGGTTTGCAAAATGAGGGTCGTAAAGTTGTTTATTGCCAAGTCAAAAAGAGGTGATCTGGCCTGAAACGGTTAAGTCAAGTAGTCAAGTAGCTTCTGCGTAACCTTTGTAACATCTTGGAGTGTCCACCAAACATTTAGAGTTGTCACTAGGGATGGTCTTCTAATAGGAGATAGATTTTTCATAGTTATAGATAATATAATAATACTTATAAGTATTGACAGGGTTTGCAGTTGCTCCCCCCCAGTGATATTTGCTTGGTGTGAACGGTGCTCCCCACCAGCGCCCCTTCTTTTCTCTTCAGTCTTTGCTTCTTTACCCTTGAGATTTCAGCACTAGCAGGAGGGGGAAAAACTGCAAAGAGAATAGCAATGGCGAATTTCATCAGTGTGTTTCTTTAACTCTCCTACCTATGAGATTCTTGTGACTAGAATTCTTGTATGCAGTGAACGGTCTGATATATGTTTCACAGTCTCTAATGCTATGGAGGTTGATGAGTAAAAACAGATGGCGCTGCAAGGAGTATTACATTGTAGACAGGGCCGATTTAGGTTGGTGGGGGCCCTTTGAGAGCAAATTGGTGGGGGCCCAGGGCTAGCGCTCCGGCGTCCCTCATATAATCCGGCCTGATTGTGACCAAAGACTGTGTAACCTCTCATTATGCTAATGAGAGGTTTCTATCGGGAAGAGTGGATGTCATTCCAAGTGTTTGTAGTGAAGGAGAGATGGTAACCGGCAGTTCCAGTCCACATTGGTTTAGAAGATTATGAAGGTTGACATGGAAAGGACCCCCGACAGGTGGTCTATAATTATGCATCAAATGACCCATACAGTGCAATATCTGATTTATTTCACATATGTTAACTAAAATGTGATGTTTAGTTGATTATTCAGGATGTTTGAGTACTGGTGTACAGATCAGCTCTCCCGGCTGATTGGAGTTTAAGTTAAGAAGATAATTTTTCATGTCAGACCTAATATTTTTAGTCAGACCTAAACGCTCCAATCATCTCTCTCATGAAGAAGAATATCAGTCTATTTACCATGAATGGAAATCTGAATTCTGCTTTCATGTAGGAGAAGCGTCTACTAACTTCTCAAAAGATGTAACAAATGCATATAAATCTAAAGTAATGGTTTTCAGACATTTTATTACTTACGCTACAGCTGAACATATTTTTCTTGTTAAAGCTTGCCCCTGGGAAAAAAAAATGTGTGACTTGCCTGTACCTGTACCTTACCCCAAGCCCATTTGATCCCTTTCCAGCAGCAACCTCCTTATAATGGCCACATTTAGTGGACGTTTCCTTCAAATAAGGGCTACAGGAAAGTGGCACTTACCATTAACCCATTTCTTGACGTCCCTCCCTCACTTACAATGCCTCTGCTCTGTACCCCCTCCATGCACATCACCTTCACCCTCTCTTTTGTTTTTAACAAAAATTTCTTACTCCCCTGGAGCAGCCTATTTCCTTCACTCTGCGTTGCTGAATGTGGCTTGAAGATGACAGGTGGGACGACGTCATCACATCACCTTGGGCTCCAACTCTGCCACAGGTTTTCATGGCCCATCAGTGGGTCCACGCCTTAACAAGCCGAACCTGGAGCAGTTCCCATCACTGCCAATGGGCTCATGGGAGTTTCCCATTTACCAACTGCTAAAGGATCCAGTGGTTGGAGCTTCAGGGACATACAGTATATTTGTTAATTATCCATGGATATGGGTACGGGGCACTTATGGATAAATCCCTGTAACAGAGAGCAAAGAAGATGACATTAAATAGTGGTTTCAAGAAGGTTGGTCCTCTCAGAGGTGGTAGCCGAGACCCAAGCCTTCTAGGGGGCCTATGATCCACCCAACCACCCACCAAAGTTATACTCAAAGGACCTTCCATATGAAATCCTCATACATCTGTTCCTGCTCACAATACAAAACTCTCAAAAACCATGAGGGTCCTCCAAAGGTGGTAAAAGCAGAATAAAAAACAGTAGAAGGACATTCTCCATTAACCAGAAGCTGATTCCAGGCCAGACTTGTGGGCCATAATATTCATACAGCCTGGGGCCATGGTGGTCTACTCAACCCTGATGGGAAGTGAGCTCTATAACATGTTTTCTGGTCTAGATTAATGTGGGGTAATATTTACACTCTCCAGTTGAACTGTTCTCCTCCACTACTGATTACTACAGGTACTGAAGGTCCGGCTATGGACCAAACCAACATAGGTGGACCCAGGTCCATTGATTTCCAAAGCTCATCATTACCCTTTTATCCCTGAAGGTTTTTAGGAAAGCTGAACTTCCCGAGAACTGTTTTTCCCAATTTCTCCTTCTCACCCAATAATGTGAGCTAAAAAGAGCTAAAAAGGACCTTAAATAAAATACTGGATGATCCAGACTGCAAAGTGATTGTAACTCAGCTGCATAGAAGGAAGATAAGTCTGGATTTCCTGCAGGACACGTCTCTGTTTTCTTCTTATGTAAAGTACCCGGACGTTTTGCAGGACGAGATGACGGCAGGTTTTACATAGAACAGGTAGCAAACATTCCCAGTGCCAAGTCCTCCACATTCAGCCTGGCACTCATCCAGCCGACAATCGTGAGATTCAAATACAGTGATAAAGCCAGAAGGAAACTCAAGGTCAGAGACTCCCTGCGGTGGAGAACCTAAATGGTGGAGCGGAGGTCGGTCACAGAGATGAACTTGCAGTCAGTAAGTTTTCCACACTTTAGGTGAGATCCACGGATGTTCCTGCCAAAATTGTGCTTGTGGTAAATTTTATTAAACCCTTTCATTTCCTTATTGCTTTACTAGTCTGTGCAAACAATTCAGCCCAGAAGTACAGGAAGTCTTTTCATCTGTAATAGATGCATTTTACTTGCGTATACAGGATTTTTCAAAAAAGTTAATGTTAAACGATCATAAATCCATAGTTGGCTCAGACATCAAACAATTCCAGATTAAAACTTAGTGCTTCTGATCATTAAACCAACAAATCCTCATTTTACTGTGGAGGCAAACCATGCGATTGCAATGGGGCCGTGGTTCCTGGGGGCCCGGTCAATGCTGAAAGTAAGTAAACTGTAACTACCTTTAATATGAGGAACTTCTTGGTCAGCAACGTGGCAGATTCCACTCCAGCCTGGATTTACTCTGCCTTGGCGCACTCTAGACAAAGGCACACGCCTGTGGAGTGACCTGGTGTTACACGCGCAACAATTCCAACTGTTGCGGCCGGCTCTGGTGAAAACCAGGTACCACTCGGTCCCAGGTGTCGGCTTACGTCATTGCCAGCAGGGGTCAAAGGTTCCACTGATCCTGACAGTTTTTTATATAAACACAAGGTAAACAAGGGGGATAGACTTTTGCTAAGGGATTAACCTAATTCTATATTTTTGAGAGCTTCGAATCTGCAATCAACGAACTCAAATCCATCTTGGGGGCGCAGGCTCATATAAATAAATGATAATAGAAATATCAGACAATCCCATGTAATTACTGTCCGCCTACTCCTAGAAGATTCATTTAAAAAATTGCTTAACAGAACACAGATACTGGCATGGGGGGTCTTTTATTCAAGGAGTCTACCCCAGAAAATGTAAACGGTTGTACAGAAGGCAACACTTACTTTTGAGCCACTTTAACAAAAACTTACCCCAACTTGATTTACAGCTCCAACTTCTTTAAACTTATTCATTAGATCATTGTGCCATGAAATCTAACATTCACAATGTGAACATGGGCGAACACATAAATGGGGATGTATCACACACATGGGAACCCATCCCCCCAATGTGCTGGATACATGAGTCTCCTGGCTGCACCATTGGGCAATACTGCCGGCAAAAATTGGGCTTTGTCTGTGGGAGTTTCACCCCAACACTAGGAACAGTCTCTTCACACCCCTTCATGCCGACTTTACTGTGGGAGTGTGTAAAGGGGAATATAGTCGCAATCTTGGCCGTGTCCAGGAGTTGTGACTATTTCGTGCTTGTACAAGTCCTGATGACAAATCTGGATACATCCCCATTGATATTATTGGAAACACGGCATTGCACATCTAGTAACATATCCAGCCCAGATAAGAAGAAGATAGAAGTTATTCTCTGTACCTTACCTTTAGAAGACACTTCAGCCTTGAGGATTAATAGAGAGACAATTGCCGATTGTTATTGTCCTGGGAAGGCTCAATCACTCCCTTGTTATCAAAAACCAAAGTCAAAGTGTTTCCATTGTTCTTATGAAACAATTACTAGGAAGCCCCAGTCACCCCATTGTTTATTTGACACATAAAACCTTATGTAAAATTCCATTGTTTCATTATACATAATGTTAATAGCGCTGAATACTCCATTATTTTATGTCCTGAATTACAAATTAAAGCCCAAATGTTGTAAGACCAGGGGCACAAGTCACTTTCTCAGCAAGATGCATAGTATACACCGTACAGGAGTGTTACAGCATTACCTGCCTTGACCCCCCAAAAATTTGTTCCCCTAAATATTACAACTGTAAAAGGACAGTTCTCCAGGATTACAGTATTGTTGCCTTTATGAGAAGTCTGAGAAGACAAGATCCTTTAAGATCTCGGCTACAGCGAGATGATATAGTGAAGACTGAAACAGAAGGGGCTGAATATAAAATACCATGAGGGGGGGGCGTATATAATATAACCATCATGGGGCGTTTGGGGATGTAAACGATGATGGAATTATAGGGAACAGGAGATGTTTTAGTTTTTGTATTGTTATTGCCTCCATGTTCACTGCAATGGGTTTACTGAGCGCGTGTGCCCAGGGCGCCTACTAATACCTGGAGCCGACCCTGACAATAGGCAGCTTTTCCTACACAAACATATGTTAAATTATGTGTGAACATGTAAAAGTAAGATTAAAAGATTAGAAATCTGGTTTCATGGGATTACTTCTTCCCCTGTGATGATACTGCAGACGTCTTGATATTATCCCAGAGAAACCCTCTTGCCTCAGGCCAGATTGTAATTCTGAGACTACTGTACAAGCTACCTGGCACAGGCTCAGGAGCAGGAGTGCACTTGGCAGGTTTGCAAAGTGAGGTCGTAAAAGTTGTTATGCCAATTCAAAACGGAGGTGATCGAGCCTCAAACGGTTAAGTCAAGTAGTCAAGCAGCTTCTGCGTAACCCTTTGTAACATCTGGTAACATCTTGGAGATGTCCACCATATATTCATTGAAAAGTCGTCCACTATGGATGGTCTTCTAATAGGAGAAAGTTTTTTCATAGTTTAGATAATCTACATAATATGTTATAGTATATTGACAGGTTTGCTTGCTCCCCCCAGTGATATTTGCTTGGTGTGAAATGATGCTCCACCCACCAGCGCCCTTTTTTCTCCTAGTCTTGTTCTTTACCCTTGAGATTCAGCACTAGCAGGAGGGGTAAAAGTGAAAAAAGCGATAGCATGGAAGAATTACATCAAGAGGCAACAATGGGGGTCATTGATTCGCGTCCCGAGTGTTACCCGAATATTTCCGATTTGCGCCGATTTCCCCTGATGCCCCGGGATTTTGGTGCACGCGATCGGATTGTGGCACATTGGCACCGGCATGCACGCGACGGAAATGGGGGGCGTGGCCGAACGAAAACCCGACGGATTCGGAAATACACGCCAATTTAAAATAAAAAAGTGTCGCAAGACTTGCACTACCTTCACTAGGAATAGGCCAGTGAATTGAATGCATTCCGGCGGGCCTCGGGAACCTTCAGCGCAAGCGTGGAGGAACTAACTAGTGAATCCCCGGCCGAACCCGAATCACACGCAGAGAACGCGCCGCTGGATCGCGATGGACGGGTAAGGAAATCTGCCCCAAGTGTGTAATAAGAAAAAGTCCATTGGACCCATGGAAACTTTTCAAAGTTTGCTTTACCCGAACAGAGGAGAAGTACAAGCTATCCTGGACACATACTGGTGATTGAGCTGGTACCAAACCCCTCGAGGGGAGAGAGCTGATGAGTGTGGAGGAAAGGAGACTAACTGCCACACCGTGGTAGGGAGCCGGAAAATGTGAGGTAAACTTATGTAAGGTGCTGAAATGATTCAGTCTACTGACAAAGGCATTTTTAAAAAGCCAAGCCTAGGCTGTTGGGACCTGTCATCAGTAAAAATTACTTCCTAGTGACAGGTTTGCTTTAGAGTGTTTGTAACCCAACTGTGTCTATAAGTGTTCCATCTACAGACTCCTATACAGCACAGGGCATAGGCTCCCCATAGAATATGTGCTAGACGCTTTTTCAACCAGAAAGAAAATCATCCTGTGCTCTTCTTCTCATCAAATCCGACAGATGCCAAAAGGGGTTGGAATGAAGCATTTTTGGAGAAGCTACACTATGGAAACAAATTTCACAAGTGTGCTGCTATAACAACGTAAACATACGGTATATTACACATCTCTCAAGGACCAAACGAACATGGATGCATATGGGATCGAGCACAGAGTGTAAGACAAGCATTTTGAAGCTACAAAACTGTAACAGTTCTGATGCATAACAAGCACACAAGGCTTATACACATCTCTCAGGGGCAAAACTAATCCTGGTTGTAGAGAGAGTAGAGCACAGCAGTGTGAGGAAACGCCCCAGTGCACTTGGAAAAGCTCAATTGTGGAATATAAATTGATATTTCATAGTCCTGCTGCTCTACTGACAACATACACAAAGGTCTGATTACAACATTCTCCAAGAGTTTTGCTGGTCAAAATATCTGACAAAACCACTTTAAAGAGAACATTCACCACCTTTACTTCCACTCTTGCATCCTTATTAGGCATTGCACCATTAGCTGGAAACAAGTGCAATTACCTGTCCCTCCTCAGTAGATGGGCGGAGCTAGGATCATCTCCAGCCCAGGACCACAAGATTAAATGTCAATACCCAAAAACTCCTAAGGCTCCTGTCAGAGGGTTGTCCTGGGATTTAGAGGAAATTCAACTTTGTGAGAGTGGTGGAGCAACACGAGAAGGGACTGGATTTTAAGTTAGGTGGTGAAAGTCTTAAGAAAATTTTCTGACACATTTATGACTTACTCTCCAGCTGGCATCTTTTCTCTTCTAAAGCAGTGGCCCTGGGGAAATAAAATTATAATATTAGATGGTATAGGTCAGTGTTGGCGACCCTTTTACAGACAGAGTGCCAAATCTACAACCAAACCTCCTTTTATGTCTCAAAGTGCCAACATGACAATTATGACAGTAACCTATTGATCCAGCTGTATCAATCGTGTTGGCATCCTGGGTTTCACCAATACAATAGAAAGATGATGGAGAAATTTGGATGATAGCTTCCTTCCAGGGTCCCTGAAAGGAAAGAATCAGGTTCCCGGAGCAGGAGCTCCAATGATTATCCATCTCTGTCCACACCTTCTCCATTCTCGTGTAGTCCTGGCAGAAGGAGGTGTCACTTTAAAATAACGCTGAGCATTGCTTGTCCATGGTCTTGGACCGCAGGAGAAAGCCTTGAGTACATCTAGCAAATTCTGTGCTGGGGTGAAGCCTGGGTGCCCACAAAAGGGTCTGAGTGCCACTTTGGCACCCGTGCCATAGGTCCGCCCACACTGGTTTAAGTGGTAGCCATGCCCTAGGCCTTCTAGGTGGCCTATGACCACCCAAACCACCCAAAAATGTTTTATTAAAAGATATGAAATCTTGTGCATCTGTTTCTGCTCACATACAAAAATCTCAAAATCCATGAGGTCTCCAAAGTGCCAAAACCGCAGAATAAAAGCAGCAGAAGAGACAGATCCTCCATCCCCAGAAGCTGATTCTAGTCCCAGATGTAGGAAGTGACTCCAGACTTGTAGGGGCCATAATATTCCTACAGCTCCGGGCCATGGGGGTCTTACTACCCTTGATGGGAAGTGAAGCTCTATAACATGTTATCTGGTCTAGATTAATGTGGGGTAATAGTTACACCTTCTCCAGCGAAATGTCTCCTCACTACTGATACATTCTGAAGGTCCGGCATGGACAAACAACAGAGGTGGACCCGGGTCCATTGATTTTCAACAGCTCATCATTACCTTTCCAGAAACAGCTGAACGTCTCGAGAACTTTTCCCAACTTCTCCTTCTCTGTCCTAATAATGTGAGCTAAAAAGAGCTAAAAAGGACCTTAAATAGAAACTACTGGATGATCCAGGTGCAGAGTAATTGTAGTTCGGCTGCATAGAAGGAGATAAGTCTGGGATTTCCCTGCAGGGACACGCGTCTCTGTTTCTTCTTATGTAAAGTGCCCGAACGTTTTGAGGACGAGATGACGGCAGGTTTACATAGAACAGGTAGCAAACATTCCCCGTGCCAAGTCCTCCACTTCAGCCTGGCGCTCGTCCAGCCGACAATCTGTGGAGTCTATACAGGTGATAAAGCCAGAAGGAAACACAAGGTCAGGACTCCCTGCGGGGAGAACAAAATGGTGGAGCAGGAGGTCGGTTCACCGATGAACTGTAGTCAGTAAGTTTTCCACCACTAGGTGAAATCCACTGGTATGTTCTGCCAAATTGTGCTTGACGCGTAATTTAAATTAACCCCTTCATTTCCTTATGCTTTACTAGTCTGTGCAAAAAATTCAGGCCAGAAGTACAGAAAGTCTTTTCATCTGTAATAGATGCAATTACTTGGGCATACAAGATTTTGCAAAAAATCTTAAAGTTTTAATGGGTCCATAGTTGGCTCAGACATCAACAATAATCAAGATTAAACATTTGTGCAAAATGATCATAAAACACACAATCAATACATAAGTCCTGATTTTAATGGGAGGCAAACCATGCGATTGCTAGGGGCCGTTGTTCCTGGGGGCCCGGGCAAAGCTGAAAGAAAGTAAACTGTAACTACCTTTGGATATGAGGACTCTCCTCTGGCCAGCAACATTGCAGAACCCACTCCAGCCCTGGATTTAACTGGCCAATGAGCAAGGACACGCTCTGATCTGCTGCAGCTTATTGGTCAGTAGATCAGTCCACATGACAGACAGAAAATGCCCATTTCCAGCATCCAGTGCTGCCTCCTCTTCCTCACATGGGAGGCAGAGGACAAATACAACAAGAGACATTAGCCTCATGGGGGGATATTTATCAGGACCTCTGCGCACCGCCGTGGCGCAGAGCCTG
The DNA here is from genome assembly GCA_019512145.1 of Engystomops pustulosus. Classification (NCBI taxonomy): domain Eukaryota; kingdom Metazoa; phylum Chordata; class Amphibia; order Anura; family Leptodactylidae; genus Engystomops; species Engystomops pustulosus. The sequence goes on from WNYA01000104.1 coordinate 89,982, forward strand.
AAATAATCGCAATTGCAGCTTATTGCTAGCTTTTGCGATATTATTTCCCAAATCCGCCACCTTCACGCCAGTGGGCGGGGTGAAGGGGTTGTGAAGGGGGGCGCTGGGCCGAGCGGGGGGCGTGGCCGGACAGGAGGCGACGGGATGGAGGGAGTGGGCCGGCGCGGGGCGTACTGTCCCCGCGCTGTGCACTCGCTGCTGCCGGCGACTTTTCATACGTGAAAAGTCGCTGGTTGCGTTTTTTTTCTACGCCAGGCCTGCGTGGCGTTAGGATAAACGGCGCAGAGCTGGACAGCCCGATACATGAAAGAGGTAGAGCCTCTTCATGTATCGGGCTGCGAATTTGCACCGCAGGGCACGAGCGCCAGCGTATGATAAATATCCCCATGGTCTACCATGTGTTGAGCCTATCTACGGTGGGGACATTTATCATAGCGCGGGGATGATGTAAGCCGCCCTCTGCTACCCCACATCCCGTCGTGGCCACCATCTCCCTCCCTGCTTCCTGTCTGGTATGCTCTGGCAGCCTGGCTGCTGCGCATCTCCACCTCCTAGGGCTCGCGCGCTGGAGCTCAAGGATTTAAAGGGCTAGAGCACCGCTATCGCCAATTGGGCTGGCAATTCTCTAGAGAATTATAAAAGCCGGCTTCCCACATTCCCTTTCGGATCTTTGGTCTAGTGCCACGGAAACGTTTTTCAAATGCGTTTTGCCGAATTCCCGTTGTGACCGCAAAGTTCAGAGTCGCGCCTGTGAAATGACCTGGTGGTGCCACGCCAACCTGCTTTGTGGCGGGCTCTGGTGAACACCGGGCACCACTTAAACTCTGGTCATCGTCCGTGGTTGTCCAGAGGGTCCACTACCACTGATCCTGACATTATTTATATAAACACAAGGTTATACAACGGGAGATCAGACTTTTGCTATTGGGTCAATATCACTTCTATGTTTTTTTTTTTTAAAACTCTTGAATCTGCAATCACCCAACTCGAATCCATCTTGGGGGCGCCGGCTCCCTCCTTCCGCGGACGCTTGGCCGGCTCCCTCCTTCCGCCGACGACTCCCTCTCCAACCGCGGTCGCCCAGCCTAGTCCGACCATGTGCTACCCCCCCTGCCCGGCTGTTGTACGCCCGGCTTCTTCTTCCGCGGACGCCCGGCGGCTTCCCGAGCATGTAGACCCACACGATGCCGCAGCCTACCAGCCCAAAGAAGCAGCCACCCGCCAGCAGCCACAGCCAGCCTCCTGGGCTTCAAGAAAAGTAAGTCATTCTTTATATATGTATGTATAGTTAGATGTATGTATGATGTATGTGCTGTATGTATGTGTGAGTATATGCTGTGTGTGTATGTGCATGTATATGCTGTGTGTATATGTGTTTATATGCTGTGTGTAAGTGTGTATATGTGTTTAGGGAGACAGACAGGGGGACAGGGAGACCTGGGAGACAGATAGGGGGACAGGGAGACCTGGGAGACAGATAGGGGGACAGGGAGACCTGGGAGACAGACAGGGGGACAGGGAGACCTCCCCAGTAGATAGGTAGCCACAGCACATACTCCCAGTAGATAGGTAGCCACAGCACATGCCCCCAGTAGATAGGTAGCCACAGCAAGTTGTCTGCAATCAGCCAGAGACAAGAGAAGAGGCCGATGTGTGTGAAGTCTCGCAGCACGATCTATGTTATAATGTTGCAAATCTAATTGTTACTATAAACACAAGGATTAGCTGGCCAGACCAGAAACTAATTCACAGGCTTATGTGTCTGACCATCTGTGTAACAATGTTGTAAACCTAGTGTCAACACATACACAATGATAAGCTGTAACAAATAAATCCCCACATACAACCCTTTCCCTATCCTACTATTACAACTCTCTCCCATCACAAAAAATAGGGGAGAACCTCTATTTTTCTGGGCAAGCTAACAATATAAATATCTTAAAAATATTTTTTGGGGACATATTAGCTTAGCCCTTTGTCCCAACACGAGAATATATGTATTTTACAGCGGTGACCTAATTTTAGTGTGGAATACACTGCTTAATAGCACCTCAAATGGTTAGGGGGTACATTCCCCATTTATAATTGATATCTAATAAAAGTGAAGTATTAACTACACCCACACCTTTCCTTCTTTCCCTGTTTCCCCACTAATTTTAGATCTTACCTGACCCTGAGAGGGCACAGAAGATGGAGAGAGGGATGATGGAGGACCTCATCACGGCTGAGGCGAGAAGCTGGACAGAAGAAATCTGCTGCTTTGTAGAAAGGATGGAAACGTATTTATTGGCTGCGGTCAGGGCTGCGTCACTACTGGTGTTTAATCAATAAATATCCATAAGTCATCCATCATGTTCTAAATACCAGGGCAAGCTTCAGGCACCAACACATGTGGGATGGTGTCTCCTGCCAAGTCACCTCATCACGTGGATGTTTCTCCACAAGTTTCCATCCTCACCAATAATTAGCAGTGATAAATATTATTGGGGCAGATTTACTTACCCGGCCCATTCGCGATCCAGCGGCGCGTTCTCTGCGCTGGATTCGGGTCCGGCCGTTATTTATGAAAGTAGTTCCTCCGCCGTCCACCAGGTGGCGCTGCTGCGCTGAAAAGCATCTCAATGCGCCGGAATACACCGAGCTGGACCAAGTGAAGGTAAGCGCTTCCCAAGCGACACATTTTCGGTTTTTAAATGCGGCGGTTTTTCCGAATACGTCGGGTTTTCGCTCGGCCACGCCCCCCGATTTACGTCGCGTGCACACCGGCGCGGATGCGCCAAAATACGATCACGTGCGCCAAAATCCCGGGGCAATACAGGGAAAATCGTTGCAAATCGGAAATATTCAGGTAACACGTCGGGAAAACGCGAATCGGGCCCTTAGTAAATGACCCCCATTGTGTCTGAGTAATGAGCCGGACAGTGGGAATAGAATGGCCTCCAAGAGTTTTGATCCTATACATAGGGGGGATTTTGGCCGTTGGACAACCCGATGGATTCGAACAAACCGCGGAATTTAAAAAACGAATTGTGTCGCAAGATCATGCACTCACATGCACCAGGAAGAAGAAGGTGAACTCCGGCGGACCTCGGCGCAGCAGCGACACCTGCTGGATATCGGGAGCACGACCTTTGTGAATTCTGGCAGGACCTGAATCCTCGTCGGACAACGGACCACGGGATCGCGACGGGACTGGGTAAGTAAATCTGCCCCATTGTTTCCTTCTCTGGTTGCATAATTGTTCTGTAAAAGCTTTGAACTAATGCAACTTATTAAGGATAGCAGATGCTTGGCCACTTGTATTTTCCAATAAGGTGTCCTGTATTTATCAAGTGCGAAAATCAGATTGTGACATTAATTGTAACACAGGCACCTACCTTCATCCTGCCTTCAAAAAAACCCCAGCAAATTTGCAACATTGGGGGTCATTTACTAAGGGCCCGATTCACGTTTTCCCGACGTGTTACCCGAATATTTCCGATTTGCACTGATTTCCCCTGAATTGCCCCGGGATTTTGACGCACGCGATCGGATTGTGGCGCATCAGTGCTGACATGCACACGACGGAAATCGGGGGGCATGGCCAAACGAAAACCCGACAAATTCGGAAAAACCACCGCATTTTTAAAAAAAAAGTGTCGCAAGGCTTGAACTTACCTTCACTAGGAATAGGCCGGTGAACTTGAGTGCATTTCGGCAGGCCTCGGGGAACTTCAGCGCAGCGCTTCTAAGGAGGAACTACCTTAGTGAATCCCGGCCGGGCCCGAATCCTTCGCAAAGAACGTGCCGCTTGATCGCGGATGAACCGGGTAAGTAAATCTGCCCCATTATCTGATGCAACTTTTTGTGCAACATTCTGAGCAAATTTTCTGAAGTTCCCTTTTCAACTTTAAAGCACAATTGTAAAGTTCATAAAGTTTTTTTCTATAGCTACAATAGCTGAAAACTAATATTTTCCCAATATATGTTTATTACTGTGTTTTTCTGCTAATTCTGTCTCAGGAGATGTAGTCTATGGATGGAAGGGCTATGCACTGAGCTAGTCCTGGTCGCTGCTCAGTAATTACAGGAAGCAGCAGCTCTGTCATGTCTGCTCTGTGTACACTCTGCTCTCATGTCCCTGCACACAGTCCACCTCCTCTTCCTGCAGCTTATCATCTATAAGCCTTACCTGCAGGCCACCCTCTTCTCTCTAGGCTTTGACAAGTCTGTACTCAGGGCAGTGAAGTGAGAGGTGTGGGATCAACAAAGCCAACTGATACATAAAATGAAGGCTATGTACTTCTGTGTATGTGATGTCTTTTTGGTTCTCTGTATTCCCCATCCCCCACCGTCCTGGGAAGAGGGGAAAGTGATAGCATCTGCTGAACAGCCCGACGGACACATCCATCATAGCAGGTTGCATGTACAGTAGTCATAAGGCTAAATAACATTATAGGTCTATCTGTTTACCAGTGCATACATGCATATGTGTGCATATTAATCTCTGTGTTAGAACTGCTAGTGGTATAGAGGAGAACTCAGCATTATGGGAAGTGAGGAAAGCTGCCTGAGCCTCAGGTGCCCACCCACTTGAGAAGAAGCTGAAGATGATATTATAAGTAGGGCTGGTAGATTTAGCAGTCTATATCTGATGCTAGGAAGAAGCCAGCAGTATGGTAGAGGTATCGTAGTTGTCAAGTTCTACGCTAAAACAATTTTTGGCCATGTAGTTTCAGAGTTATGCATGAAAAAGTGCTATAACGCCATATGTCTGTACTTGGCATATGTCTGTACTTATGGTTTCTGATATTTGGCTCTTGTTCTGTGACTATCCTTTTGTGTGTGCAATTCTGTACCTTATATATTCTTCCAGTTGTGAATGTATTGTTAACCATCCTTATTGTTTTATCTGTTTGTCTTGTTTGGTGTCTCTTTTTGTGTAGAATGGGGTCATCTTCGTGGTTGACCAGCCTCAACTAGGTAACACAGGCAATCAGACAGGCTTGTTGGGGGGCAGGAGTTTTAGGGTGCACTATCTTTTGTCCCTAAGGCCAGTTACCCATTACACTAGGCATAAAGAGCATTGAAAAATATTGCAAACAATGCCAACGTTTGGCAGATTTTCTGCACTATTCTGCTAATTTTCAGGCTTCTAATTACATTTCCCACATAAGGTCCCAGAGTTTGATCTACTTTCTGTGGCAAACAAAGAATTTATGTGACGGCTATTTAGCTATTATTTTCCTTTTCCATCAAACTGGTATTTGCCATATTTACGATGAGAAAATATAATAATTACAGGACTATGGGGCAGATTTACTTACCCGGTCCCGTTGCGATCCCGGGGTGCATGTCCGATGAGGATTTGGGTCTGGCGCGATTCATAAATATTGTGCATGTGTCGCTGCTGCGCCGAGGTCCGCCAGAGTTCACCTGCTTCTGCCTGGTGGATGTAAGTGCTGATCTTGCGACACGAATCCTTTTGTAAATTCCGCAGTTTGTCCGAATCCGCCCCCTGATTTCTGTCGTGTGTAAGCCAGAGCTGCTGCGCCAAAATCCAATCGCGTACGCCAAAATCCCGGGGCAATTCGGCGAAAACGGAAATATTTGGGAAACCCGACTAAACTGCGTCGTTCGGACCCTTTAATATCACTTTAATATCAATTTAATATCAATTTAATATCAATTATATCACTTTAATATCAATTATAAAATGTAATAAAATATTCTAATTAATTTGAAAATGTTTGCTTGTAACTTTGTTATACCAAATTTGTGTCAGTTACAGGGGTACAAAAAGTATTCAGTCCCCTTCAAATTTTCAACTCTTTGTTTCATTGCAAAGAAGTTTTTTGCTCATTACATGTACATGTACATTCTGCCCCCATCTTGACAGAATAAAAAACAGAAATGTGGATATTATTGCTTATTTATTGAAAACGAAAACTGAAATATCACAAAAGTCATAAGTATCCAGCTGTATTTAATGAAATTGGACTTATTTGGGAAATACACAGACTTGTCTATATAACACCGCACAGCTCACAGTGCATGTCAGAGCACATGAGAATCATGAGGTCTAAGGAACTGCCCAAGGAGCTCAGAGACAGAATTGTGGCAAGGCGTAAGGTCACATAGGTTCCTAAATAGCTGCCATAATCCTTAAATAGAAGAAGTTTGAGATGATTGCAACTTTTCCTAGATCTAGCCGTCCTGCCAAACTAAGCAATGGAGGGAGAAGAGCCTTGATGAAAGAGGTAAATAAGAACCCCAAGACCCCTGTGGCTGAGCTCCAGAGATGCAGCAGGGATATGGGAGTCTCCAATCACTGCAGCCTCCAACAGTCGGGGCTGTATGGCAGAGTCTGGAAACTTCTCCTCATGGTAAGACAATATGAAAGCCGCATACAGAGTGCAAAACACATGAAGGATCCGGACTATGAGGAATAAGATTCTCTTCTCTGATGAGATAAAGATTCAACTTTTTGGTGTTAATTGTAAGTTGGTGAAAAAACCAGGATGTCATGCACTGGGGTGCGGGAAGAGTCTCTGAGGCTAAAGTCTGTGGACTCTCTGGACCACAGCGGGGGTTAACGATGCTAGCCGCAACCCAGGAGCGGAGTCTAAGTGGACTCCTGGTCTTTGCCAGAGCCTGCCGCAAAGCGGGATGGTCTTGCTGCGGTGGGGAGCCACCAGGTCGCTCCACAGGTGCGACTAGGCCCGCGGTGGACGCCAAGGTAGGGACCACAGGTAGGCAAGACCACGGGTAGGCAGGACCACGGGAAGGCAGGACCGCATGAAGGCAGGACCACAGGAAGGCAGGACCAAGGTAAGACAGGAACTTGGAAAGACGGCCAGCAGGACCTTGGAAGGAAGGCTGGCAGGACCTCTGAAGGATGGCTTGCAGGACCTTGGAATGACGGCTGGCAGGACCCCGGAAGGACAGCTTGCAGGACCTCGGAAGGATGGCTGGCTGGACCTCGGGAAGATCACTGTACCACCGTATTACAGGACCGCCACAGGATAACAGGACCGCCACAGGATTACAGGACCGCCACAGGATAACAGGACCGCCATAGGATAACAGGACCATCACACAGGAACACGGGAACACTCCAGGAACAGGGGAACACCACAGGAATCACGAAGGAGTCTGGAAACGCTCAGGAAACTGGGAGGCGTCTGGAAATGCTCAGGATGCTTTCTCTTCAGCAGAATGACCTGAAGATCCGGCAGGGGATGCTGGGAGTTGCCAAGCTATATAGCAGAGCCGGGATGCCAGCGCTAATAAGAATAACGCTGGCCCTTTAAATTCCTGGAGAGTCGGGCGCGCGGCCTATTGAGCGGGGACGCACGCAGCCTCGTCCGACAGCAGGAACGCGGCCTACGGAGGAAGCCGGCGTGAGACCAGGATGGGACCGTCGCGGAATCCGGAGCCAGGTGAGGTGAGTATGGACCTGGGGGAGCGAGGACAGCAGCAGCAGGCATGGGTGCACCTGCGATCCGTACTGAGGATCGTGGGTGTAACTGTGAAACACGCGCCTCTCATCTCCTGCCAAATACAATCCCAGCACTGATACATGGGGAGGCAGCATCAGGCTATGCGGGCAGGGACAGGACCACTGGGTGTAATGGAAAGAAAGATGAATGCGGCCAAGTACAGAGATATCCTGGATGAGATACTCTCCCAGAGTGTTCTGGACCTCCGACTGGGCTAAACCTTCCAACAAGACCATGACCCTAAGCACAAAGCTAATACCACAGCAGTGGCTTCATAACATCTCTGTGACCATTCCTGACCGACCCAGCTGGATTCCGGACCTAAACCTATTGGAACATCTCTGGAGAGACTGGAAAATGGCTTCCACCAACGTTCACCATTCAACCTGAGGGAACTGGAGAGGATCTGCAAGGAAGAGGCAGAGGATCCCCAAATCCAGGGGTGAGGAACTTGCAGCATCTTCACAAGAAGACTCCTGGCTGCACCAGCTCCAACGCTGCCTGTCAGGCTTGCGGGATGTGGATCCTCTGTACCACTGCAGACGATGACTCAAGCCACTACCTGGGACCGGAGTCTAAGTGGTACCAGGTTTTCACCAGAGCCCGCCACAAGGCGGGTTAGACAAGCTGCGGCGTGGTACCACCAGGTCGTTCCTCAGGCGTGACTTGTCTGCAGTGGCAGCAAAGGTTGAGGTACAGAAACAGCAGACAAACTCGAGGTCAAAGTCCAAGCACAAGGTCAGGGCAGGCGGCAGAGATGCAACGTCTGAGTCCAATCCGGGGTCAGCAACAGGAGGTCCAAGCAGAGGGGTACGGGAACACAGCACACAGGACAGCAGCACGGAGGAACACTGGTACACGGGAACATGGAGGAGGTCAGGTAACACAGGAACACGGAGGGAGACAGGAACGCAGGAGACACAGGAACGCAGGCAAATAACAACAGTGCTCTCTCTTAGGCTGTGAGGCACAAAGATCCGGCACGCGCACACCCTAGGAGACGGGGACGCACGCGCCAAGCCGCAGGAACAGCAGAGGACGCCGCGGGAGCCGGGGAAGGTGAGAGAAGCTGGCCACCAGACCCCGGGGAGGCACGGGGGCAACCACGATCTGAGACAGGGATCACGGGAGCACTGAATACTTATCACCGGGGGCTGAATACTTATCACCAGGGGCTGAATGCTTATCACCGGGGGCTGGATACTTATCACCAGGGGCTGAATACTTATCACCGGGGGCTGAATACTTATCACCGGGGGCTGAATACTTATCACCGGGGGCTGAATACTTATCATCATGGGCTGATACTTATCACCAGGCGAAACATCACGGCTGAATCCTTATCACCGGGGCTGAATACTTATCAGCTCGGGGCTGGATACTTATCACCAGGGGCGAATACTTATCACCGGGGGCTGTACTATCACCCCGGGGGCTTGAATACTTATCACCGGGGGCTGAATACTTATCAACAGGGCTGAATACTTATCACCGGGGGCTGAATACTTATCACGGGGGCTGAATCTTATCACCAGGGGCTGAATACTTATCACCTGGGCTGAATTACTTATCACCAGGGCGAATACTCTCACCAGGGGCTGAATATCTTATCACCAGGGGCTGAATACTTCACCAGGGGCTGAATACTTATCACACGGGGGCTGAATACTATCACCGGGGGCTGAATACTCATCACCAGGGGCTGAATATCAGGTGTATCACCAGGGGCTGAATACTTATCACCAGGGCTGAATATTACACTCGGGGCTGAATCTTATCACCAGGGGCTGAATAGTATCAACAGGGCTGAATACTTATCACCCGGGGCTGAAACTTATCACGTGGGGCTGAATCACTTATCACTTATCACCAGGGGCTAATACTATCACCGGGGGCTGAAACTTATCACCGGGGGCTGAATACTTATCACCAGGGGCTGAATATTTAATCACCGGGGGCTGAAGTACTTATCACCGGGGGCTAATACTTATCACCGGGGGCTGAATACTATCACCGGGGCTGAATACTTATTTCCTTGGGGTTTTTTTGTTTTTCTTGTTTAATAATTAGCAATAATATCTACTTTCTGTTTTTTGTTAAAGAGACCAGTCATGCAAAATAACCCCCCCTAAACTAAACATATTTTCATAACGCGCCATTAGAGACATTGTCTCTATCCCTTCATGTCCTCTACTGTCCTGTACACTAAGCATGAGGTCCTAAGCTGTATGCAAATGACCTGTGAAATGTCCAATGATCATTAGCATATCAAGCGTCCAGCTTATTCATGAGTGGGAGGCACAGCCAGACACCCAGTGCTTGACTGACAGCTGCTCCATGTAATGGTTGCTCCATGTGCTTGCTGGTGGCCACGCCTCCTGCAGCCTCTGTGTGCATGTGTATGTGAAAGATACAGCAGCTCCAGACAGCTGTGTCACACATGTGTATAACAGAACATGTCAGGTACTTGTGTAGCTGATGTCTGTGTCTCACACATGTGTATAGCAGAACATGTCAGATACTTGTGTAGCTGATGTCTGTGTCTCACACATGTGTATAGCAGAACATGTCAGGTACTTGTGTAGCTGATGTCTGTGTCTCACACATGTGTATAGCAGAACATGTCAGGTACTTGTGTAGCTGATGTCTGTGTCACACATGTGTATAGCAGAACATGTCAGGTACTTGTGTAGCTGATGTCTGTGTCACACATGTATGGGAGGATGCAGCATGTCAGTTGATGCAGCACACACACTAACTATGCTTTACTATACATTACACACAGACATGAGAAGGGGGGCGGAGGGGAGGGGTAACAGGGGTGACATCACCTCGTCACCTTAATGTGTCATTATTAAGAACCATCCTCCATGTCTGGGACTCCAGGGGTTCAGCAAAGTAAAATAACTATAAAATAAGTTCCCTTTTATCCTCCGGCATTTTTAATATAATTTGGGTCAATACTGGAAGAACAAACATATTTTAGAAAACAAACAGAGCTCTGCGCACATCGCAGGATCCGGGCTGGCGCTGTATACTGCACCCGGGGATAATATACGTGCCAGTACAAACAACACCACCCAACACTGGAAGCCGAAATCTTCTTTGAATATGGGAAGAAATGTGCGACTATAGTTAACCCCTTCAGTATCCGCTCCACATCACATGGGGCCAAGGCAGCTGAGATCATTCATGAGTGTAAAGTACTGAAATCAGGTGTCGCCATAAACAAGTCCCTATTCCCCGTATACCCGGCTACAGTAGATACGAGAGGAGATTCTCCTACAGTATGAATTATCATGAGGCTTTTGAGACTCAACTTGTACAATGTTATATATTAGGTATTGAACAGGGTGCATGATAGGGCTCAGCTACAGGGTGCATGACAGGGCTCAGCTACAGGGTGCATGACGGGGCTCAGCTACAGGGTGATGACAGGGCTCAGCTACAGGGTGCATGACGGGTAGCTACAGGATACAGGGGTGCATGACAGGGCTCAGCTACAGGGTGCATGACAGGGCTCAGCTACAGGGTGCATGGACAGGGCTCAGCTACAGGGTGCATGACGGCTCAGCTACAGGGTGCATGACAGGGCTCAGCATACAGGGTGCATGACAGGGCTCAGCTACAGGGTGCATGACAGGGGCCCAGCACGGGTGCATGACAGGGCTCAGCTACAGGGTGCATGACAGGGCTCAGCTACAGGGTGCAGATGCTAGCAAGGGTGAATGACAGGGCCTCGCTAAAGGGTGCATGACAGGGCTCAGCTACAGGTGCATGACAGGGCTCAGCTACAGGGTGCATGACAGGGCTCAGCTACAGGGTGCATGACAGGGCTCAGCTACAGGGTGCATGACAGGGCTCAGCTACAGGGTGCATGACAGGGCTCAGCTACAGGGTGCATGACAGGGCTCAGCTACAGGCTGCATGCTGGGAAATGGGGGTTAGAGTACAAGATCAGGTTTAGGTTCATGGTTTCTGGATCAGGTAGGATGAGGACAGGATACAGGGTTCCAGATTCAGGTTGAGAAACAGGTTCTGGATATGAGGTTCCAGATACAGGTTCTGGATACTATTATATGGGACCATATGGGGAGGCTTTTTTCAATGACCTGGAAAATATGGGACCATATGGGACGGCTCTTTTCAATGTTCTGGATTATATGGGACCATATAGGGCGGCTATTTTCAATGTTCTGAATTTTATGGGACCATATGGGACAGATTTTTTCAATGTCCTGGATAATATGGGACCATATGGGACGTCTCTTTTCAATGTTCTGGATTATATGGGACCATATGGGACAGATTTTTTCAATGTTCTGGATGATATGGGACCATATAGGACGGCTCTTTTCCATGTTCTGGATTATATGGGACCATATAGGACGGCTCTTTTCAATGTTCTGGATTATATGGGACCATATGGGATGGCTCTTTTCAATGTCCTGGATTATATGGGACCATATAGGGCGGCTATTTTCAATGTTCTGGATTTTATGGGACCATATAGGACAGCTCTTTTCAATGTACTGGATAATACGGGACCATATAGGACGGCTATTTTCAATGTTCTGGATTATATGGGACCATATGGGACAGACTTTTTTTAATGTCCTGGATAATACGGGACCATATAGGGCGGCTATTTTCAATGTTTTGGATTATATGGGACCATATGGGACGTCTCTTTTCACTGTCCTGGATTGTATGGGACCATATGGGACGTCTCTTATCAATGTTCTGGATGATATGGGACCATATAGGACGGCTCTTTTCAATGCTCTTGAATATATGGGACCATATAGGACAGCTCTTTTCAATGCTCTGGATTATATGGGACCATATAGGACAGCTCTTTTTAATGCTCTGGAATATATGGGACCATATGGGACGTCTCTTTTCAATGTTCTGGATGATATGGGACCGTATAGGACGGCTCTTTTCAATGTTCTGGATGATATGGGACCGTATAGGACGGCTCTTTTCAATGTTCTGGATGATATGGTCCCATATAGGACGTCTCTTTTCAATGTTCTGGATAATATGGGACCATATAGGGCGGCTCTTTTCAATGTCCTGGATAATATGGGACCATATAGGACGGCTCTTTTCAATGTTCTGGATAATATGGGGCCATATAGGGCAGCTCTTTTCAATGTTCTGGATAATATGGGGCCATATAGGGCAGCTCTTTTCAATGTTCTGGATGATATGGTCCCATATAGGACGTCTCTTTTCAATGTTCTGGATGATATGGGACCGTATAGGGTGGCTCTTTTCAATGTTCTGGATGATATGGGACCATATGGGACAGCTCTTTTCAATGTTCTGGATGATATGGGACCATATAGGGCAGCTCTTTTCAATGTTCTGGATTATGTGGGACCATATAGGGCGGCTCTTTTCAATGCTCTGGATGATATGGGACCATATAGGACGTCTCTTTTCAATTTTCTGGATTATATGGGACCATATAGGGCGGCTCTTTTCACAGCCTGCCCCCTCCTCCTCCAATAACAGTTCTTGGATACATTGGATCTCTATCTCTGATACTGGGACAGGTACATTAGATGGGACATGGAATCACAGCTAGAAGAGTCATCTTACGGCATGAATGACTGTGTCACGGCTGCTCCCGTATCCAGGTCTCTGGTCGGGGGCTCACCCCTGCCCCTCTCCGTGCTCCAGCCTTCCTCCAGCCTCTCCATTGATGTAACCCTTTAACGCGGACACTATATTCTTAGCATATATTCATATTTTATACTTCACAAACGTGAGGCCATGAACCAACTAAAAAAAACACTCAATTCTATAGAGCAAAACTGGCAGCTGGAGGTCCCTGCTTCCCTTCTGCACCCACAACAAGTGATGCCCACATGTGGGGGGGTCTCTGTACTCGGGAGAAACATAACACATTGTAACATACAGTAGGTTTTCTCTTTTTATATTTTTTTGAATGTGTAAATTTAAGGGCTAAATGAACGTATTACTGAAAAAAAAAAATCGTTCTAAATTTATGAAAATCTCAAACTTAATGGACATCTACCACCAGGATGAAGGATTGTAAACCAAGCACTGACATACTGGTGTGTTCCCCCTTCTGGCAGGAGCTGCTGTTTAATTAGCTGCTTATGCCCTTGTTTTAAAGACAAAAGGGGCTTTAAAAACGATGCAAATGAGCCTGAGGGGCTCCAGGCCCCATTAACTTCCATGGAGCCCCCTCCAGTGTCTTCACCATGAGCTTGGTATATGCTGCAGTTTCTGTGTTTCTTGAGCTCTTTGCTGGAGATTGATTGTGACTCTTGTGACTTTGCTTGTTGTGACTTCTCATTGGGGGTCATTTACTAAGGGCCCGAATCGCGGTTTTCCGGCGGGTTACCCAAATTTTTCCGTTTTGTGCCAATTTTCCATGAATTGCCCCGGGGTTTTTGGCGCACATGATCGGATTGTGTCGCATCGGTGCCGGCGTGCACGTGACGGAAATCTGGGGGGCCTGGCCGTACGAAAACCCTACGGATTCGGAAATACTGCCGCATTTTTTAAAAAAAAAGTGTCGCTTGACACGCACTTACCTGCACCCGGCCTGGCTTGGTGAACTTCAGGGCAATCCGACAGAATTTAGCGCAGCAGCGACACCTGGTGGACATCGGGGGGAACGACCTTAGTGAATCGCCGGAAGACCCGAATCCTCCACACAGAGCGCGCCGCTGGATCGCGAATGGACCGGGTAAGTAAATCTGCCCCATTGTGTCTTGACTATTACATCTACTTGTCCACTACATCCACCACCAGCTGCCGGTCTAACCAGTTCTCCTTCTATATACCCGTCCTTGGGTGCCCCGCCACATACTGTACCTTGTATTGATTACCTTAAATAAGAGACACTTTCCCGGTCCTACCGCCTCACGAGTGCACTAAAGGGAGGCCCTCGCTAGGTCTACGGACCAGCATCATTAGGGACAGCCTTACACTTCTATGTCTCCTCCTCCAGTGACGGGACCTAAGCCTAATCTCCTGCAGGGGGGATTATTTTCCAAATATGAGACTCTGAGACACACGGATGTGATGCTTTATTGGTTTTATTCACAACCTTGACACATTTTATTCCTCGGTGCACTCCAAGCATTTGGTGTCAATTTCTTCCAAACCAATAAGTGCTCCGAACTTGTATTCACAGGCCAAAGGAGAGGCGCATCCCCAAAAAGTGCGATTTATGACGTTACCACCTGCATAGAAAAGACAACAGAGAGGATTCTGGGATTTAGATTATTTCTCCAGGTATTCACACAAATAAAATGTAAAAAAGAACCTGTCAGCAGGCGAATCGCTATGAGACCACAATAAGTACCTGGTATGGCAGGTTGCACGGCTGCATCTCTACATAACCGCACCCCCTTATCTCTGTCTTGTCCGCTCCGACTCTGAATTTACGCAAATGGAGAAAGGCGCACTGCGCATGCGCGGGAATTGAGACAAGACCGTAGCAGGTCAAAGAGAGGACAAGAAGCCAAGAGGTAGTGCCTGCTGCGGCTACGAGGAGATAGGGAGGCGTGGTTATGTAAAGACTTGGCTCTGAAGGCCACCGCCCCCTTGACTGCGAAACCCCACCCCCCTGACTGGAAGCGGATCATGATTGTAAGTTAATTTTTCCGGCTGCAGGCAGCAGTCTTCCGGCCCTACAAGGTACTTATTGTGGTTTCATATCGACTTGCCTGGTGACAGGTTCTCGAAGCCGAAGACGCTTATAAAACCACTTTTCACTTTCCCTTTAGGCGCACAATAAGTCGCAAACACCCCCCCCCCCCCGGTGCCCTGATGGCGAAGAGGCAGGAAAATGGACCATTCCAAATAAAAGACAGAAACGGGGCTTGTGCAAAACAAGATAACATCACGAATCAGACACATAAGACCAACGAAGGCGAGAACTAAACTGTGATAAATCCCCCAGCAGTAATCTTGCAGGTCACTTCCCTTGTCCCGCTGTCATCCCATATTTGCACCCTGGGGGCACCAGTTTTACTCTTATTATAGTTGTCGTACATGGCCTCCTTCCTTTTAAAAAAAATCTATATTTAAGATTATGCTAATGAGTCAGAAGGACTCTGGGGGCGTTACCAGAGCCCCTCAATCAGAAGATGTTACACAGGATGATAGGATGTAATCTTACATAGTGGGAGAGGGGAAGTGCTCCTACACAGTGTAACAGCCTGTGGAGCTACAACACATAGTGGCTCTGGTAACACACCCTAGAGCCCGATTAGCATAATTCAGGTCCATTAGCATAATTTTTTTATGTGATTGCAATTGATTTTAAAAGGAAAGAGGCCATAAGTAACAAATATAAGAAGAAACCACAGTCCCGGTGCCTGGATCTATGAGTAATGTCCCTGGTTTATCAGGATTGAGTGTGATGGCAGATTTGCTTTCATGTGTAGAATACAGATATATACCTGGATCCCTGAGCGTGCCAATGAATTTCATACATTTGTCTTCTTCCAGCAGACACTGGACCTTGCGGTCACTGACACATTCCTCCAAGCCGTCTTCATAGCAGGAGGTGCAGGTCCTCCCATAGTGCTCTGTTGGCTCAGGGGGAACTGGAAGCCAAAGGTTATTATAAGAAATAGACAACGTGGGGTTAATGCATCCCGTATGTGATCAGAAATTACACATGATCTGTCATTAATGATGATATATAACAGAAACTATTTATATTGTACATCAATATAAATCAAGAATTAATTCGAAGGGAACCTGTCATCAGGTTTACTTATCAACCTAATGACAGGTTCCCATAGCTTACAACAATAAGAAGGCTCCAAATAAAGTCCTAGCTGCCAGTCACAGACGTCAGCCAATCATCTTCATCTCTCCTTCTGACTACTCCCCCTCCCTTGTAGCAAAATCCTCAGCGAGCACTGTTCTAAACCGATGCCGGTCGTGTGCACTGAGCAGTGCAGGCTACATCCCGGCTTTACCACCTACAGGTACATGAGCAGTGCGCATGTCCGGCGCCAGATTAGAACAGCTTTTCCTGAGGTTTTTCTCTATAAGGGAGGGGGGAAGGAGGGACTAGCCAGATGGAGAGATGAGGATGACTGATTGATCCACATGCACCAACCCCATGACTCAGTGCTGTCTTTTACAGGCAGCCAGGTATAGTTATGCTAAGTATGTATGTATGTATGTGTGTATGTATGTGTGAATGTATGTATGTATGTATGTATGTGTGTATGTATGTATGTGTGTATGTATGTGTGTATGTGTGTATGTATGTATGTATGTATGTGTGTATGTATGTGTGTATGTATGTGTGAATGTATGTATGTATGTATGTGTGTATGTATGTATATGTATGTGTGTATGTGTGTGTATGTATGTATGTGTGTATGTATGTATGTGTGTATGTAAGTATGTATGTATGTATGTATGTATGTGTGTATGTATGGATGTATGGATGTATGTGTATTTGTATGGATGTATGTGTGTATGTATGTATGTAAGTATGTATATATGTATGTGTGTATGTGTGTATGTATGTATGGATGTATGTGTGTATGTATGTATATATGTATGTGTATGTATGTATATATGTATGTGTGTATGTGTGTATGTATGTATGGATGTATGTGTGTATGTATGTATGTAAGTATGTATGTATGTATATATGTATGTGTGTATGTATGTATGGATGTATGTGTGTATGTATGTATATATGTATGTATGTATGTATGCTCTGCCTATTGCTATAAGAACCTGCTGAAAGGTTGATATGTGAAAACCTGATAACTGGATCCCTTTAAAGTAAAAGGAAACTTTAACTAACAATATAAAAAAAACTTCGATAATATTCTGTAAAACAATGAATTTGCTATGTTGGGGGAGCACCGGTATTCATGAGAGTTTGCCGTGGAAAGTCTGACCATTGTATCAGCACGTGCAGCACAAGTCTCCGGTCCAGACTTTAGTAAAAGAGAAGGCAATGGTGGAAACAACAACTTTGGTCAAAGAGAAGAGAATGAAAGATGGAAGGAAGGATAGAAGCCACAACAAGGAGAAAACCAGCTCTCAATGTGCGAAATGATTGTCTCCCCTCTAATTGTAGTCAAACAAATTATCAAATGGTCAATGGTAAAAAGATTCTACTGCTCGAGGAGTGGAAACCTTGCTACCTGCATGTGCCAGAGGTTTGTCCGTCTTACTTGGGTGAGTCTTAAACGCTTTGGGGATAACACCAAGCACCTGGGGTTTTCTCCAGGGGCCACACAGGAAGGTCGGGTGAGCTGAACTTATTACTTTTTGCTATTATTTGTTACATCCATAGTACACAACATAATACAAGTCCAAAACACAAGCGGGTAACATTGTGTATGTAGCACTTACTGTAGAAGCCTCCAATGTTGCAGTTGTTTTCGCGACAGCATTGCACGTTCATTCTTATTTCTTTGTTAAAAAAGTTTGAGATATAGGGCGACACATCGCAGGGAGATCCAGTATTACAGCCCTTTTCCACAGTGTTATATGATGCGTCCACTGAGGGTAAGATGAAAAGTCAATAGTCTTATGAGTGTCTACTCATCTAGGTTCTCCTCTCTCGAAAGATTCCCCACATCTAAATTGCCCAATGTGACAATAAGATAATATGACAACATATTCCACTAATTGCCCAATGTGACAATAAGATAATATGACAACATATTCCACTATATTTATTTCCTTCACCCTAAATGAGAATTGTCTGGAAGAAAAATGGCAATCAAAAGGGAATCGTGATTAACAGAGTCTTACAAGGAATAGCCGAGCTCAGGCGCTGGTCACAGCAGGAACAGCAGAGAGCTTCAAGAAGGTTCTAGATGCCTTTTTACACCTAAATAACACTGATGGTTATGTTATATAGAATTGTTTCCCCTAAATCCCTTCCCCTTCCCTTCCTTGGTTGAACTTGATGGACAAGTGTCTTTTTTCAACCGTATAAACTATGATACTATGAAGGACACAGGTCAAGGCAGAGATGCCATTACTATAATGTAACTACAAGCACTTGTCCCATGTGACCCACCCCCTGCTCCGCATTCTTTATACAATGTCAGGAAAGTTTCATGTATTCACATGGAATTGTCTACTACTGTATAAGCTATAAAATGAATCCTACTCACTGGCATGATAGTACTCCGACTTCACATAACATTCAGTAGAGTCGGGACACTCAACCGATTTCCCTTCACAGTCGTTGCTGTTCTTCTCCAAACATTGAAAACATGTAATATCGGAATCTGCGAGACAGAATCTTGTCAGGAAATGGTGAAAAAACATTCTGAAGGATTGTTACCAATTTGGAGTCAATATAGGAGTTAAAAGAAATTACTCCAAAGATTTTCATTCAAGGAAGTTCAAGGCTCAAGGTAGAGTCTGAGGTTGGATAAAATGTTCTCTTGGAAGTATCTGACATACTGGGGCAGATTTACTTACCCGGTCCATTCGCAATCCAGCGGCTCGTTCTCTGCGGTGGATTCGGGTCCGGCCGGGATTCATTAAGGCAGTTCCTCCGACGTCCACCAGATGTCGCTGCTGCGCTGAAGTTCCCCGGAACGCACTGGAGTACACCGAGCCGGGCTGAGTGAAGGTAAGTGCAAGCTCCGCAACACATTTTTTTAAAAAAATGCGGCGGTTTTTCCGAATCCGTCGGGTTTTCGTTCGGCCACCCCCCTCCCCCCCCCGATTTCCGTCGCGTGCATGCCGGCACCGATGCGCCACAATCCGATCGCGTGCGCCAAAATCCCGGGGCAATTCAGGGGAAATCGGCGCAAATCATAAATATTCAGGTAACACGTCGGGAAAACGCGAATCGGGCCCTTAGTAAATGTGCCCCGCTGTGTGTTAAATATTAGTTGTTAATTAGAGTCTGATAACTGGTGTAGATTCTGTCATCTTAGTATTTCTCTATGGATAAGGTAAAAGTACAGAACACTTCCTATAGATCGCCATGGAGTCCGTGGGAAAGGTCTACCTACCGTAATATTACTTTGATAGATCTTACCTGCCCCTGAGATGGCACATAGGATGGTGAGAGAGATGATGAAGGACCTCATCATGGCTGAGACGAGAAGCTGGTGAGAAGAAATCTGCTGCTTTGTATATGGGACCGATGGGACGATGGTATTTATGGCCGCAGTCAGGGCTGTGTCACTATTAATGTTTATTCAGTTAATATGTGTCGTCATGTTCTAAATAACAGGAGAAGCTCCAGGCCCCTGTGCAGGTGAGATGGTGTCTACTGCCAAGTCACCTCCGGTTGTTTTCCCAAAAGTTTCCATCCTTACTAACAAATAATTACAATACATGGTGATATTAAGAAGCTGGAACTCTGCTGAAGTTTGTCCATCCAACTATAATGATCGTTTCCAAATCCTGGGAGTAGAATGGACTTCCACCATCTTGATTCTACACAGTAATAATTTTAGTTAAAACTACTCGGCTCAAAGAAACAAAAGGGAAGACTAAAATTTCACATCTTAGAACTCAATGAATGAAATATTCCAGTTGCAATTCTTTCTTCCTTACATAGTGGAATGTGCTGAGAATAATAAAACATAAATAGTCAATGAACATCAAAATAAGTATCCAGTGAAGGCCTGGACTTGGAATTATCCTCAAAATCAAAGCGGAAAATCAAAGGCTGATCCAACTTCAGTGAAAACACCTGGCCATGCTCCTGATGAGGCTCATTAGTGTATGTGTGGCGTCCACATGCCTGTATGATCTTCCAACAACACTTGGGCATGTTCCTCCTGAGGTTCAGTAGTGTGTGTGGACTCCACATTTCTGTTTGGCATTCCAGCAACACCTGGGCATGCGCCTGCTGAGGCTCAGTAATGTGTGTGGCCTCCATGTGCCTGTATGACCTTCCTACAAGACCTGGGCATGCTCCTGATGAGGCTCAGTAATGTGTGTGGCCTCCACGTGCCTGTATGACCTTCTACAAGACCTGGGCATGTCTGATGAGGCTCCAGTAATGTGTGTGGCCTCTACGTGCTGTATGACCTTCTACAAGACCTGGGCATGCGCCTGCTGAGGCTCAGTAATGTGTGTGGCCTCCATGTGCCGGTATGACCTTCCTACAAAACCTGGGCATGCTCCTGATGAGGCTCAGTAATGTGTGTGGCCTCCACGTGCCTGTATGACCTTCCTACAAGACCTGGGCATGCTCCTGATGAGGCTCAGTAATGTGTGTGCTCTACTGCTGTATGACCTTCCTACAGATGGGCATGCTCCTGATGAGGCTCAGTAATGTGTGTGGCCTCTACGTGCCTGTATGACCTTCCTACAAGACCTGGGCATGCGCCTGCTGAGGCTCAGTAATGTGTGTGGCCTCTACGTGCCTGTATGACTCCTACAGACCTGGCATGAGCTGTGAGGCTCAGTAATGTGTGTGGCCTCCATGTGCCTGTATGACCTTCCTACAAGACCTGGGCATGCTCCTGATGAGGCTCAGTAATGTGTGTGGCCTCCAGTGCCTGTATGCACCTTTCCATACAAGACCTGGGCATGCTCCTGATGAGGCTCAGTAATGTGTGTGGCCTCCACGTGCCTGTATGACCTTCCTACAAGACCTGGGCATGCTCCTGATGAGGCTCAGTAATGTGTGTGGCCTCTACGTGCCTGTATGACCTTCCTACAAGACCTGGGCATGTGACTGATGAGGCTCATTGAAGTGTGTGGCGTCTAAGTGCCTGTATGACCTTCCTACAAGACCTGGGCACGCGCCTGCTGAGGCTCAGTAATGTGTGTGGCCTCCACATGCCTATATGACCTTCCTACAAGACCTGGGCATGTGACTGCTGAGGCTCAGTAATGTGTGTGGCATCCAAGTGCCTGTATGATCTTCCAACAACACCTGGCCATGCTCCCGATGAGGCTCATAAGTGTATGTGTGGATTCCACATTCCTGTTTGACCTTTCAACAACACTTGGGCATGCGCCTGCTGAGGCTCAGTAATGTGTGTGGCCTCCACGCACCTGTATGACCTTCCTACAAGACCTGGGCATGCTCCTGATGAAGTTCAATAGTCTGTGTGGCCTCCACATGCCTGTATAATGTCTGGACATTCTTCTGATGATGTTCCCAAATCCCAGATCTCTTCCAAAGTCTGGATTAAAGCATCAGTCAACTCCTGGACAGTCTGTATTGCAATGTGGCATTGGTGGATGGAACAAGGCATGGAGTCCCAGATGTAATTGTTTGGATTCAGACGTGGAGAATGGGCAGGCTAGTCCATGGCACCAATGCCTTCATCATGCATGAACTGCTGACACACTACAGACACATGAGTGTGTGTATGAATCAAAATGTATCCAGGGCCTGCTGCACCTTCCTATAGTCTCAAACTGGGTCTGATGATCTTATTCTGCTGTCTAATGGCAGCAGCTGTGGTTGTGCGGCCCTCCAAAGAAATACCTCCACACACCATTAGTGACTTACTACAAAACTGGTCATGATGGAGGATGTCACATGTGCTCAGTGCTAACTCCTCTTATCTGTGAGGAGCACAGGGCATCAATGCCAAGTCTGCCACTCTGGGTGTTCTCTGGCAAATGCTGCACAATGCTTGGCTATAGGCACAACACAGACTTTTGGTGGTCAGGCCGTCATACCACCATTATAGAGCCTGTTTCCAACAGTTTGAGAAGACACAAGGATATTAGTGGCTGCTGGAAGTCATTTTGCAGGGCTCTGACACTACTTCTCCTGTTCCTCCTTGAGGAGGAGATAGCGGTCCATCTGATGGGCTTCTGTCCTCCTATGGGAGTTCTGTAGTGGCCTGTCTCCTGGTAGTGCCTCCAGCCTCTAGACACTTCATTGACAAACGCAGATATCCTTCTTACCACAGCTCAAATTAATGTGTTACCCTGCACTACCTGGGCAACTTCTGTGGGATGTAGACACTTCCTGCATAAGTGATCGCCACCTACAGATCCCTCTTCCATAGGGGTTGTCTTAGTAATTGCATGAGTATAATTTCTATGGTCTTGGTACCATTGGCATCCATTGATTCACAATCAGTACCGATTCATATCAGGACAGGCTGATTTTTACAGATGTGTAATAATTGAGTGTCGTTTCGTTGCTCAAGTGTTCCCTTTATTTTTTTGTGCAGTGTTTATTATATCTTTCCCAACTATGAAAGCAGAATTGTGGTGTAAGATTTCTGTGCACATGCAACTCTTTGGGGATGTTCTCTGCGTAGCCGCTGCATAATGGTCAATGGGGCAATGTATTAAGGCTGGAATATTTCACAGCAGTATTAAAATTCTTAAAACTCTGCCAGTGCAAGGCATCCCGGATCTACGAAGAGGCTTTGGCTCAGTAGAACTGGAAGCCACCTCCGCCAGTCGAGACTTCTTCAGACCAAGTACAACTTGGGAACAAAAAGCAAAATTCCAGCTCACCTCCAGACTTTCTTAACCATATACGGAACCGGCAAGGAACCCACCTCGTTTGGAAAGGTAAAACAACATAAAAAATAATCCGATGGTCCAGCCAGATTCCAAAACGTGTTCAAAATTTATTCAATGAATATCTTTACATCCACAGTCCACCAACGCGTAATTCCTGTCCACCAACGCGTTTCAAACGGTACAACCGTCCTTAGTCATGGTCTGGTCCAGGCAGAACTTGGCAGAAAGCTTTGAGCTATAGAGGCTCATTTACTTACCCGGTCCATTCACGATCCCGCGGCGCGCTGTCCGACGTGGATTCGCGTCTGCCGGGATTCACTAAGGTCGTGCGCCCGATATCCTGCAGGTGTCGCTGCTGGGCCGAGGTCCCCCGGAGTTCACCTTCTTCTTCCTGGTGCATGTAAGTGCGTGTCTTGCGACACAAATCCTTTTTTAAATACCGCGCTTTTTCTGAATCCGTCGGCCACGCCCCCGTTTTCTGTCGCATGCAAGCTGACGCCGATGCGACACAATCCGATCTCATACGCCAAAAACCTGGGGCAATTCGGCGCAAATCGGCACAAAATGGAAATACTCGGGAAAACCTGACGGAATAGCGGCCGCAGGACCCTTAGTAAATGAGCCCCATAGTCTCCACCAGTTTTCACAGCCCAGTCCACCCAGATTTTATTATTATTCATTATCATTCTACTCCCTGGGTTCTGGTGGATGGTTAGGGTTATTTATCAGGTGTATTGCCAAAATTCTGAACATTTAAAAAAAAAGTGTCCCCAGGATTTTGTGCAAATCAAATATTAACTCTAATCCCAATGAAAAAAACGGTGTTTTATAGAGTTAGGAGGGTTATGGCAATTACAAGTGGGACAATGTTATTATTTCTGAAGGCAATCAGAAAAAAAATCGGATTGGATTTGGCGCTGGAGAATCGGTAGATTTGTACCAAATCTACATATCGTTTCCAGAGAGTTTTGCAGATCGGTGCCACTGTGTAAGGTAGGTAGACATGTTGTCTCATAAAGGGAATTGAAAAATTCAAGACCAGGAACATAACCAATGTTTTGTAGAATTTCTGCCTCAAAGTATCAGGTACATAGATAATGAAGTTCATTATATTTACTAGATAAGATGCCAGAGATCGTCATATTTTCTGTGGCAAACAAACTCACTGGGGCAGATTTACTTACCCGGTCCGTTCGCAATCCAGCGGCGCGCTCTCTGCGGTGGATTCGGGTCCGGACGGGATTCATCAAGGTAGTTCCTCCGACGTCCACCAGGTGTCGCTGCTGCGCTGAAGAGCATCTGAACGCACTCAAATACACCGAGCCGGGCTGAGTGAAGGTAAGTGCAAGCTCTGCGACACTTCTGGTTTTTTAAATGCGGCGGTTTTTCCGAATCCGTCGGGTTTTCGTTCGGCCACGCCCCCCCCATTTCCGTCGCGTGCATGCCTGCGCCGATGCGCCAAAATCCGATCGCGTGCGCCAAAATCCCAGGGCAATACAGGGAAAATCTGCGCAAATCGCAAATATTCGGGTAACACGTTGGGAAAACGCGAATCGGGCCCTTAGTAAATGACCACCAATACGTTTCTGTGACGGCCATTAATCATTCATTTTCTTTTTTTAGCAAATTAGTATCTGGCATAATTTATATGACATAATATGAAAATTATAGGGCTATTTGCTCTACTATTTGCTTTTCTAAATAAATGTTAATTTACGATTGATTTACATTTGCAATAGAAAATTCTGATTCATGTTAAAAAGTTTGCTTGAAATTTTGTTTAGATTCAATTTCAAATTCATGTCAGTTATAAACTGGTCAGAGGTCGTATTAACACCTGCACCTGTGGCATAGACGCTTGTACAGGCAGTTTTACTACTATAAAGACTGATGCATCTAAGAGTGCCTAGATTTTTCAATCTACCTGGGAAGCAAATTGTACTTATGTACTGAAATGCTGATTCAGCTCCGGACAGCTCCTCACTCACAGTCACTGAAGGAGACACTGAGGAGCTGTTGTTAGTATCAATCCTGCAGTTTAAAGTGCTCTGTAAGTTCACTTTAAGCTCACAGATGTATCATGAGCAGAACAGGGAGGTAGCTCCTCCTTCACTTACTTAGATATCACACTGTCGGATCAGAGTGGGCAGAACTATACAAAGCCACACCCCCTCTGTTTGCCGATGACTCCGGGCGCTGTCCCAGATGAAAGTCCATTAAAAAAACTGTCATGGGTCTTTCATTCAGTCCAGTTTTGTGCCATACAATGGCTCTCAGGCCTCTCCCTATATGCTGAATATATAAGTCAAATTACTACAAATTTCATACTTTTCCTCAACTAAAAATACTCCTCAGAAATCTAAGAAGTATTTTTACTCTGCCAAAAAAAATTTCTAAATGTCCCTCTTAATTCTTGTAAATTTTTGAATATGAAAATATCACTTTACTTTTAATTCTAATTCATTTTGACATTTTATTGAAGTTTTAGCCAAGTTGATTTTCAAAACAAGATTAGATTTTTTTTTTTTAAATGTCCTTAATATTTTATCAAAATATTTTGTGTATACTGTCCTGCTATTGCTATTGGGTAACTGCCTAGGGCCCCCACCCCTAATGGGGCCCCCTGACTGTAGAGACAGATCAGAAACATGTTCTGTAATGTAGGGGGCCGCCTACACACGGGACAGGGGCACCCAGAGATTTTGTCAGTGAATGTGAGTGAAGAAGAGATGGTCCTGCATTTTGCAGAGGGGCTGCTGCTGCATGTGTTACTTTAACAGTTGCTCCTCCCCCCTGACTCCGTTTATGCCATTCTCTGTTATAGAGGTCAAATGGGGTCAGGGAATGTCTGCTGCCATTGTCCGGGTTCTCAACCCTCCTGTGCACTGATCCTTCCTGGTGGCTTCATCCTTTACTTTATGTAAGATAAAAACGATCTATGTGGGAGGGTTGATGGAGTCATGAGGGGAGGGAGCAGGGCAGTTATTGTGTGTAGTAGACAATCCTAAACAGATGAGTTTTCAGAATATGTTTGAAGGTTTGGAAGGTGGGGGACAACGTGACACATTTTGATAGAGAGTTCCAGAGTCTGGGGAAGCACGGGAGAAGTCCTGGATGTGGTTGTGAGAAGATCGGATGGTAATAAGCTAAAGGTCCTGTGAGGAGCGGAGATTACGTGTGGGACGGTATTGGATGATTAACTCAGAGATATATGTAGGGGACAGGTGGTGGGCGGCTTCGTAAGTCATGGTGGTACGATGGGTAAACAGTGGAGAGACTGGTAAGAGGAGAGGAGGGATGGATTAGCCTGGTGGAAGAGGTGACGGGGCATCAGAGACTTAGCTGGGAGACCACAGTGAGGAATATTGCAATAGTCCAAGCGAGAGACGATGAGGACCTAATAAGTAGACTCTAGAGTGAGAAGGGATCAGATGTGAGAGATGTTCTTGAGATGGAGGCGGCAGGTTGTAGTATGGCACTGGATGTAAAGGCAGAGGTTACTGCAAGTGTGAACTAGAAGTAGGAGAGAGTTGTGGTGCTTAGTCTTGGCAGACAGTAGGCCATTAGAGACTTTGGTCACGGCAGTCTCAGCGGAGTATTGGGTCTGATCCAGATTGTAGTTTGTTGGAGGAAAGTTCTAGACATGTCGTTGCAAGAGTTTTGAAGCAAATGACGATAGGGCGAAAGTTCAGCAGAGAAGATGGTCCAGATATGGCTTCTTAAGGACTGGTGGAACAGGAAGATGGAACAAGACTGGTGGATAGTGAAAGAATAAGTACAGGGATGAGGGTGATGAGGTTGACAGTTGAACTGAGTGAAGCGCACAAGCACCAATACTCAAGAATAGTGATGAGCAGACCCGCTCAGGACCCGAATGCTGGTTTGTCGTTAAAAAGAGCAAACCCCCCCCCCCCCATGTATGTGGCTTCGGAGGTTCAGCGAGCTAAAATAACAATTACTTCTTTAAAAATATAATTTGGAATCACTAATGGAAAAATAAATATTTAAAAAAAAAAAAAACATACAAAGCTCTAGGCACATAGCAGGATCCGGGCTGGCGCTGGTTGTATACTGCACCTGGGGACAATACATATGCCAGGACAAACAAGACAACCCAAGACAAGACAAGATCTTCATAGACAATAAGAAGGCCCCCGGGTGACGGTGTGACTTTAGTAAACCCTCCAGTTTCCCTCCAAACCCTATTACATGTACAGGGACCAAAGAAGAAAGCTGAGATATTGTATGAGGGGCTGTTTCAGGTCCTACCAGTATGTAATCTCAATAAGATCTGAGACTAATATCCAGAATGCTAATATGTTGCGATATTGGATTTATAGTGTATATGTGGTTCACGGAGACCTAATCTATAAACTCACACACAGCTCGCTATATCTATACACTCACGAAGCTCTGCTACTTTATACACTACCACACAGCTGCTACATCCAAGACCACACCACACCAGACTTTTACATCTATCACTCACCAAACAGCTTTGCTAAATGAATACACCTATCCACACCGCCTTTGCTACACTTTACCACTCACACACAGCTCTTTTTACATTATATACACTCATCACACCGCTCGATACATCCACTCCATCACACACAGCTCTGCACATCTACACACTCACACACGCTTGGTAAATCTACACCCACCTCACACACAGCCATTCTGATAACATCTTTACACTCACACACAGCTCTTTTACACTATACACTCACACACCGCTTGATACACTCCACTCAATCCACAAAGACTCACTACACTCCTACACACTCACACACAGCTTTGCTACCTCATACACTCACACGATGCCCTGTGTGAATTCGTCGCCCGACAAACAAGATGTAGAAACTGCGTGACACCGCTGTGCCTGCACATGTGCGTAGATGAAGCAGCACTTGTGGAGGCTGGAGGTGGTGGAGGAGGAGGCGGACCACTGGCGCAGTGCAGCAGTTTGACACGTGGAGGAGGAAAGCGCCCAGTTCTTGTGGAAGGTGTTGGTGTGGCTGGGCGGGAAGAAAGGACGGGAAGAAACCTTCACCAGTGGGCTGTAAGGGACATGTACTGCGCCCTGAGCATAGGTACAGCTCCACACGTTTTGCGTGCCGGCACCTTGGACCTTTGGAAGAAGAAAAGAAATGATAAGCTCAAGGACGGCCCACCTTCGTTGTACAATATTGGTAGGGCTGGCGGCAGTGCCTTTTGAAAAAATGGTGTTGGTGGTAAAATCTCACCTCGGTTCGGACCAGCCATTAGTTCTCTGAAGGCGTGCCACGACATTGGAAAAGGACGACGACCCAGCACCCTCCTCCCACGCAGTGTACCTGTGTGTAACTTGACTTGCTTCTTCTTCTGATGTTAGTTTCACTGGGTTTGTGGAACTCCTCGTAAACACCCCACTTCCT
Organism: Engystomops pustulosus; assembly: GCA_019512145.1. Lineage (NCBI taxonomy): Eukaryota > Metazoa > Chordata > Amphibia > Anura > Leptodactylidae > Engystomops > Engystomops pustulosus. The sequence continues at coordinate 118,339 of WNYA01000104.1, forward strand.
TTTAATTGTCTATTTATGTTTATGTGTTTTTACCTGATACATAATAAAACTTTGTTACTTTTACTATCTTTGGAATCTGTTTTTGCCTCATAGCTCCTCCCCTAATTTTTAGGGGTAATATAGGTTCTATAAATTTCACTAGCATATGGGGCACCGATCCACTGGTGCAACTACCTGTACAGCTGCTATAACCAAATGTATAGTCATTTCTGTACAATCTCTGTTTTCTATCTTTTTTTACAAATTAACTTTGACAAGAGCACGGTCAGCTTCTGCACCTTAGGATGGCTGGACGCATAAAGTTGCCTATTTGTAATCGCTTCTTTCAACTACTGCTGGCATCATGCGTTGCGAGGAGCAGGACATTTGGACCACGAGATGATGTCAAAGACAAGCAGCTCTCTTCGGCAGAGGTGCTGGCTGAAATGGCATGTGTGCCACTAGGTGCTGCTGCTGTTGATGCGATGTCAGGATGGACCTCTGCATCTGTTCCCCATTTCTGGGGTATAGACAGCTGAACGCTTTGCATGGAGACATTGGTGGACGCTGCGGAGGATCGTGGAGGCGAAGGTGTTGTTTTCTCACGGGAGGTGTTTGGGCCGGGGTCCTGGGCAGGGGGCTGACTAGCAGAGGCAGCAGATGACACAGGGGAAGGAGCAGTGGTGTGCCCGGCCGGAGGTGTCATCTGCTAGTCAGCCCCCTGCCCAGGACCCCGGCCCAACTTCCTCTTGCGCTCCAGCGTCTGGGGTATGAAGAGCTGAACGCTGCCCATGGAGACATTGGTGGATGCTGTGGAGGATCGTGGAGGTGAAGGTGTGTTTTTTGCACGGGAGGTGTTTGGGCCAGGGTCCTGGACAGGGGGCTGACTAGCAGAGGCAGCAGATGACACAGGGGAAGGAGCAGTGGTGTGCCCGGCCGGAGGTGAATGGCCTTGGTTCCATTGAGTGGGGTGTTTAACATTCATATGCTTGCGCATACTGGTGGTGGTTACGCTGGTAGTGATGGAACCCCTGCTGATCCTGGTGTGGCACAGGTTGCACAGCACAGTCCGTCGGTCATCCGGTGTTTCCTTAAAGAACCTACCGACTTCCGAAAATGTAGCCCTCGCCACGGGAGCTTCACTATGTGAAACATTTGGTGCTGATGTACCAGCTCTGGCCCTGCCTCTCCGTCTGGCCCCACCACTGCCTCTTCCAACCTGTTCTCGTCGAGGTGTTCACCTGGCCTATCAACCCAGCTTGGGTCTGTCTCTCATCATCCTCCGATCCCTCAGTCTGCTGCCCCCTCGGACTTTCTGCCCTGACAACAACTTCCCCACTGTCTGACAACCGTGTCTCCTCATCGTCCGATACCTCTTTACAAGCTGCTTACACTCTCAGAAATGAAGAGAAACAGATTCAAACCAGCCAAATGCAAGGTAAACGTATGAAATTGCATGTGTTTTCAGTGTGTTTAAAAACACAGTAGGAACGGACCAAGAACGCACCTTGAGACTGCAGTCTTAACCTCTTAACGCTCAGCGTCCGATATATCGGACGCTGAGCGCAGTGACTTAGCGCTCAGCGTCCGATATATCGGACGCTGAGCTGATGCCGGTTCGGCTCAAGATCTGAGCTGAACCGGCATAACATTTGGCGCTGATGCACCAGCTCTGGCCCTGCCTCTCCGTCTGGCCCCACCACTGCCTCTTCCAACCTGTTCTGCTATAGGACTCGCCTCCGTCTCCGAAGCACTGTGTTCACCCGGCCTATCAACCCAGCTTGGGTCTGTCACTTTTTTTTTTATAGAAAACAACGTGCAGAAGAAATCAGACAGCACAGCAACCTCAGAAGATGATTGCTATGTCTAGTTCAACCAACACTGACAGCACACAAAAGGATTTTGTGCTGTGTGACTTTCACTTTGGAGACAAAAAAATAAAAAATTGGCCCTGCGTCAACACATGCAGCGTCACCATCCAATGGCCTGGGAGAAGCTTGTCTCAGATGTGGTGGTCCATCCTGCCGCCACAGCAACAGCAGCAGCAGCTAGTTGCACACATGTTATTTCAGCGAGTCAAGGCTCCAGAACTCTCTGCCGAAGGTTGCTGTTTGTCCTTGACATCATCTCCCGGTCCAGATGCTCCTGCTCCTCGCTTCGCATGGTGCCAGCAGTCATTGCAGGAGATGATTACAAAGAGACAACTGTATGAGTCCAGCCATCCTAAGGTGCAGAAGCTGACTGTGCTCCTGTCTAAGTTGTATTTACTGCATTCCCTCCCTTTCGCGTACTCTGCACCCTTCAGAGAACTAACGGCTTGTTCCAAACCGAGGTGGAGAGTTCCAAGACAAAATTTCTTTTCCAAAAAGGCAGTTCCCTTCACAAATATGTAGTACAGAAGGTGGGCCAATCCTTATCGGTTTCTTCCAGGGTGCACGGCAGCGCAGACATGTGGAGCTGTAACTATGGTCAGGGCCAGTACATGTCCTTTACGGCCCACTGGGTGAAGGTGCTTCCCGCCCAGCCACACCAACAACTTGAACAGGAGATGCCGCTTTCTCCTCCACGTTGTCAAACTGCTGCTTCTGTGGCAATGTCCGCCTCCTCCTTCTCCACCACCACTTCAGCCTCCACAAGTCTAACTGTGGCTCCATCATACCACATGTGCAGGGCACAGTGGTGTCACACAACTCTACATCTGGTTTGCCTAGGCAAACAAAGTTACAATGGGGAGGAACTGCTCCGCATCGTGCATGAAGAAATCTATGGGGCAGATTTACTTACCCGGTCCATTCGCGATCCAGCGGCGCGTTCTCTGCGGTGGATTCGGGTCCGGCCGGGATTCACTAAGGCAGGTCCTCCCACATCCACCAGGTGGTGCTGCTGCGCTGAAGAACATCGGAACGCTCTGGAGTTCACAATCCTATCCTGGATGAAGGTAAGCGCGAGTCCCGTGACACTTTTTTTAAAAAATGCGGCGGTTTTTCCGAATCCGTCGGGTTTTCGTTCGGCCACGCCCCCCCCCCCCCCCGATTTCCGTCGCGTGCATGCCAGCGCTGAAGCGCCACAATCCGATCGCGTGTGCCAAAATCTCGGGGCAATTCATGGAAAATCGGCGTAAATCGGAAATATTCGGGTAACACGTTGGGAAAACGCAAATCGGACCCTTAGTAAATGACCCCCAATGTGTGGCTTTCTCCGTGACAAGTGCAAATCGGAACCATGGTGACAGACAATGGGAGTAACATGGTGTCCGCGCTGCACCGAGGAGGGATGGTCCTTGCGCCCTGCATGGTGCACATGTTCAATCTGGTTGTCAAAAGATTCCTGAAGTTTTCCACTTATGTGCAAGACATTCTAAAAATGGCCAGGAAACTGTGCATGCACTTCATCTATTCTTACACATCCAAGCACACCCTCCTCGAATTGCAGCGGCAGAGCGGCCTTCCCCAACGTAGGCTGATATGCAATGTTTCCACCCATTGCAATTACAGCCTCCATATGTTAGACCACCTGTATGAACAGAGAAAAGCCATTAATGATTTTTTGATGCTGCAAGCGGACAGGAGTACTCCTCTGTGTAACTTTGATGTCAGCCACTGGCAGCTCTTGCGTGACTCCTGCCATTTGCTCAGGCCCTTTTTAGAGGCCACGTTATTTGCCAGTCTCCAGGACTATGGGATGAATAACATCATTCCGCTGCTTGAACAGATGTTGCAAAATCTGTCTGCTCAGGACGCTGGAGAAATGGCGACTACATCTCTTGACCACATGAGTCCAGTGAAGGCTGAACTGGAGAAGGAGGATGACATTGCAGCACAAGCAGAGTCTGGTGAAATTGGTAACGAGCATCAAGCTCGGACGAGTATGTTCGCTCATCTCTACCTGTGTGACATCACATAAGCCTGCCGGTCGCCGATTGGCTTACAGGTCTGCAGATGTCATTGGGGGTGTTCCTTTCTCCTTCCCAGAGTTCTCTGCCTATGTAACTAAGTCATTTACTAAGGGCCCGATTCGCGTTTTCCCGACGTGTTACCCGAATATTTCTGATTAGCGACGATTTTCCCTGTATTGCCCCGGGATTTTTGCGCACACGATCGGATTGCGCGACGGAAATCGGGGGGCATGGCTGAACAAAAACCCGACGTATTCGGAAAAACCGCTGCATTTAAAAACGGAAAATGTGTCGCGGAGCTTGCACTTACCTTCACTCAGCCGGCCTCGGTGAACTTCAGTGCGTTCCGATGCTCTTCAGCGCAGCAGCGCCACCTGGTGGACGGCGGAGGAATTTCCTTAGTGAATCCCGGCTGGACCCGAATCCACTGCAGAGAAGGCGCCGCTGGATCGCGAATGGGACGGGTAAGTAAATCTGCCCCATTGTGCTCAAGCCCATTTAGCTGAAAAAAGAGGGGGAAAAAAAAACTTTGTTTTCGCGAATCAGCGTAAACTTCGGCTTCGTGCCGAATCAAATTTTTATTGAAATTCCGCCTCGAAATTCCACTTCGTTAGAATCGATTCGCTCATCTCTAGTAGCAAGGCTTCAGCATATTAAATCTCGGATGATTCGCTCATCACTATTCTTAAATAAGTATGCTGATGTTTGGGCAGGCAGAAGACAGGGGAGTGTGGTACAATGAGAAGATCATTTTCAACCATGGCTGCAGGGTCAGATAAGCACTGAGGAAGAGATGAACCTCAAGTACAGTTTTGTTGGAAAAAGACGTAGATCTCATCTCCTACCAGCGGTCATCCAGAAACGAATACGTCAGGCAACAGAATGGCCCATCACGTGAAGAACCAATGAGCTTGTTATTTTTGGATTAATATTCACCTCCTGAGATCCTACGGCATCTTTCAGAATAGAAGAGCAAATATTTTTGAGAAGAAAATACAAACAAGATATTAAGCCCAGAAGACGGGCAGCTGCGGGTTCCATGAGAATTGTATAATGCCAACACAAGCAGAACAACCCAACAATGACCACCATGTCCAGAAGGAGAATCCGGGCTGGCACTGGTTGTATGATGCGTCCAATACATACAGTATAACACAAACAAACCATGAACGCCAATCTCCTAAGAGAATATTTATAAAACGTTTAGCCAGTGTCCTACATCCCCTTTTTACCACGCAAAGGAGTCCTAGAGGTTTGGTGGAAAGTTTCTAACTTTAACAAGATGAGGAGAAACTAATGAGCTTGTTACTGTTGGGTTAAGATCAGGAAGTAAGAGTTTTCCTCATGGAAAGTTTGCTAATAAACGTCGCATTACAGGCGTGTGGAGATTTATAGCCATACAGTAGATGCTCCACTAGGGGATTCTGGGAAATATATGTTGCATATATATGCATATATGTTTTCCAGGGTAGGAAAAGGAACACAATGGGGCAGATTTACTTATCCGGTCCATTCGCGATCCAGCGGCGCGTTCTCTGTGGTGGATTCGGGTCCAACCGGGATTCACTAAGGTAGTTCCTCCGACGTCCACCAGGTGGCGCTGCTGCACTGAAGTTCCCAGAGGCCTGCCGCAATGCCTCTGAAGTTCACCGGCCTATTCCTGGTGAAAGTAAGTGCAAGTCCCGCGACACTTTTTTTTCCGAATCCGTCAGGTTTTCGTTCGGCCACGCCCCCGATTTCCGTCAAGGGCATGCCAGCCCCGATGTGCCACAATCCGATCGCGTGCGCCAAAATCCCGGGGCAATACAGGGAAAATTGGCGCAAATCGGAAATATTCGGGTAACACATCGGGAAAACGTGAATCGGGCCCTTACCAAATGACCCCCAATGCTTCTTTTTGCTACTTTGAAAGGCAGCGCCCTCAACACCAAGCATGACTTACAAGCACTGTGCAAAACATGTTTTCATATTTCCTAAAATCCCCTAGTGGAGCCTCAATGGCTATAAGTCTCCACACGCCTATAAAGCGGCCTTAATTGGCAAACTCTCCATAAGGAGGACTCTTACTTCTTGACCCTAGTCACAAGCCTCTCACTCAGCCAAACCAGTGCCCTACACTGTACTGAAGAGACACAACAAGGTGGAAACATCATAGAGCGCTGTCTACAGAGGCAAGTCTGTTCCTTCTGGAATAGATAGACTGGTTTGGCTTAATCCCACATTGTTTAATTAGGTTTCATGTAGGTCATACTTGGTGTTAAGGGAGCTGCCTTACAAGCAGGAAAACATCTTTACTTATGGGTTAGGAAGACAAGATTTCTATACTTCATTTTCTCCCTACATGGGTGAACCTATCCTCTTTATTGCCTAAGGTGAACTACAGAAGGACACACTCCTCCCCCAATCAATAGTTATTGATTACTGCAAATAATCCATTGGGGTTCCCAAGGATCACGGGAGCGGGGGTCTGTTGTACCGCAAATGGACAGAGTACATCATGCTCCCTACTTCTCTCTTCATCTCTATGGCGCTGAGGGACCAGTTCTGTACCGGACTCTCCGTCAGTGGCATTGGTAGTGAATGGAGCGGGAGCGCACCTGTCCGTCCTGCCGCTCCATCCATTTAAGATACAACAGACCCCAGTTCTGAATAGAATTGCCCTTGTTAACTCTTCACCTTCCAATGGTCTTAACTCTTTTATGTATGAGGCTTGTTATCTGCGGGGTGGGTTGTGTCTCTTCTGGCGCCATGTAATATTCAATGCAATGAGCTCAAAAATATGTCAAATACAGTAGAATTCACAAATAAAGGCCATTTTCTTATGTATTTCGTTTTTAGCTTTCTTTGTGTGGTCCAGGTGTCACCTCCCCTTTATTCTTTGGGTCAGTTCTGTCACATAAATTCGTAGGTTTGTGGTTTTCTAAAATCCTTTGAAATAAATCTACAGCCCGGGGTAAGGTGTTACTATACGTAGGAAGAGAGGACATTCGTTTATCGCTGCCATTCACGGGACTGAACGACCTTTTATCCAATTTTTTATGCGCGGCGAAAACGTGAAAAAGTGATGTTCACCGTATGGGATAATTATTTATATATTTTAATAGATTGGGCATTGGGAGACGGGGAGAACTAACATGTTTATGATTTCTGGGGCTGAACCTCTTCTTCTGTCATGTGGTGCAACATCATTTGTGCAAAGTAACACAAGGGAATACAATGACGTGTAACCACTCCCCTGCTACATCTGCCCCCTGTTACACCCTTTTCACACACAGCACCGGCCATGGCAGTTAATCTGTTAAGTGCCACGGTCAAACCCAACCACGGCACCTGACATCACTGCCAATGGGCGCCGCCATCTAGGATGGCCGATTGCCTCCCCCCTTGACGTCATCGGAGGGTGGAGATCGATTGCCAGCAAGACTTGTAATCTTGCCATGTATAATGATCTCCAATAGCCAGACGATGGCAGGCATACAGTAGTATTGCAGTATATAGTATGAGCAATCAGACCCTGCAGGGTTAAAGTACTCTAGAGGGTCTGAAATAATAGTGCACTTGGAATTATTTTCCAGCTTTCCAGTACATTGCAGGGAATATTAAATGGGGCCACTAAAAAGTACCATTTATCCCGCAGATAAAGCCCTCATACACCTCGGTAAATGTAAAAATTGAAAAGTTATTCGCTTTTGGAATGAGGAGAATAAAAAACAGAAACGCATAAACGAGAAAACGAAAAAGAGCTGAGTCCTGTAAGGGTTAATGATGCAGCTTTATTGCAGATACCTTTGATATCTCTTATGTTGACCATTTGAGTTTGGGGCTAAGACTTTCACCAGAGGTCACAGTAGCCAGGGAGGTCCATTTCTGATTTCTAATGCCGACATACATTTTTATTGATATTGGTCATCTAGTGGGTGCCCACCCTGAGAGCAGGATGGTGGGGGCCCCGAGGCGCACGCCCCAGGATCCCCGCCTATAATCCGGCCCTGGGTCGTCTGTAAGTTGGGTAAGTCGGGGACTACCTGTAAATATGTAAAAATAAATGTCAATATTTCCCAATACAATATTAGAATAATATCTCCCCAAACACTATGCAAAGCATCACCCGAATATCCCTGTTTACCTGAGACTATACATCAACACAACCGACACATAATAGGGCAGTTATATAGAATGTCCATTTTAAGTTAATATGAAAATTAGAAAACAAATACTATAATTTACATAAAAAACTGCTTTATTGTGTTTTTGTAACTTTAACCCCAAATAAAACAAAAATGGAAAATAACCCTGTAGTAACATCTGTATTATCATCATCGTCTGTCCGTGGTATGTGCCTGAGGAGCGCTGACTGTCCCCCTGGGGTATTTCTGGAACACTGAAGTGTGAACACGGGTTTATACTGTGGCTATACTGTTTGAACAGATTTTGCACTACATCTGTCCCTTTGGTTTATTATTAGTGATTTATACCATCTCACACTAATCTCATTACTTTCTGTATTGTCCAGATCTCTAAGTCCTGGCCCAATCACTGTCAGGGCTGGCGCTCCGGTATAACATAAATATCCTCTCCCCCTTCTTATGTGGCAGGTTACAGAGCTTCCTTCTTATTCAGCTCCTTGCCCTTCCTATGATCCTGATCTTTGTATTCCTGGTATCTTGACTTTTGGCTCGTGCTCTGACTACTCTGCTGTCTTGTGATTTTTGTGCTGTATCTGCCCTCTTAGTTGTCATCTGGCCCTGGTGACTATTCTTATCTGTTTGTAGTATACGCTATGGCATGGAAAGGGTTAAGAGACCAGATAGTGGAGGCAATTCGAGAAAAACTATCACTCCAGCAGGGAAGACTTTAGAATTGTGCAATTAAACGTATTAATACTGCAAAAAAAACGAATTTATTTACACACAGCGCAAAACACATACAAGCCTGGTGTGACAATGTGACAAATACGTGGATAATATAACAGCACCAAATAACAATTGCAAAAATATTCGGTAGCTGCAGCGCCTCCTGGATTCTGTCATAAATAATCAGGCGACAAGTCGTGGGGGGAAGACAAAAGGCAAAGTGCGTTGACGCGCCAATTCCCATAAACATAGTGGGGCTTATCTACTAAGGGTCATGGATCGCACTTTTGTCGGGCAGTTCGCGGTTTTCGGGATTTGCGCGGATTTGACAGGGGTTTGCGCTGGGATTGTGTCGCACGGGATCGGATTGTGGTGCAGCATTCCCGGGTTTCCTGCAACAGAAATCAGGGGGCGGGCATTCGGACTATCCCACTGATTCAGACTGTGCGCAGGATTTAAAATTCAGACACTGCTTATGGCACCACAGAGACCCATAGGACATGGAAAGAATTTAATGTTGTTCCCGTAGCAAAAAATAAAGTTGAAATTCAAAATGTATTTTATTAAAAATCTTTTAACATGACTCAAAAACATAAGGAAAAATAGGAGGAGCATCCGCCCAGCTGACACATTTCAGACATCTTACTGTCCATAATGAGCTGAGAAAACTTTCCTTTTGTCTTAGTATTCTATTATTTTATAATAATGCAACCATAGGAGAGATCTGTAATTTTTAATTGTAAGCGACGTAAACAGTTAGCGACAAAACTTTAAAAAAATCTAGAAAATCCAATTTTATGGCCAACCAGAAAGAATTTTACTCTCAGACTTGTTGGTTTTTCTTTGAGAAGCTCCTCCTACTAATTGCTAATTACTGGTAGCTCCTCCTCCTCTGCACTTATTACCTGTAGCTCCTCCTACTCTTCACCTATTACCTGTAGCTCCTCCTATTCTGCACTTGTAACCTTTAGCTCCTCCTACTCTTCACCTATTACCTGTAGCTCCTCCTACTCTGCCCCTATTACCTATAGCTCCTCCTACTCAGTACTCATTACCTGTAGCTCCTCCTACCAGTCACTTAATACCTGTAGTTCCTCCTACTTTTCACCTATTACCTGTAGCTCCTCCTACTCTGTGCCTATTACCTATAGCTCCTCCTACTCAGTACTCATTACCTGTAGCTCCTCCTCCTAGTCACTTAATACCTGTAGCTCCTCCCACTCTGCACCTATTACCTGTAGTTCCTACTACTCAGTACTCATAACCTGTAGCTCCTCTTACTCTTCACTTATTACCTGTAGCTCCTCCCACTCTGCATCTATTACCTGTAGCTCCTTCTACTCAGTTCTCATTACCTGTATTAATTGCACTTGTTTGCAGTTGTGACCTTTATAAAACACACCTATCCAATCATTCACACTCTTGAAGAAAAAACACTTTCTAACCAACCAAATGTCAACATGTGAAATGCATGAGTTTAAAAATGCATCTCAGATGCCACATGTGACCCTTTGTAGTAAACAATATATTTCATTAAACCGTGAATTTAAAAATTAATACATTTTAACAAAAAAATCCCAAACTTTCAATGCCCAGCAGGTTTATGTAAAAACTTTCAAACATTTAGAGGATGTGAAATAATTGAAATTTAAATGTAAAAAAGGGTCAAAAAACAAACAAAAAAATCCTTCCTCGGCACCTGCCCTGGACCAGGAGCAGATTTGCGCTTAAAAAGTTGTAAAAATAAATTATACTTAAGTGAAAAGTTGCACGGAACATCTGGGAAAAAAAGATATAAAAAGCACAAGGTGCAGACAAAAGGGAACTTGAAAAACAACAGTAAAAGTCTAAAAAACTAAAAGAAACAAAAAAGGAAAAAACAAGCAGAAATAAAGATACATGTTCCCTACTGTGTTGTCATGGATTAAAATCCGGCAGACAAGATTCCCCTGCTGAGACAAGCATGTCCCGGACTGTTGTAAATTCATCAACGATCATTTAGATCAGTGGTCCCTGACATTGTCTTTACCCGGGGTCCAGCTGCACCCAAAATTTTTTCTCTCTTACGATGGTTCTTGTGAAAAAATTGTGTGGCCTGCAAAAACTCCATATCTTACCCATAGGATATGCATTTCCTGCAGCCCCCTGTCCAAAGCAGAGCCCCCCCCATCAATCAAGTGTTCACAGCAGAGCCCCCCAACACTTATGAAATGTCCACAGCAGAGCCCCCTTAAAATAATAAACTCTATAGTTACCCTTGGCTCCTTTTTCTCACAGCTCTTGCAGCTTCTTGGCCGAGCATGCAGAGTGCAGAGATGTGCTTCTGCTCGCTCTGCCAAGAAACTGTGCAGAGGAGCAGGGGCGTAACTAGTAGAGCTTGGGCCCCATAGCAGATTTCTGCATGGGGCCCCCCTCCCCCTTAAAAAAAAATATACATATTGGTACAGACACGTTTATACAACCGAACATATGTATGCACTCAAGAACACACGTTTGTATTATATACGCACAGGTAAAGTTCTAAATTCATTCACTCGCTTTTATATACTCGTATACTCTTATACACACATTTATGCACTTACATATACATTTATACACTAATACACACAGATTATACAAACTCATACAGTACAGTACATACACATACAATTTGCACACATACTGTATAGTGCATACACGTTATATACATACATATATATTATATATACACACGGTTATTTAGGTGGTTATTTATCACATGCAGCCGCTGCTCCTGCGCAGCCGCATGCATCAAGAGCCTTCGGGAGTGTCTATCTCTATGTCAGACATGGCCTGGCATACAAATAAACGCAGCCAGCGAATTTTCACATATGAAAGTTCACCTATAAGAGCTTATAGTCTCTTAAGATGAAGGGGCCCTATTAGAGTTAAGAGCTTACAGTCTCTGAGGATGAAGGGGCCATATTGGAGGTACCTGAGCTTACAGTCTCTGAGGATGAAAGGGCCATATTGGAGGTATAAGAGCTTACAGTCTCTTAGGATGGTGGGGCCATATTGGAGGTATAAGAGCTTACAGTCTCTGAGGATGGTGGGGCCATATTGGAGGTATAAGAGCTTACAATCTCTGAGGATGAAGGGGCCATATTGGAGGTATAAGAGCTTACCCATAACTCCTTTCATCTCAGGATGAGTAAATATTATGTTGGACTCCAAAGGTTTTATCTTTATTTGTTTTGTTTTTTTTCTGAAATTGCTTTTCAGCAGCTGACTGGCATTGAGTACTGCCGCTTAGTATGTCCACAGCATCATCTCCTTTTCAGACTAATATTCCTAGCTCCATTCAACAAAAGCTCAAATCAATGTGCCTAATTTTGGTTAAATTACTGATATTTTTATTCTATGTGACTTTCTCTCTCCATAGATTTTGTCGAGAATTGTATAGAATGCTTCGAGAAAAACAGTGATGACTGCGACGGTCCAGCTGTGGTGTGTAACAACGCCACCGATTGCTACACACTATCTGAAATGTATCATGTTGGTAAGTGGTGATTTATCTGTTTTATCATCTTTGCAGAATTCAATATGATTGAGTGATTTATTCCTTAAATATGCTCTAAACTTCTCTACTATTTAGAAGAGATTCATTACATTGTTCACAGCACTATCTTTCCTCTCTAGACTCCTCTGTCCTCTCCTCATCACATGTGTCCTCATCTAGACATCATGGTCCTGTCTAGACTCCTCTATTCATTCCTTCCTCTTTCTTCTCTAGATTCCTGTGTCCTCTCACCAGCTCATCTGTCCTCTTACAGTCATCTTTGTTCTGGACTTCTCTACCCATTCCAGTTCACTCAGGTTCTTCCAAACATCTGTCTCCTCCAGATCTTCCTCTTTCTTCTCTAGATTCCTGTGTCCTCCCAGCAGCTCATCTGTCCTCTTACAGTCATCTTTGTTCTGGACTTCTCTACCCATTCCTAACTATAACTAACTGCAACTAATTGTAACTAACTGTAACTAACTGTAACTAACTGTAACTATCTATAACTATCTATAACTATAACTAACTATAACTAATTGTAAATAACTGTAACTAACTATAACTAACTGTAACTAACAATAACTGTAACTAACTATAACTAACTGTAACTAACTGTAACTAACTATAACTAGCTATAACTAGCTGTAACTAGCTGTAACTAACTATAACTAGCTATAACTAACTGTAACTAACTGTAAATAACTGTAACTAACTGTATATATATTCTTCATTCCTTTATGGAACTTGTGTTATAGGAGATGGTGGGGGGAGGAGTTGGGGTTAATCGTGTAATAATCAAATCTAGAACCGTGGTCAAGACCCTTCTGCCCCATAAGATTCAAAAGTGGCACCAAGTAGAAAAATGTTATGTTCCAGATTCCTCGGCCTTCCTGCCTCTACCATTCTAGGTCAACAGGAAGCCCTTCCCTTATAAATGTCTGCCCGGAGAAATGGTGGCCCGAATTACCGGAATTCAAAAATAACTGATAAAAAAAGAAAATTTTGAGGAAAAAAAAACTGATTATTTTATTTAACTTAGTATAGATTTTATTCAGCAGTGAAAATAATTTGTAATAATTTGTAATTTATTTATGTCCTTTTTATTTTCTGTTGTTTTCACCAGTTTTTTTTATTGATAAATTCATTTTGTTTTATTTTTTTGTTTTATTTTCTTGTTTATATTTAAAAAAAAGTGTTTTATATGAAAATATAATTGTTTTTTTTTTTTAAATCATTAAAATTTTTTTTGTTTTTTCTATATTTTTTAAAATCAATTTTCTTCTTCTTTTTTCAGCCGGCAGGGAGCGAGACGTCCACTTTAAAGGAGGCTTGTCTCAAGTGGGCTGCAAACTTGGATTTCAGTCCATGGTGGGGGTGGATGAGCTTGAACATGTTTTGTTTGAATGTACTGAACCTACTTTCCCTAAACATGGCTACTACTAAAATAAAGCTAAATCATCTATAAATGGTCTTTGTAGTTGTTTTTTTTTAATGTTGACTTTGTAAAGTGTGTGAACAATTATCTAATTTGTAGACCCAGAATTCTAGAAATGGCAACACAGTTTACTATGTAAGGGGGTAGGAGGGGTATGTAGCTTCCCTTTTGCACTTACGCTTTAAAGGACATTTATAACCAGATCAAGGATTGTAAACCAAACATACAGACATACTGGTGTGCACCCCTCTGGTCAGGATCTGCTGTTCTTTTAACTTCTTATGCCCTGTTTATTTTTACAAAAAAAGGTTTTAAAATGATGCAAATGCACCTAAGGGGCTCCAGGCTGGAGCCCCTTAGACTCATTTGCATAATTTTTAAAGCCCTTAAAAAAATTTAAAAAAACAAGGGCATAAGAAGGTAAAAGAACAGCAGATCCTTCCAGAAGGGTGCACACCAGTATGTCTGTATGTTTGGTTTACAATCCTTGATCTGGTGATGTCCTTTAAGTCCAAGTGAGATTGCATTTTGTGAAAGGAGAGGGGGCAGGGGATCTAGGAGACATCTGATTGGCTGCAGATTGGATTTATTTAGCCGCCACCATTCTCAAGCAATTATTGCCAATCAGTATGCTAATGAGGTTCTGAACTGTCCGTACTTGGCAGCAGAGATCCTAATTAGAATATTGGTTGCTAAAAATAACGGCACTTCTTCATTAGGAATTTCGATGGGGAAAAGAGAAAAAAATAATGGAACAATTGCTATTAAAGTATACAAAAACCTCTGGAAATGTTATAATTTTGGGTTTGAGTTGTGGCGTTTCACCAATCCCAACTATTCTTTATTAATGGGCAGAGCCGATGCTTCTAGCACAGCTGCTGTTTTTTATTCAGCCCCCGCCATTAAAAATGTCTCCTCTCTACTGTCAACTGGGTGGTGCCAGGTCATCAGCTCCAGCTCAGGATCAACCATCTGACAGTAGGGAGTTCATGTAGCAAGTACCCAGCATGCCACAATATTTAGACTGTGGGCTGTCACAGGGGCGGTGCTAAGCTTAAGCAAAGAGCCTGGCTCCGCCCATCTGTCCAATAATGGCAGTGATAGCTCGAGATTGATGGGGACTACATAGACTGAATCAGTGGAGCAATACCTATTGCAGGATCCTAAAAGCCGACTCGCGATACCCCAATAAACCCCTTGACAAGCTGCAGTCCATACTATAGCCACTGGTTTCCATCATAGTCTTAGGTATGATGGACATTTCAGGACAGGACGTCTAATATTCCAGTATCCTTACGATAAAATGGACATAACTGCAGCCCCGGGCTCCTAGTAGGAGGATCTTCATGTGATTGGTTGATGATCTAACCAACCACTTCTGCCTTGTTCTACAATTACTGATTTTCCAACCTCTGCTGAACAAGGAGATGTGTCCTGTAGTGTCCGTTAAGTATAGGGAACACTCCGATTGTGGAGCCCTATTGGGGCTTGTTTTCTGTGGGCACCAATTAAGATTTCACTAATCAAAGTAAAACCCCAGGCACTACAGAATTCACCGACGTGTGTATATTCCATAAAGATATGAATAAAATAAGAATGACGATCACTGGTCTCGTTATACCACATATACACGGAGATCTATAGTGACACAGCAGGTAAATAACCACAACACACAAGGAGAAAAAGAAAAAAACTGGTAAGAATATTAGCACAGGCGCATGAAGTCTGATAAAGACGTCAATGAATGGACAGAGCAGAGGAGGATGTGAGTACACTGTGCTGTATATACTGCACTATATACACTGTATACACGGTACTGTATATACTGCACTGTATACACTGTATATAGATCCTCATTCACTGCTGTTGTGGATAATGTTTATCTCCAGTTGATGGAAATGGACTTTAGCCGCCGGATTGTCCTGCTAATATCACACACCCATATATATATATATATATATACATCCGCGGGATAAGAGTCTATCACAGTCACTATATATCGTCCAGTGTAACAATGAAAGTGGTGGATCACTTATCTCGCCGGCTTGTAAGACAACAGATTGTTAGTTGCTGTAATGTCGAATGTCTGTTACCTGCGTCTTCCCTTCGGTGCGGTCCAGAGACGCCGGGATCCGTCACTCCCCCTCCTGCTCCCGCGTGCTGTCACCTGCAGCAGGAGTCCGCTGGGTCCTAGAGGCAGGGTGTAACTCTGTAGAAGCTCGGAAGCCGCTTCCTTGGAGTTGATGTTGATGCCCGCGGCTGTGTCACTTGATTTCAAGTAGACGGCAGAAATGTCATCACTATTAAGTTTCTTTCAATCTTTTTGATGCGCCTGTGGGTACGACTAAACGGCCAGACACGTTTCAGGGGGGTCAAACCAATTGAGATTTCATCCATTGTACTTGGAAGCTTGAAAACATCCATCATAAAACATTGTTGCATTTTTTAAACACTTTTTAACATTTATATACATACGTAGAATCAGGTGTTATCGGGTCAGATGTAGGGTTATATATAGCTGACAGCTGCCATGTATCTCAGTCTCAGGAGCCAAGGACCATCCTTCAAGCCTTTTATAGATTCTATGGTGCCATGGAGACCAAATGCCATCCCCATTGTCATATTTGAAGCAGAGAATGACCCCCATCTGCTCAACTGCTTAGAAATATCAATGGTAACGGAGCGCGGCATCTTACCGTAGTAGCAATCAGTGCGACTCCTGTATAGTGCGATACCTGCCATATGGGAGTCATGATGGGCCCCTCAGCTCCTTGTGTTTTGTACTTGCATTTGTTTTTGTCTTAATGTTATGTATGTGACCCCCTTACTGATTGTACCGCAGCAGGAAACAGTAATATCCGATGCAAAGAAGCCCATCCCCAGCAGTCTGGTCAACCTATGAGCCCATTGTCATGTTGAGGTTACGTGGGGTCACCAAACCTTGTGGCGACACCAATCATGCTCCAGAATTCTTACTTGCATATTAATAAACCTACATTCAGGGCCAGCACCCGCACTGGGGAAAACTGGGCAAGTATCGGGGCCCAGAGCTGCTTGGGGGACCACATAAGGCTGTACTCATGGAATCCATGAGGATAAGGGGGATGTATCTAATAAATCCATAGGGTGTGAGGGGGGCTTATATAAAATAACCATCAGGGGGCTGTTTTTTTAAATAACCAAGAGGGGCTGTATATAATATAACCATGAGGGGCTGTATATAATATAACTTTTTTTTGCCACTATATTTGCGTTTCCGCTCACAGCGTCTGGGGTATGGAGAGCTGAACGTGGTGGATGTGTGGGGGATCGTGGAGGCGACGAGGGGTTTTGTGGAGGGCCTGGGCAGGGGGGGTGACTATCAGCTGACACAGGGGCAGGAGCAGTGGTGTGCAACGGCCGGAGGTGAACGCGCTTGTTGCCACGAGGGGGTGTTTAGCATCATTATGCCTGCGCATACTGGTGGTAGTTAAGCTAGAGTGGTGGAACCCTGCTGATCTGGTTTGGCATAAGTGGCCACCAACAGTCCGTCGGTCATCCGGGTTTCCTAAGAAACTCCAGACTTTTGAAAAATCTAGCCATCGCCGCAGAGCCCTCGCCACGGAAGCTTCACTAGGTGAACATTTGGAGCTGATGACACCAGCTCTGTGGACCTGCCTCTCACGTCTGGCCCCACCACTGCTCTTCCACCTGTTTGGTAGAGGACTCTACCATTCAGAAGCACTTTGTTCACCCGGCCTCTAACCAGCTGGTCTGTTCACATACATCATCATCCGATCCCTCAGTCTGCTCCCCCCTCGGACTTCCTGCCCCTGACAAAAACTTTCCCACTGCTGACAACTGTTCTCATCGTCGGACACCTCTTTACACAACTTTTCCACTCGTCAAACAAGGTCATCATCACCCAAAAGACTGAGGCTGGTGGAAACCTGGGCATCGGAAAATTGCTCACAGCAACCCGGACAAGTGGTTTGTGACTGTGGGAGGTCCAGCAAACAGTTCCTCAGAGTATTGCCGGTTCAATGGAAATTTGCTGGGAGGGGGGAAGACTGGGGGGGGGAGGAGGTGAGGTGCAGGAGCTGGAGGAGTGCCGCTTTCGGATGACATGGTGTGGGACTGCGGGAAGACTGCTGGTGGCAAATTGCTCGAAGGCAGTGTCGGCAATCAACGACATCACATGTTAGCATGTTCTGGCCTAACAGTGCTCTACCACGAGTCCAGTAACTTTCAGACATGAACTAGGGAGTGTAGCCGGCCGGCGTTCCATGCTCCCTACAGCAGGTGGTGTCTCACCCCGCCAAGGATCACGCCTCTGGACCACGCAGTAGTTGGACGCCCACGTCCCCGCCCTCGTCTGACCCCAGCCTTGGCGTTAAACATTTGAGTTAAAATGAGAGTTATAACTTTCATTTTTTTTTTACCTTTTTTTTGTGTTGTTTTTTTTTTGTGTGTGTTTTTTAGGTTTTTAAACCAAAACGAGCTCTCCTATTGCAAGGGCTATTTTTAGCCAAAGTATGAAGCACATGCTATGCAGTGAGAATGACGCTGAGTTATGAAAGAAATAAACGGAAAAATAAAAAAGGAAATGGCAGACTGTGCTAAGTGAAACCACCCCGGGCCATAATAAATTTTTCCCACTTCGGTCTTTGAGATGGATATGTGGCGTCACTAAGCGCAAAACACCGCGGTCGCAATCTCACTCCAAATTTGCTCACAATGCTAGTAGATGCACTGCAACAACTACAGCCACCAGCAGATCTACCAGAAATCAAATATATAGAACGCTAACTGTAGGCGTAAGTAAGCGTTTGGTTATCCTATGGATATTTCGAGCAAAGTATTAAAGCACCTACTATGCAGCTGAGATGACGTGCGTTATGAAAAAATAAACGTAACACTACAAAGAAAACTGGGCAGGACGGTGCCTTCATGAACTCAAACCCTATAAATTTTCCCACTTGGTGTTTGAGGTGGATATGGGGTCACTAAAGACAACCAACGGGTAGCAAGTCCCCCTGCTAATCTCCACATAATGGTACTACTACAATACTAGTGCCAGCAAGCCCAGCCACAAGCACATAAAAAAAAAAAGGATAACGTTATTGTAGCCCTAAGAAGGCTGTTGTAGAATCCTCCTGCTAACAAGTAGCTACTAGAACACCCAACGCTTTCCCTGACCAGCAGAGCTCTCTCCCTAGCGGCCATCCAGAACACAGAATGATGCGAGCAGCCGCGGGCAGCGGTAGTCGTCAACAGGGTCACCTGATATGGCCAGCACAACACTGCTATCGACGTGTAAGGGTACCACGTATGGGATGGGTGGGAGTGCAGAGTCTCCTGCTTGTGATTGGCTCTGTTTTGGCCGCACAAAAGAAAGGCGGGGAGCTGCCATTTTCTACGAGCGGGCAAATTCGTCGGCAACGAGCAGTTCGAGATCGCTAATGCTCGAATCGGAGCATCAAGCTCGGACGAGTATGTTCGATATCTTAATTAGAAGTGATATGACCCAATAGCAAAAGTCTGATCTCCAGTGGGATAACTTGTGTTTATATAAATAATGTCCGGATCAGTGGAGTGGACCCTCTGGACAACCACGGACCGATGACCAGAGTTTAATTGGTGCCGGTGTTCACCCGAGCCCGCCACAAAGCAGGTGGCGTGGCACCACCCGTCAATTTCACGGCGCGATCTGAACTTTCGGTCACAACGGGAATTCGGCAAAATGCATGGAATAGCTTTTTCAGGGGCACTAGGCACAAAGATCCGGAAGGGAATGTTGGGGCTTTTATAATTTCCTGGAAATGGCCAGCCCCAATTAGCGGTGCTCTAGCCCTTTAAATCCTTGAGCTCCAGGGCGAGCACCCTAGGAGGTGGAGATGCGCTGCCAGAGCAGTAACGCGGACAGGTAAAGCAGGGAGGGGAGATGGGGGCCACGACGGGATGTGGGTCCCGAGGGAACCCGGGACAAAAAAATTGTAGTCGGTCGCAATGTCTTTGTCTGGTTGAGGGAAATCTTTCCATGTTTTAGTTTTGTTATGACTGTTATTGTAGGGTGCAGGGGGTATTATTAGTGTACAGCAAAGTAATTAGACACTGCCCCACTTGTATGATGCCTTTTAGTGTAGAAGTCCCCAAACATTTGCAATTCCCTGTGAACTGATTATTGTAATTTTGATTGTTTCCCCCTTTTCAGCACCTCCACAACACGTGGGCTTGGAGGAGTGTGAAGGGAACATGTCTGACTCTAGAGAGGGCAGAACAAGCTCAGATAATAACACAGATCTACCCCAGACCGGACCTGGCTTAGCATTATAAGCCAGCACAGTTGGTTGCGGATACATTAGAGGTGGAGCATCTTGAGTGTCCTTTGATAAGCAGAGGCGGGGCTTACATCATCCACCGCATAGATAAAAGGTCCCCACGGATGGGCTTCAAACACATGAGACCCATGAGGCTAATCTGCCTCTAATGTTGTAGTTTGGTCGTCTGCCTGCACATTGAGAAGAGGAGGCAGCAATGGCAGCTGGGAAAGGGCACTTTTCTGTCTGTCAGTGCGTGACTGATTTCACTGACCAATAAGCTGCAGCAGATCAGAGGTGTTCCTTGCTCATTGGCAGTTAAAATCCAGGCTGGAGTGGGATCTGCCAATCGTTGCTGCGCCAGGGAGAGGTTCCTCTAGTATTTCACAAAGGTAGTTACAGTTACTTCTTTAGATTTCGCTCGGGCCCGGGGAACAAGGGGCCCAATAGCAATCGCATGGTTTGCCATCACAGTAAAATAAGACTTTATGATTGTGATTGGTTGGTTTTATGTACAATGTGCACCAAATGTTTAATCTTGATATTGTTGATGGTCTGAGCCAAATATGGCTCCATAAAAAACTTTTTTAAGATTTTAGAAAATCTGTATGCAAGTCAGTAAAATGCACTATACAGATGAAAAAAGACTTCTGTACTTCTGCATGAATTTGTTGCACCAGACTAGTAACACTAAGGAAATGAAAGGGTTTAATTAAATTACCTATCAAGCACAATTTTGGCAGGAACATACCGTGGATTTCACCTAAGTGTGGAGGAAAACTATGACTACAAGTTCATTCGGTTGACCGACTCCTGCCTCACCATGTTATGTTCTCACGCAGGGAGTCTGACACTTGTGTTTCCTTTGGCTTTATCACACTGTAATAGAAATCCCAGATTGTCGCTGGACTGAGCCGCCAGGACTGAAGTGAAGGACTTGGCACGGGGAAATGTGCTACCTGTTCTATGTAAAACCTGCCGTCATCTGTCCTGCAAACGTTGGCGCATTAAAAGAGAAAACAGAGAGGATGTCCCTGCAGGGAAATCTCACCAGAACTGATCTTCTCTATGAGCAACGTACAATTAACTTGCAGGGGGGGGCCCTGGATCATCAGTAGTTGTTGATTTGAAGCGTCCTTGTTTGCTCTTTTTAGCTCACATTATAGGACAGAGAAGAGAAGTTGGGGAAAAAAAGTCCGGAGTTCGCTGTTCTGAAAAGGTAATGATGGCTGTTGAGGAAATTCAATGAGACGGCGTCTCCATGTGGTGGTGCACACCGGCCCTGCAGTATCTGTAGATCAGCAGTGGAGGATGACAGTTCGCTGGAGAAGGTGTAACTACTTACCCCACATTAATCTAGACCAGATAACATATTAGAGCTTCACTTCCCAATCAAGGGTGGAGATAAGACCCATGGGCCCTGAGTCTGTGGAATATTATGGCCCCTACAAGGTCTGGAGTCACTTCCTACATTGGACTAGAATCAGCTTCTGGGGAATGGAGGTCGTCTTTCTGACTGTTTTATTCTGCGGTTTTGGCACATGTGGAGGACCTTCATGGATTTTTGAGATTTATGTATTGTGAGCAAGAAGACACACGATGCTACAAGGATTTTATCATTTAAGATAAAAACATTTGGTTGTTTTGGGTGGTCATGCCTAGAGGCTTAGGGTAATAGGCCACTAGAAGGCCTGGGCATGGCTACCACTCTAAACCAGTGGGGCGGGACAAGATGGCACGGGTTGCCAAAGGTGGCACTCAGAGCCCTTTGGGGCACCAGGCTTCACCACGACAGAATTGCTAGATGTGGACTCAAGGCCTTTCTCTGCGGTTCCAAGACCATGGACAAGCAATGACTCAGCGTTATTTTAAAGTGGACACCTCCTTGCGCTGCAAGGACTACAAAGAGAAGGAGAGAGGTGGGACAGAGATGATACTCATTGGAGCTCTGCTCCGGGAACCCTGATTTCTTCCTTTTCAGGGGACCCTGGAAGGAAGCTATCATCCAAATTTCTCCATCATCTTCTCTTGATGGGTGAACACCAGGATGCCACACACGATTGATACAGCTGGGATCAAGGTTTACTCTAAAATGTGTCATGTGGCACTTTTGAGACATAAAAGGAGGTGTTTGGTTGTAGATTGGCACTCTGTCTGTAATAGGGTCGCCAACCACTGACCATACCATTATATTATAATATGTATTTCCCCAGGGGCACTGCTTTAAGAAGAGGAAAAGATGCCAGCTGGGAGCGTAAGTAGTCATTAATTGTGATTTAAGGACGTTTCACCACCTAAACTTAAAATCCAGTCCCTTTCGTGTGCTCAACTCGGAATCTCACAAAGTTTCCTCTAAATCCCAGACAACCCTCTGAACGAGGAGCCCTATGGGTTCATTGGGTATTTGACATGTAATTTGTGAGTCCTGGGCTGGAGATGATCATAGCTCCCCCATCTGACTGAGGAGGGAGCAGGTAATGCAGCTGTTTCAGCTATGGTGTCAACTGCTACATACAAGGATGCAAGAGTGGAAGTAAAGTGGTGAGAGTTCTCTTTAAAGTGGTTTGTCAGATATTTTGACCAAGCAAAACTCTTGGAGAGGATGTGTACATCAGACCTTTGTGTATGTTCAGTAGTAGAGCAGGACTAGTGAAATATCAGATTATATTCCAAATGGAGCTTTCCGAGTGCATGGGGGGCACTTTCTCCACACTGCTGTGCTCACACTCTTCTAAGCCAGGATTAGTTATTGACCCCTGAGAGATGTGTATAAATCTTATGTGATGCAGTGTTAGTAGCAGCAGAAATGTTCCAGATTGTAGCTTTCAACAAAGCTGTTTACACTATGTGGATCGATCCCATATGCATCCGTGTTCGGTTTGGTCCTTGAGAGATGTTTAAACATACGTTATGTTTACGTTGTGTAGCGCAGCACTTTGTGAACATTGGTTCCATAGTTGTAGCTTCTCCAACATAAATGCTATCTCACAACCCCTTTTGGCACTGTCGGATTTATGAAAGAAGAGCACAGGAGATTTCTTTTGGTTGAAAAAGCGTCTAGCACATTCTATGGGGGCTCTAGCCAGTGACTGTATGGAGCTGTAGATGGGATACACTATAGACACAGTTGGGTTACCAAAACACTCTTTAAAGCAAACCGGATCGTCATAGGAACAGTATTTTTCTGATGACAGGTCCCAACAGCTAGGCTTGGTGATTTTAAAATGCCTGTACAGTAGATCGAATCATTCAGCACCTTACAGAAGTTTACCTCACATTTCCGGATCCCCACCGCGGTGTGCAGTTAGTCTCCTTTCTCCACACTCATCAGCTCTCTCCCCGGAAGGGGGTTGGTAAGCCAAGCTCAATCAACCAAGGTATTGTGTCCAGGATAGCTTTGTACTTCTCCTCTGTTCGGGTAACGCAACATTTTAAAAAGTTTCATGGGTCCAATGGGACTGTTTCTTCTATTAAACCACATTGGGGCAGATTTACTACACGCTTCCAATCGCCGACCAAGCAGGCGCGTTCTGCGGCTGGATTCGGGTTCGGCGGGGATTCACTAGTAGTTCATCGTGAGATGCGCATGAGTTCCCCGAGGCCAGCCGGAATGCATTCAAGTTCACTGGCCTTTCATAGTGAAGGTAAGGCAATGTCTTGCGAACACTTTTTGTTATTTTTAAATGTGGGCGGTTTTCCGGAATCCGTCGTGTTCGTTCGGCCACGCCCCCACATTTCCGTTCACGTGCATGCCGGCCCCATGTGCCACATCCGATCGGTGCACCAAAATCCGAGGGGAAATTCATGGGGACAGCGGCGCAAATCGGAAATAGCGCGGTAACAGTCGGGAAAAACGCGAATCAGAATGACCCACATCTGTGCCTCTTGATGTATTCGTCCTGCTTCGTCTTTCACGTTACCCCTCCTGCTAGTGCTGGGAAAATCTCACGGGTAAAAGAAAGCAAGATGAGGAGAAAAGAAGGGCGCTGGGTGGGGGAGCATCGTTCACACCAAGCAAATATCACTGGGGGCGGGGGCCATGCAAACACTGTCATATATACTAATAACAATTATGTGTGTATCATAGAACTATGAAAAGCTTCTCCTATTAGACAGACATCAATAGTGGTAGACCTTTTCCAATGAAATCTATGGTGGACATCTCCAAGATGTTAACCAGAGTTACAAAGGGTACGCAGAAGCTGCTTGACTACTGATTAACGTTTGCAGCGTAGATTCACCTCCGATTTTTGAATGGCATAAACAACTTTTTCGAAGCCTCAACTTTCAAACCTGCCAAGGCAGCTCCTGCTCAGGCCTTGTGCCAGGTAGCGTTTGTACAGTAGTCTCAGAATTACAGATTGGCCTGAGGCAGGGGGATTTTGCTTCTGAGGATCAAATATCAAGGTCTGCAGTGGATTCATAACAGGAGGAAGAGAATCCCATGAAACCAAGATTTCTAATCTTTTAATCTTACTTTTACATGTTTCACACAATAATTTAATATGTTTGTGTAGGAAAAAAAGCTGCACTATGTAAGGGTCTGGGCGGTCAGGTGAGGAGTCGTTAGTAGGCCCTGAGGCGACACGCTCAGTAAAACCCCATTGCAGTGAACATGGAGGCAATAACAATCAAATAAACTAAAACAGTCTCCGTTCACAGACTATATATCATAGTTTATCATCCCAGAAAGCCCATGATGGTTATTATATTCAGCCCCCTGGTTCTGTTTCAGCCCTTCTGTAACTCTATCATATCATGCTGTAGACGGAAGATCCTTAAAGGATCTTTGTATTCTTAGACTATAATTAAAGGGCAACAGTACTGTGACATCCTGGAGAATGTCCTTTATACAGTTGAATATTTAGGGGGAACAAATTTTTGGGGGGGCGGGGTAGATCCGGAACAGGTAGGTGTAATTCTGGTGGCCCCGTCCTGGAGTAGAGAGCGGATAAGTACTCCTCTTACCTTCTGTCACGCTGTTTACTATGTCTGGCGAAGACAAGTGGACATTGTGCCCCGTGGGTTACAACATTTTTGGCCTTTAATTTGTAATCAGGACAATAAATAATGAGTAATTCAGGCTAATAACATTATGTAAATGAAACAATGGAATTTTTACATAATTTATGTGTCAAATGTGAATAAAACAATGGGGTAGAATGGTTTCATAAGAACAATGGGAAACATTTGGTTTGTGAGAAACAAGGGAGTGATTGAGCCTTCCCAGGACAATAACAATCGGCAACGTCTTCTCTATTAATCCTCAGAGGCTGAAGTGTGTCTTCTTAAGGTAAAGGTACAGAGAATAACTTCTATTCTTTTCATCTTGGTTGGATATGTTACTAGATGCAATGGCGTCGTTGGTGATTATATCGATGGGGATGTATCTCAGATTTTGTCACAGGACACAAGCACGGAAATAAAGTCAAAACCCGGAACACGGCCAAGAAGGCGACATTGCCCACACCACCCATCAGTAAGCATGAAGGGTGGGAAGGAGACTGTTCCTAGTGTGGGGTGAAACTCCCACAGACCCTTAAAGCCCAATTTTATGGCCCAATGGGCAGACAGGAGACTCAAATATCCAGCACAAGTGGGGGGATGGGTACAAGCCGTGTGATATCCCCATTTATGTGTTCGCCCCAGTGGTCACATTGTGGTAATGTTGAGCTTTCATGGCACACATGATTAATGAAATAAGTTTAAAGAGAGTTTGGAGCTGTAAACAAGTTAGGGGTAAGTTTTGTAAAGTGGCTCAAAAGTGAAAGTGTTGCCTTGTTACAACCGTTTACATTTTTCGGTAGACGTCTCCTGAATAAAAGACACCCCCATGCCAGGATCTGTGTTCTGTTAAAACAATTTTTTTAAATGAATCTTCTAGAGGTAGGCGAGTTGACCAGGAAGTCTTACAGGATTGTTCTGATAGATTCTCATTATATTTATTTATATGGCCTGGCCCCCAAGATGGATTGGACGGTGATTGCGATTCGAGAGCTCTCAAAAAATATAGAATTAGGTTAAATCCCTTAGCAAAAGTCTGATCCCCGTTGTATTACCTTGTGTTTAATATAAAAAACTGTCAGGATCGTGAACCTCTGACCACTGCTGGCATTGAGAAGCCGACACCTGGGACCGAGTGGTACTGGTTTTCACCAGAGCCGGCCGCAAAGCAGGTTGGAATTGTTGCGGCGTGTGTAACACCAGGTCCTCCACAGGCGTGCCTTTGTTAGAGTGGCAGCAAGGCAGAGTAAATAGGAGAGTGGTCAGGGTGGGGAATTGCACAGTTGGCTGAAGCAGAGAAGAGTTCCTCATATTAAAGGTAGTTTTAGTTACAGTTTACTTCTTCAGCATTGACGGGCCCCAGGAACACGGGCCCCATTGCAATCGCATGGTTTGCCTCAACAGTAAAATGAGGATTTGTTGGTTTCATGATCGAAAGCACAATGTTTTTAATCTGGAAATTGTTGATTCTGAGCCAACTATGGATTATGATCGTTTAAACATTAACTTTTTTGAAAAATCCTGTATACGCAAGTAAAATGCATCTATTACAGATGAAAACTTCCCTTACTTCTGGGCTGAATTGTTTGCACAGACTAGTAAAGCAATAGGAAATGAAAAGGGTTTAAACAATTTACCATCAAGCACAATTTTGGCAGGAACATCGGTGGATCTCACCTAAAGTGTGGAAAACTTACTGACTGCAAGTTCATCTCTGTGACCGACCTTCCTGCCCACCATTTATGTTTTCTCACGCAGGGAGTTCCTGACCTTGAGTTTCCTTCTGGCTTTATCACCTGTATTGAATCTCACAGATTGTCGGCTGGATGAGTGGCCAGGCTGAAGTGGAGGACTTGGCACTGGGAATGTTTTGCTACCTGTTCTATGTAAACCTGCCGTCATCTCGTCCTGCAAAAGTTCGGGTACTTTACATAAGAGAAAACAGAGACGGTGTCCCTGCAGGGAAACCCCAGACTTATCTTCCTTATCTATGCAGCTGAGCTTACAATCACTTTGCAGTCTGGATCATCAGTAGTTTATTTTAAGGTCCTTTTAGCTCTTTTTAGCTCACATTATTGGATTAGAGAAGGAGAAATTGGAAAACAGTTCTCGAGGAAGTTCAGCTTTCCTAAAAAAAACTCTCAGGGGTGAAGCAAAAGGGTAATGATGAGCTGTGTGAAATCAATGGACCTGGGTCACCTATGTGGTTTGGTCCATGCCGGACCTTCAGTACCTGTAGATCAGTAGTGGAGGAGACAGTTCGCTGGAGAAGGTGTAAATATACCCCACATTAATCTAGACCAGGAAACATGTTATAGAGCTTCACTTCCCATTCAAGGGGTTGAGTAAGACCACCCATGGGCCCCAGGCTGTATGAATATTATGGACCTACAAGTCTGGGACTGGAATCAGCTTCTTGGTTAATGGAGAATGTGTCCCTTCTACTGTTTTTATTCTGAGTTTTAGCACCTTTGGAGGACCTCATGGTTTTTGAGAGTTTATGTATTGTGAGCAGGAACAGAGTATGAGGATTTCATAGGTGAAGGTCCTTTGAGTATAACATTTGGTGGGGGGTTTGGGTGGTCATAGGCCCCCTAGAAGGCTTGGGTCTCGGGCTACCACCTCTGAGAGGGACAAACCTTCTTGAAAACCACTATTTAATGTCATCTTCTTTGGCTCTCTGTTACAGGGATTTATCCATAAGTGCCCCGTATCCCATATCCATGGAAGAATTAACAAATATACTGTGTCCCTGAAGCTCCAACCACTGGATCTTTAGCAGTTGGTAGAATGGGAAACTCCCCATGAGCCAACATTGAGTGATGGGAACTCTCCAGGTTTCGGCTGTTAAGGCGTGGACCCAACTGAATGGGCCATGAAAAACCTGGTGCAGAGTTGGAGCCGGCCAGAGGTGATGTGATGACGTCGTCCCACCTGTCATCTTCAAAGCCACATTCAGCAACCGCAGAGTGAAGGAAATAGGCTGCTCCAGGGGAGTAGAGAAATTTTGTTAAAAAACAAAAGAGAGGGTGGAAGGTGATGTGCATGGAGGGGGCTACAGACGAGGGATCAAATCTGGTTCTCCCCCTGCGAGAATTGTGGACACCGTATGGTGAGGCGTAAAGAAACTGGGAGGTGAGCAGTTAGGTAGACCACATTAGTAACCGGACAGTAACGTGAAATGTGGCATTAGAAGGAGGCGCTGGAAAGGGATCAAAGGGTTGGGGGGTAAGGTTTACAGGTTACAGGCAAAGTCACAATTTTTTTTTCCCAGGGGGCAATATTTAACAAGAGAAATATTCAGCTGAGAGTAGTATAAAAATGTCTTAGAAAACATTGACTTTAGATTTATAGCATTGTTACATCTTTTGAGAAGTTAGTTACCTTTCTCTTCACATGAAAGCAGAATTCAGATTCCATCATGTATAAAGACTGATATTCTTCTTCATGAGGAAGAGATGATTGGAGCGTTAGGTCTGACATAAAAAATATTAGGTCTGACATGAAAAAATATGATCTTCTTAAACTTAGAACTCCATCAGCCGGGAGAGTGATCTGTACACAGTAACTCAAAATCTGAATAATCAACTAAACATACAAGTTAGTTAACATATGAAAATAAATCAGATATTGCACTGTACTGAGGTCATTTGATGCATATTATAGACCACCTGTCGGGGGGTCCATTCCATGTCAACCTTCTAATCTTCCTAAACCAATGTGGACTGGAACTGCCGGGTTACCTCTCTCCTTCACTACAATACACATTGGAATGACATCCACTCTTCCCGATACCTCTCATTAGCATAAATGAGAGGTTACAAGTACTTGTGTCTACAATCAGGGCCGGATTATATGAGGGACGCCTGGAGCGCTAGCCCTGGGGCCCCCCACCACTTTGTCTCAAAGGGGCCCCACCAACCTTAATCGGCCCTGTCTACAATGTAATACTCCTTGCAGCGCCATCTGTGTTACCATCAACCTCCCATTAGAGCGAACTGTGACAACATATATCAGACCGTTCACTGCAATACAAGAATTCTAGTCACAAGAATCTCATGTTAGGAGAGTTTAAAAGAAACACACTGATGAAATTGGTCCATGCTATCTCTTTGCAGTTTTTCCCCCTCCTGCTAGTGCTGAAATCTAAGGGTAAAGAAGCAAGACTGAAGAGAAAAGAAGGGGCGCTGGGTGGGGGAGGCACCGGTTCACACCAAGCAAATATCACTGGGGGGGAGCAATGCAAAACCCTGTCAATATACTTATAAGTTATGTATATTATCTATAACTATGAAAAATCTATCTCCTATTAGAAGACCATCCCTAGTGGGACAAACTCTAGATGTTTGTGGGACACTCCAAGATGTTACAAAGGTTACGCAGAAGCTACATTGACTACTTGACTACCGTTTCAGGCTCAGATCACCTCGTTTTGACTTGGCAATAAACAAACTTTAACGACCTCATTTTGCAAAACCTGCCACAGTGCAGCTCCTGCTCCGGAGCCTGTGCCAGGTAGTTTGTACAGTAAGTTTCAGTATTAGAGATCTGGCATGAGGCGAGGGATTGCTCTGAGGATAACATCCAGACGTCTGCAGTGATCTCACAGGGGAAGGAGTAATCCATTAAACCAAGATTTCTAATCTTTTAATCTTTTTTAACATGTTTACACATAAATGTAACTATGTTTGTGTAGGAAAAGCTGCCTATTGTCAGGTCGGCTCCGGTATCAGTATGCCCTGGGCGACAGCGCTTCAGTAAAACCCCTTTGCAGTGCACATGAGGAAATAATATTCAGAAACTAAAACTGTCTCCTGTTCCCTATAATATCCTGTTTATTATCCCAAACAGCCCGCATGGTATATTATATACAGGCCCTCATGGTATATTATATACGCCCTCTCATGGTTATATTATATACAGCCCCTTATGGTTATTTATATACGCCATTCATGTGTTATATTATATACAGCCCCCATTGTATCTTATATAAGCACCCTCATGTGTTTATTATATACAGCCCTCCATGGTATTTTATATAACAGCCCCTCATGGTATATTTATAAGCCCTCTGTTTATATACAGGCCCTTATGGTTATATTTATAACAGCCCCCTCATGTGTTATATTATATAAGCCCTCATGGGTTATTTTATACAGCCCCCTCATGGTATATTATATACAGCCCTCTCATGGTTATATATAAAGCCCCTATGGTTATATTATATACAGCCCCATCATGTGTTATATTATACAGCCCCCAGTGTTATATTATATACAGCCCCTCATGGTTATATTATATACAGCTCCTCATGGTTATTTTATATAAGCCCCTCATGGTTTATTATATACAGCCCCTCATGGTTTTTTATATACAGCCCCATATGTTATTTATATACAGCTCCTCATGGTTATTTTATAACCAGCCCTCATGGTTATATTATATACAGCGCCCTCATGGTTATTTATATACAGCCCCTCATGGTTATATTATATCGCCCACTCATTGTGTCATCTTTATACAGCCCCTCATGGTTATTTGATATACAGCCCTCATGGTTTTTTATATACAGCCCCATGGTTATTATATACAGTCCTATGTGTTATTATATTAACGCATCCCCCATGGGTTTATTATATACAGCCCCTCATGGTTTCTATTATATACAGCTCCCCTCTGGTTATATTATTACAGCCCCTCATTGTATTTATATACAGCCCTCATGGTTATTTATATACAGCCCCTCATGGTTATTTATTACAAACACCTCATGGTTATCTTATATACAGCCCCTATCGTGGTTATTTATAAAAGGCCCTTCTGGTTATATTATATACAGCCCCTAATGGTTATATTATATACAGCCCCTATGGTATATTATATACAGCCTATGGTTATATACTACATCCCTCATGGCTTATTTATATCACCATAGTATATAAACAGCCCCTCATGGTTTATTATATACAGCCCCTCAATGGTTATTTTATATACAGCTCCTATGGTTATTATGTATACAGCCTCATGGTTATATTACATACGCTCCTCATGGGTATTGATATACAGCCCTCATGGTTATTTCATATACAGCCCCTCATCGGTTATTTTATATACAGCCCCCTGGTTATATATATACAGCCCTCTGGTTATATTGTATACAGCCCTCATGGTTATATTATATACAGCCCCTCATGGTTATTTTATATACAGCCCCTCATGTGTTATATTAATACAGCCCTCATGGATTATTATATCAAGCCCCTCATGGTTATATTTATACAGCCCCTATGGTTATATTTATACAGCCCTTGGTTATATTTATACAGCCCCTTTGGTTATCTATATACAGCCCCTCATGGTATTTATAAAGGCTCTTGTTATTTAAAACCAGCCCCTTATGGTTATATTTAACAGCCTCCTAATGTGTTATATTATATACGACCTCATGGTATTATATACAGCCACTCATGGTTATATTCTTACAGACCCCCTCAGTGGTGCTGAATGTAACATCCACCGGAGTATGAAACCTCCAGCCCAGGACAGACGTCAAAACATTCCGCGAGAATGAGTTAACCCCCAAAATCCACTCTTTACCCTAAATCCCTTTTTCTTTAGGACAAGAAAGCTGAGATATGGTAACAAGCCTCATATTCCGTATCGCTGTACAGATTTCGGAGGGACAATAAACTAAAAAGTAAGACATTGGAGCAAAGGAGACCTCCTAGTAAAGAGCGTTACAAAGGTCTCTGAGGATGAAGGGGCCATATTGGAGGTAAGAGCTTACGGTTCTCTGAGGATGTGAAGGGGACCATATTGGAGGATAGAAGCTTACAATTCTGAGGATGAAAGGGGCCATATTGGAGGTAAGCGATACAGTCTATGAGGTGAAGGGGCAATGGCGGTGGTATAGAAGCTTACAGCTCTGAGATGAAGGAAGG
Source organism: Engystomops pustulosus (assembly GCA_019512145.1). Lineage (NCBI taxonomy): Eukaryota > Metazoa > Chordata > Amphibia > Anura > Leptodactylidae > Engystomops > Engystomops pustulosus. The sequence continues at coordinate 150,262 of WNYA01000104.1, forward strand.
GGACAATTGGAGGATTGGAGCTTACAGCTCTGAGGATGAAGGGGCAATGAAGGGGCCATTGAGGTATGGAGCTTACGTACGGAGGAGGAAGGGGCCCTATTGGAGGTATTGGAGCTTACAGTCTCTGCGAGGACGGGGGCCATATTGGAGGTATAAAGAGCTTACAGTCTCTGAGAGGAAGGGGCCATATGGGGGTATAAAGAGCTTACAGTCTCTGAGGATTGAAGGGGGGCCATATGGAGGTATAAGAAAGCGTACCGTCCTGAGGGGGTGAAGGGGCCCTATTGGAGGTATAAGAGCTTACCAGTCTCTGAGGATGAAAGGGGCCATATTGGAGGTATAAGAGCTTACAGTACTGAGGATGATGGGCCATTATGGAGGTATAAGAGCTTACAGGTCTCCTGGGATGAAAGGGGGCCATATTGGAGGTATTAGAGCTTACAGTCTCTGAGGATGCGTGGGGGGCCATTTATTGGAGGTATAAAGAGCTTACATTTGCGATGAATGAAGGGGCATATTGGAGGTATAGAGCTTACAGTCTATGAGGATGATGGGGTCATATTGGAGGGATAAGAGCGTACAGTCTTGAGGAGGTAAGGCCATATGCCAGGTTATAAGAGCTTACAGTCTCTGAGGATGAAGGGGGCCATATTGGGTATAGAGATTACAGTCTTAAGGATGAAGGGGGCATATGGAGGTATTAAGAGAGTAACAGTCTCTGAGGAGAAGGGGCCATATTGGAGTGAGCTTACAGTCTCTGAGGATGGAGGGGCCATATCGGAGGTATAAGAGGCTTGACAGTCTCTGAGGATGAAAGAGGCCATATTGGAGGTTATAAGAGCTTACAGTCTCTGGGATGAAGGGGCCATAGTGGTGTTTAAACGAGCCTACGTCTCTGTGGATGAATGGGGCCATATTGGAGGGTAAGGCTTATAGTCTCGAGGATGAAGGGGGCCATGAGGTTATAATGCGCTTACAGTCTCTGTGGATGCAAGGGGCCATATTGGAGGTATAAGAGCTTACAGTCTCGAAGGATAAAGGGGGCCTATTGGAGGTATAAGAGATCAGGCTCTGAGGATGAAGGGGCTCATATGCCAGATTGGAGGTATAAAGAGCTTACAGTCCTTCTGAGGATGATGGGATCATATTGGAGGTATAAGGCTTACAGTCTCTGGAGGATGAGGGGCCTATGGAGGTATAAGAGCTTACAGTCTCTAAGGATGATGGGGGCCCATATTGGAGGGTATTAGAAGCTTACAGGTCTATGAAGATGAAGGGCCATATTGGAGGTTAAGTATAGAGCTTTACAGTCTCTGAGGATGAAGGGCCATATTGGAGATATTAAAAGATTCAGTCTCTGAGGATGAAGGGGCCCCATATTGGTGGGTGTATGAGCTTACAGTCTGTGAGGATGAAGGGGCCAATTGGAGGTTATATGAAGCTTACAGTCTTGAGGATGAAGGCCATATTGGAGGTATAAGAGGCTTACTGTCTCGGAGGATGAAGGGGCCATATTGGAGGGTATAAGGAGATACAGTCTCTGAGAAATGATGGGTCTATTGGAGGGTTATAAGAGCAATAGTCTTGAGAATGATGGGGGCATATTGGAGGTATAGAGATTACAGCTCTATGAAGATGCAGGGCCCTATTGGAGGTATAAGAGTACAGTCTCTGAGGGATAAGGGGCCATAGGGGCAGGGCCATATTGGGGTTTATAAGAGCTTCAGTCTCTTGAGGATGAAGGGGGCCATTATTGGAGGTATGGGTATTAGAGCTAAAGTCTTAAGGATGAGTGGGGCATATGGAGGTATCGAAGCTTACAGTCTTGAGGGATGAAGGGGCCCATATTGGGATATTGGAGCTTACAGTATCTGAGGAGGAGGGGGCCATATGTGAGATATAAAGTTACAGTCTCTGAGGATGAAGGGGCCCTATTGGTTGGCGTATGAGCTTACGTCTCTGAGGATGAAGGGCCATATTGGAGGTATAAGAGCTTACAGTCTTCTGAGGATGAGGGCCATATTGGAGGTATAAGCGCTTACTGTCTCTGAGGAATGAAGGGGCCATATTGGAGGTATAAGAGCTTACAGTCTCTGAGAAGATGGGGCCATATTGGAGGTATAAGAGCTATAGTCTCTGAGAATGATGGGGACCCGATTTGGAGGTCTAAGAGATTACAGTCTTGAAGATGAAGGGGGCCTATGGAGGTATAAGAGCTACAGTCTCTGAGATGAAGGGGCCATATGGAGGCAATACGAGCTTACAGTCTCTGATGGATGAAGGGGCCATATTGGAGGGTATTAGGCTTACAGTCTCTAAGGATGAAGGGGTTTGCATATTGGAGGTATCAGAGATTACAGCTTATGAGGAAAGAAAAGGGGCCATATGGGAGGAAGAGCTTACAGTCTTGAGGATGAAGGGGCCAGATCGGCGGGTTGGTATAAGAGCTTACAGTCTCTGAGGATGAGAGAGGCCATTTTGGAGGGTATAAGAGTTACAGCGTATGAGGATGAAGGCGGCCAATTGGTGTGGTAAAAAGAGCCTACAGTTTTTTTTTCTGGTGGATGAAGGGGCCATATTGGAGGTAAGGAGCTATAGTCTTGAGGATGAAGGGGCCATATGGGAGGTATAAGAGCCTACAGTCTAGTGGATGAAGGGGCCATATTGGAGGTAGAAGAGCTTACAGCTCTTAGGATAAAGGGGGCATTTGGAGTATAAGAGATTACAGTCTCTGAGGATGAAGGGGCATACAATATTGAGGTATAAGAGATTACAGTCTCTGAGGATGAAGGGCATATCCGGCGATAAGAGCTTCAGTCTCTGAGGATGAGGCGCCCATATTGGAGGTTAAAGAGCTTACAGTATCTGAGGATGAAGGGCCCATTTGAAGGTATAAGAGCCTACAGTCTATTGTGGATTGTGAAGGCCCATATTGGAGGTATAAGAGCTTATAGCTCTGAGGATGAAGGGGCATATCGGAGGTATAAGAGCTTACCAGTCTCTGGGATTGAAGGGGCCATATGGCGGATAAGAGCTTATAGTCTCGGGATGAAGGGAGCCATATTGGAGGTATAATTTGTTGTCTTGGGAGTCTTGAGGATGAAGGGGCCTTATATTGGTTAGGTGATGTAAGTGGAGTACAGTCGTCTGGGATGATGGGGCCATATTGGAGGTATAAAGCTTACAGTCTCTGAGGATGAAGGGGCCATTTGAGGTAAACAGCTTACAGTCTCTGAGGGGTGATGGGGCATATTGGAGGTGAAAGAGTACGTCGCTGAGGATGGAAGGGGCCAATGGGGTATATAAGAGCTACAGTCTTAAAGGATGATGGGGACATATTGCAGAGGTATAAGAGCTTACAGTCTCTGAGGATGATGGGGCATATTGGAGTTAAGAGCTTACAGTCTCTGAGGGATGATGGGGCCATATTGGGGTATAGAAGCTTACGAGTCCTGAAGATTGAAGGGGGCCATATTGGAGGTATAAGAGCTTACAGTCTCTGAGGATGAAGGGGGCCAGATTGGAGATATTGGGCTTACAGTCTCGGAGGAGATGAAGGGCCCATATTGGAGAAATTAAGCTCACAGTCTTGAGGAGGAAGGAGCCATAGTGGTGGTGTATGAGCTTACAGTCTCTGAGGATGAAGGGGCCCATATTGGAGGTATAGAAGCGTACAGTATATGGAAGGTGAAGGGCCATATTTGGAGGTAGAGAAGCTTACCGTCTTGAGGATGAACTGGGCCATATTGGAGATATTGAGCTTACGTCTCTGAGGATGAAGGGCCATATGGAGGTACAAGAGTTACAGTCTCTGAGGTTGAAGGGGCCATATCGGCGGTATTTTTATAAGAGCACGTCTCTGGGGGATGAAGGGGCATTTGGAGTATAAGAGCTTACCGTCTCTGTGGATGAAGGGGCCATATTGGAGGTAAGAGCTTATAGTATCTGGAGGAGAAGGGGCCTATTGGAGGTTTATAAGAGCCTACAGTTCGTGGAATGAGGGGGGCCATATTGGAGTATAAGAGGCGTATGTCTCTAAGGATGAAGGGGGCATATGGAGGTAAAGAGAGTACAGTCTCTGAAGATGAAGGGGCCAATTGGAGGTTAAGGCGTAAAGAGCTTGCAGTATCGGAGGATGAAGGGGCCAACGGCGGTATAAGAGCTTACAGTCCTGAGATGAAGGGCAAAATTGAGGTATAAGAGCTTACAGTCTTGTGGATAGGAAGGGCCAATTGGAGGGTATACGAGCTTATGTCTCTGAGGATGAAGGGGCAATATCGGAGGTATACGAGCTTACAGTTCTCTGAGGATGAAGGGCCAGATGGAGGTGGTATAAGAGCTTACAGTCTCTGAGGCTTGATGGGCATATTGGAGGTAAGAGCTTACAGTCTCTGAGGATGAAGGGGCCCATATTGGGATATTGGAGCTTAGTACAGACTCTGAAGATGACGGGGCCATAAAGGAGGGTATAAGAGCACAGTCTTGAGGATGAAGGGGCCATATTGGAGTATAAGAGATTCAGGCTCTGCGGAGGAGGGGCCATATTGGAAGGTATAAGAGCTCAGCTCTGGGATTGAAGGGGCATATTGGAGGTATAAGAGCGACGTCTATGAGGATGAAAGGGCCATATTGGAGTATAAGAGCTTACAGTCTATGAGAATGATGGAGGGCCATATTGGAGTATAAGAGCTTACAGTCTCTGAAGATGAAGGGGCCATAATTGGAGGTATAAAGAGTACAGTCTACTGAGGACGAAGGGCCATATGGAGGTAAAGAGCTTACAGTTCTGAGGAGAGGGGCATATTGAGGTTAGGTATAGAAGCTTACAGTACTGAGATGAAGGGGCCATATTGGAGGTATAGAAGCTTACAGTCTCTGAGGATGAATGGGAATATTGGAGATATTGTGCTTACAGTCTCTGAGGAGAAGGGTGTCCTATTGGAGGTACAAGAGCTTACAGTCTCTGAGGATGAAGGGGCCATATTGGAGGTATAAGAAGTACGGTCTCTGAGGATGAAGGGCCATATTGGAGGTAAGGAGGCTTACGTCTCTGGAGGGATGAAGGGCCATATTGAGGATTAGAGCTTACAGTCCTAAGGATGAAGGGGCGTATTGGATGTAGAGAGATTACAGTCTCTCTGCGATGAAGGGCCATATTGAGGTAAGAGATTACAGGTCTTGAGGATGAAGGGCCATACCGGCGTTTTAAGAGCTTACAGTCTCTGAGGATGAAGAGGCATATTGGAGGGTATAAGCGCTTACAGTCTTGAGGAGAATGGGGCCATATTGGTGGTATAAGGAGCCTACAGCTCTGTGGATGAAGGGGCCAATGGAGGTCGAAGCGCTTATAGTATCTCTAAGGATGAAGGGGCCCGATGGAGTATAAGAGCTTGATAGTCTCTAAGGATGAAGGAGCCTTATTGGAGGTGGGAAAGAGATTACAGTCTCTGAGGATGAAGGGGCCATATGGAGGTGGTAAGAGGCTTACAAGTCTCTGGAGGATTGAAGGGGCCATATCGGCGGTATAAGAGCTTACAGTCTCGAGGATGAAGGGGGCAATAGTGGAGGTATAAGAGCTTACAGTCTTGTGGATGAAGGGGCCCATATTGGAGGTAGAAGAGCTTATAGTCTCTGAGGATGAAGGGGTTATATCGGAGGTAATAGAGCTTACAGGTCTCTGAGGAGAGGGGGCCATATTGGAGGTTAAGAGGCTTACGTCTCTGAGGTGAGGGGGCCATATTGGATGGTATAAGAGCTTTACAGTTCCTTCTGATGGCTGATGGGGTCCTATTGGAGGTAAGAGCTTACAGTCTCTGAGGATGAAGAGGGGCCCTATTGGAGATATTGGAGCTTAACCCGACTCTGAAGAGGACGGGGCCATAAAGGAGGTATAATAGTTACAGTCTTGAGGATGAAGTAGGGAAGTGGCCATATTGAGGTAATCGATTCAGTCTCTGAGGAGGAAGGGGCCATATGGGAGGATAAGAGCTTTTACAGTCTCTGAGGATGAAAGGGGCCATATTGAGGTATAAGAGCTTGTAGTTTCTAAAGATGAAGGGGCCCCTATAGAGGTATAAGAGCTTACCGTCCTGAGGATGAGGGGCCATATTCAGAGGATAGAGCATACATTAAATGGGAGAAGGGGACAGATTGGAGATATAAGAGCTATAGTCTCTTAAGAGGACTGAAGGGGCCCATATTAGAGTTAAGAGCTTACAGTATCTTGAGGATGAAGGGCCAAATTGGGAGGGTACTGAAGGAGGTTACCTTGAGCTTACGTCGCTGAGGATGAAGGCCATATGGAGTATAAGAGCTTACAGTCTCTGAGGATGAAGGGGGCATATTGGAGGTAAGAGCTTACATTCATGAGGATGACGGGGCCAGATTGGAGGTAGAAGAGCTACAGTCTCTTAGGATGGTGTGGGGGGCCATATTGAGGTTATAAGAGCTTACAGTCTTCTGGGATGGTGGGCAATATTGGAGGTATAGAGCTTACAATCTCTGAGGAGAAGGGCCATATTGAGGGTATAAGAAGCTTATAGTCTCTTAAGAGAAGGGGCCATATTAGAGTTAAGAGCTTACAGCTATGAGGAGGAAGGGGCCATATTGGAGGTACCTGAGCTTACGTCTCTGAGGATTGAAAAGGGACATTATTGGAGTTATAAGAGCTTACAGTCTCTTAGGATGGTGGGGCCATTATGGAGGGTATAAGAGCTTACGTCTATGAGGAGGCTGGGGCCATATTGGAGTATAAGAGCTTACAATCTCTGAGGATGTGGAGAGGGGCATATTGGGTTATAAGAGCTTACAGTATTGCGGATGAGGGCCATATTGGAGGTTAATGAGTTCTTTTGTGGTGTCCAGCCATTCTTTATATTGACAATGGAAAATAAAAGTTTTTTTTAACAAATATAAAATGCTTGATGCCCTGGGCCCGTCATCAGCCGCATTCTTAAAATATACGAATCCACGAGGAATGGGATGCACAGAAGTCTGGAAGGCTGGGTATCTGGTGTTACTGGATAACAGATGAAGGGGGGCACAGGATGGATTAGTAAAAATGGAGGTTGGCGTTCATTGCAGTTAGAAAGTGGATAGATCTTCCTAAAGAGATGGGTTTAAAGTGCACTCAAGGTTAGGTTATTAGTCTGATGCGTCTTATTAGTCCAGGGTGGTGGTAGGGCATTCCAGCGAATTGGGGCAGATCTGGGAGAAAGTCCTGGAGATGGGGTGCGGGGATCGAATTAAGGAGAGAAAAATCTAAGATCATTGGTGACAAAGCGCATGTTGTTGGGTGATAGACTGAGATGAAGAGTATGTTGTTTTAATGCAGTAAATTCTCGACCATATTGGGGCCAAGGAGCACAATAGTTCAGTAAGTAGCTGGTGGCCTCCATGAGTCGATATATAGTCACGTTCCCAAACAGAGCTGACCACAGCTCACAGGCCAGTGGCGTAACTAGGAATGAGTGTGCCCATAGTAAACTTTCGGCTCCCCCCCCCTATAATATATAACTGATATAAACTTAAATAAACAGTATAAATCATAAACTGTTAGGAAATTGCCAAGGTCCAAAAGTCCGTTCTATCAAAATACTAATGATTATCTGTGAAATATATAAATATAATAAAAAGTGGATAAAAAAGTCCTCAAAATGTAGCATCAAAAAATGTTATCAAAAAAATAAAACCTCACACAGTTCCAGTCACCGAAGTATGAAAAAAGTTATATTTAGTATTTTTTTGTTTTGAAACTGCCCTAGGGACACTTCAGGTTTTTCCAGTCTTTTCTTAAGAGTAATGATGGGCGATGGCTTTCGTATTAGCTGCTTTTTTTCTGCCCAAATACAGTTCTTCCAGTCTATCGTAGGTCGACAGCCGTGTATCCACCCGACTCCGCACAAGGTAATGATGGTCCCCAACCATTGATAAGGCAAGAAATCCCATTATTACCCCTGACAGGGCACAGTGATGCGGAACCTCTTCAGGTGACTACATCTGTCTCCATCAAGAGGAAGCCAAACACTGTGCAGGCAGGATAACAGGCAGAATGACCTGGGAATATCAGACATATTTCAGGTTGCTCTCATAAGTTTTGGATAAGGGCTGTAATTCCACATGTGATAATTCATAGTTTTGATTGTTTTCAGTGGGGAACTACAATTTTTATAGTCATGAAAAAGATAATAGGGGCGTTGCTAGGGTGGTAAAAGATCAGGGAGCACGGGCCCCAATGGCATATGTATCGCACTTTCTGTAATGCCCCTCATGTACACATTTGGTGTGCCAATAAACAACTTTACTGAGGGGTATACAGCTACAGAAAACAAAAGGAGAAATCCCTACGTGTTAAATCCAATGACTGCTGGTGCGCGCCTCCAATCTTCTCCATAGCATCACACCGTCTTATGTTCCTCATTGCCCCCTACCTCTTGGCTCCTGACAGGTTATCCTACTACTGCCCCTAAACTCTCAAAAATACTGTAAGGGCTCATGAACACTAACGTATACCCGCTGTGCCATAGCCCGGTAGGAACATGGGGCCGCGAGAGGAGGAGGTGAGTGCGTGGCCCCGCCATCTCCATGAAAAATAGTAGCCACAATGGCCGTCGGAACGGCTACGGCGATTGTTGCGCTCACGTATCAGCCTGTGCACCATAGCGTTCTATAGGAGGTATTTAAGCTGCAGTTTGCGGCCCGTACATACATTCCCCCTGACAGGTAGTCTGTTACATTTAAACAAAACCAGGAACACTCGTTACGACGCCAGCGTTTCACCGGAAAACAGAGGCTTGTTTTAGTGCCACAGGTAAACGCGCCTCAGAAAGTTCCCCCCCACCCAAAAAAAAAAATAGTCACTCACCAGTTACCCCAGTAATGTCCCCCACACAGGACCCCCCAGAAATGTCCCCCACACGACCCCCAGGAATTTCCCCAACAGAACACCAGTAATTCGCCATCTACTCCTAGTTTTTTGTGCCCACACAGCCACCTAGTTAAGAAGCAATGTACCACACAGCCCCCAGTAATGTGCCCCACACAACCCCTCCAGTAAGTAATGTGCCCACACAGCCCCCCAGAGTAAGTAAGTAATGTGCCCACCACAGCTCCCCAGTAAATAATTCCTCCACACAGCCCCCAGTAGCAGTAAGTAATGCCTCACACAGCCTCCAGTAATGTGCCCACACAGCCCCACCAGTAAGTACTGTGCCCACACAGCCCCTCAGTAAGTAAGTATGTACCCACACAGCCCCACAGTAAGGAAAGTAATGTAACCAACACAGCCCCAAGTACGTAATGTGCCCACACAGCCCCCAAGTAATGTCCTCCCACACTGACCCCCAGAAATATCCCCACACAGACCCCCAGAAAGGTCCCCACACAGACCCCTAGTAAGTTCCCTGCACGGAACCCCAGTAAGTAATGTGTCCACAAAAGCCCGCCGTAAGTAATGTGCCCAACACAGCCCCCCAGATGTGCCCACACAGCCTCCCAGTAAGCAAGAAATGTGCCCACAAACCCCTCAGTAAGGAAATGTGCCCACACAGCCCCCCTAATGTACCCCGCCACAGACCCTCAGTTAATGTCCCCCCTGCACAGACCTTCAGTAATAATGTGCCCACACAGCCCCTCATTAAGAAAAATGTTCACATAGCCCCCAGTAATGTGCTCACACAGACCCCCAGTAGTAATGTCCCCACAAAGATCCCCAGGTAAGTCCCCCACCAAAGAATCCCCAGGAAAGTGCCCCCACACAGACCACCAGTAAATAATTGCCCCACACAGCCCCCCAGGTAAGTAATGTCCCACACAGCCCACTAGGAATGTCTCCCACATCCTCCAGGAATGTCCCCACACAGCGCACCACAGTAATGTCCCCACACAGACCACAGTTAAGTAAGTGCCCACACAGCCCCAGTAAGGTGCCACAGTAATGTCCCCCACACAGTTATCTCCCCCAGGACGTCCCCCACAGAGACCTCAGTAAGTATTCTGCCTACACAGCCCTCCAGTATGTGCCAACAGCTCCTCCGTAAGTAATGTGCCCACACCAGCCCCTAGGAATGTCTCAACATTCCTCCAGGAATTTCCCACACACAGCCCCCCCCAGTAATGTCACCACCACACAGCCCCCCAGTAATGTCCCTTCTGCCAGGAACCCCCAGTAAGTAATGTCCCACAAGACCCCAGTAAGGTGCCCCAGTAGTACGTCCCACAAAGTTACCCCCAGGAATGTCCACCCACAGAGACCTCAGTAAGTTTCTGCCTACAAAGCCCCTACAAAGCCCTAGGAATGTCCACACAAATCCTCCAGATGTCCACCCACACAGTCCCCCAGTAAGACAGTAAGGAATGTGTACCAAACCAGCACCCCAGTAGTAATGTCCCCATGCACAGACCCCATAAGTAATGTGCCCACACAACCCCTCAAAAGTAATGTATGTGCCCACACAGCCCACCAGTAAGGTGCCCACACAGACCCCCTCCCTAGTAATGTCCCCCCCAAGACCACAGACAGTATAATGTTCCAATTCAGCCCTCCAGTAAGAATGTGCCACACAGTCCCCCAGTAAGTAATGTGGCCCACACAGCCCCCCCCCAGTAGAATGTGCCACCAGCCCCCCAGAATGTCCCCAACCATTCCCAGTAAGTAATGTGCCCACACAGCCCACCCCCCCCAGATATCTATTAAATATAAGAACTTGGTTATAACTGAGTGCACCCAAGAATACTACTACATATATCAGGACACAAGGAATAATCACTATATAATTAATCATAATCGGGCGGTTGAGGTTTTTTGCTAGGTTGGTCCAGTCTGTTTTATTTTTTATGTGTTGTGTGGAATTAAAGGAAATCTACCATGTTGATTTCATGCATAATCCCAGAGCTAGTGGATGTTTGCTGAAAAACCAAGATAACAGATCCAGGATTACTGGCACCTCCTGTGGCCTGCCTCCGGTACTTCTCCTCATCCTAATTATGCGCTGCCTTACGGAATGAAGTAATACTAGTTGCTGAAGGGCAGATTAAACATACCATCACCATCCCCACAGCGCTTTCTGCTTTGTATGAGTTCATCCAGCTTAGGTTGATTCTCCTGTCGTGGTACAGATTAAAGACAGCTCTGTGTAATGTGTTTATTGAAACTGCGAGGCTGAAGCAACCCAAGCTAATAAAACCAAGGCCACTTATGTTTAAGTGTAATTTTTTTAAGCGAAACCACTACCAACTTAAGCATAAACCAAGATAATGTTTCGCATCAAGTGTGCTACAAACATCTAGTTAAATGTTTGTTCTAAACCGACAAAAGCAAATGGTAGATTTTCCTTTAATAAAACTCATTTGGGATCCACGGGGCCCTGCATTGCTTGGTATTTGTCTAATGATTGACCCCCACACCACCCCCACCAACCCAACCCTAATTCCTTGAGTCTCTTCTGAATATGTTGTTGTTAAATATAGAGGCACATATCTGATGAAGAGTCTCAGGAGACAAAGTGGTTTTTTTAGCGCTAGGTACTAAGAATCAAAAGTGTGAGGGTAATAAGTTCTTTATGTATGAGAGAGGATGCGAACGAGTAAACTCTCCAAGCGAGTCAACCATCCATGTAAGGAAGTAAGCTCATTCTAATAGTGTAGGGACCCACACAAAGAGTGTAATGTGCCTCCTCCATGTATGATTAGAACGGGATGTGGCGTCCAGTTTCTTTTTTTTCTTTCCCCAAAGTTTTTGGTTCACATCTTTAGAAGATGATGAATAAACAGAGCATCCCCATCCCTTCAGACTTTCTTGAAGGACTTGAAAAAACCAAAAACCTGTAGACTCATGGAGTTAGTTCTTTGGCTAAAATGAAGGAACTTTCGTCAGCAGAATCGTTTCCCTATATTTCCGGGGAGTCGGGTCCACTGCACTTTTAGTAAAGCTTCCAGCTATGAGAGTTCTCCCTCATGCAATGACGCACACCTCTCTGCTTTATTGGCTTCCGTCTGTTAGACTTACATTAAAGAAGGTAACATCAACGAGCCATATGGATTTGTGGTCTTGCCAAATTCTTTTTATAGGGAACAAATCCAAGTGACATCAATTCGCGATGTCACAACGTCTCTGTAGTACCATATCAAAAAACAAGGGAGGCAGGTGCACGTTGCAATTTCAGGGAATAGATATTTCAATTTTCTCCCTCAACTCTTCAGATTCCCGACATGAGGACCCTCATCGTTATGCTGGGTGCTCTGTGTATCCCTATATACCATTGGCTGGTGAGTCAATTATTGACAATATACAAGATAATACGTATTCCATGATGTTGCTGCCCATAACTCCTTTATCATCTCAGGATGAGTGTAAATATTATGTTGGACTCCAAAGGTTTTATCTTTATTTGTTTTGTTTTTTTTTTTCAGAAAATTGCTTTTTTCAGCAGCTGAACTGGCATTGGTTTTATACTGCCGCTTACAGTATGTCCACAGCATCATCAACTCTCCTTGTCAGACTATATTCCTACCTCATTCAACAAAAGCCTCAAATCAATGTGCCTATTTGGTAATTACTGATATTTTATCTTCTATGTGACTTTCTCTCTCCATAGATTTTGTCGGAGAATTTGTATAGAACGCTTCCGAGAAAAAACAAGTGATGACTGCGACGGTCAGCTGTGGCGTGTTGTAACAATCGCACGATTGCTACATACTATACCTGACAAATGTATCATGTTTGGTAATGGGGATTTATTCTGTTTTTTCTCTTGCAGAATGTCAATATGTTATTGAGTGATTATTTATTTATTCCTGAAAATTGCTTCTAAAACTTGCTCTCTATTTAGAGAGAGATTCAATATACATTGTTCAAGCACTAGCTCCAGGATCACATCTTTCTTTCCTCTCTAGACTCTCTGTCCTTCTCCCATCAACATGTGTCCCTCATTAGAACATCATGGTCTGGATTCTAGACTCATCTAATTCATATTCCTTTCTCTTTATTTCGTTTTCTTCTAGATTTCTGTGTCCCTCCTCACCAGCTCATCTGTTCCCTTACAGTCCACTTTCTTTGTTTCTGGACTTTCTCTTATACCCAATTCATTCACTTCAGGTTCTACTCAACTGCTGTCTCCTCCAATATTCTTCATCTCTCTTCTCTAGATTCCTGTGTTCCTCCACCGCAGCTCATCTGTCCTCTTACAGTCAATAGAAAACTTTGTTTCTGGATTCTCCTAACCCATTCAAGTTCATTCAGCGTTCCTCAACATCTGTCTCTCCAATCTTCCAAGCTCTCTTCCTCTATGTATTTTCTTCTGTGTCCCTCCACCCAGCTTCATCTGTCCCTCTTACAGTCGCATTTTGTTCTAGACTTCTCTTACCCATTCCAGTTCAATCAGGTTCTTCCAAAACAGCTGTCTCCTCCAGATCTTCATCCTTCCTCTTCTCTAGATCCTGTGTCCTCTCCCAGATCTCCCAGCTCATCTGTCCTTCTTACGTCACCCTTGGTTTCTGAACTTCTCTAACCCATTCAGTTCACTCATGTTCTTTCAAACATCTCTGGTCTCCCTCCAGATCTTCCATCTTCTTTCTAGATTTCCTGTGCGCTACTCCTCCAGCCAGCACATCTGTCCTCGTCATACAGTCATCTTTGTTCTAGACTTCTCCTCACCCATTCCAGTTCACTTCAGGTTCTTCCAAAATACTCTGTTTCTCCTCCAAATCTTAATCTCCTTCATCTAAGATTCCGTGTACACCCTCTCACCACAGTCTTCCATTGTCCTCTTACAAGTCACCTTTTGTTTCAGACTTCCTCTAACTACCCATTCCCGTTTCACTCGAGTCTTCTTCCAAACATCGTCTCCTCCAGATTTCCCTCCTCTTTCTTCTAGTCCTGGGGGTTTCTCTCAAAGACTCACCTGTCACTCTTACAACGTCAGTTTATTTTACTATTCTCTAACCACTTCCATCACTCGGTGTTTCCATCCATCATCAGCTCTCCTCCGTCTCTCGCCCCTTTCTCCCTCTCTAGAATGCCTGTGCCTCCTCCGCCATCTGTACCGCCTAGGATTAGTCACCTGGTTAGACTCTCTCAGTTCCATCACTGACTAAGGATCTTTTACCACAATGTCTTTTCCTCCAAACATCTCCAGTCATCCTCTTCCCCATAATTGTGACCTGATGAGTTTAACAAGGTATTCGCATATTCCCACATAGAATGATCAAATTGGTCCAGAAGACTACATGAATGATGCAAGGTCGGTATTATAAAGCTCAAAAGGTAGCTGTACCTAGCTCGCAGGACTCACCTCACGCTCCTTCCATTCTTTTTTGTCCGCAATAAGAGGAGGTAGTGACGATCTCAATACCGATCCGAAGAAAGCTCGCCGGAACTAGAGGCGTAGTTATTTCCTGGGATACACAAACCATCTATTGCAGAGATAGAAGATTATGTAAGTGATGGCTCCACCTGGAGGACTAGCCATATGACTCTGTGAAGACCAGGGACATCGTGCATTTGTGCTATGTGTTCACGACAGTCAAGGATTATAAACAGAGATTTCCCTCCTTTTGTACTGGAGTCCGGTACCCCACAAACATCTCTTCAGCAGTTCCCATAATAAGACTGCCATGAGTGGTTAAGCCTATATAACCACCATAGAATGATCAAGATTTGTTCCGAAAGCTACATATGGCAACAGTCAGGTCATATAACTGTGTTACATGGAGTGGTCACCTCCAGCTTTCTCTATTTGGTCCAAGAGGGCGGATGTTTCACACCGTGAACTGAAGGGCTGCAATGAGAGAGGGCTATACCCTTTGTGAACAAACATATATGAAGATAATTATTTAATGCTGACTGGAAGCCCACTATAGAATGCTGTGATCAGGACCTGTTGAATATAATTGGCCTACAACGTAAGTGGATTTAACAGAGAGCATTCTAATGGTACGTTGTCAGCAGTTCATTAATAAGCAAATGACCATGACTGAAATTTGTTATAGCTCCTCGTTCCTGCAACTGATAACATTCTAGATACACATGGTCCCCTTGTGACCCCCATTGGCATGAGTCTTTGCTCAGCATAAATGGAGGCTCCATTCACATCTAGGGGTTCACTTGAAGCTGAATTGGGCGACGGCGGGGTATCACCCGTGTCTTCATTTTGTTTAAATCAATATGGGAGATTTCCAAACCCTTTTTTAGAGATGTTACAAACTATTGCTTGTTGAAAGGAGCACAACTCTTTGAGAGGGCTTAAATGGGGATTACCACCAGATGAAGGTTTGTAAACCAAGCACACTGACTGACTAGTGTTCCTTACTCCGGTCAGGATTTGGTAGTCTAGTTTAGTCTAGGTTAACAAAACACAACCAATGATCCTGAGGGGCCCAGGTCAATAGATGTCAATGGAGACTGAACCTCAGACATTTGCCAATTTTTAAATTATATTTCTTAAAAACAAGGGCATAGAAGTATAAAAGATGAGCAAATTCTGCCAGAAGGGGCGCACCTCCAGTAGTGTTCCGTGGGCTGGGTGTTCACATCCCTCCTCTATGTTGATGGGAACTGTATCCCATAAAATGACAGTGGGGAAGGTAAAATCTCCAGGACCTTTGAAACCACATGGGGAATATTTTAAGAAACCATAACACAAGATTGATTAAAAATATAAAACACAGAAAAAGAAAAATGATGTAAAATTTTTCTATTGGTCAGAAAAAAGTTCACATCCTGAATAGAGAGTCTGACCCCCACTAATCCTGGGGATATGGACGGAGCCTTATGGGAAATCCTGTAAGCTATCAGAGGGACAGTGCAACAATTTTATTCTACATTCTAATTCCTGCCCTCAGTGCCTCCTGTACCAACCCCCAATAGGGGCTATTGTCCGGCCGCTTCGAGGACAATATGAGCCCTGTACTCACTATTTGGACCATAAGGTGAAAGAGATAGATGACAATGCTACAGTATATCGGGAGAATCAAGACCCAGGTGATGACATTGGGCTAACTAACTCATAACTAACTATAACTAACTGCAACTAATTGTAAAGAACTGTCACTAACTATAACTACTGTAACTAATTATAAATAACTGTAACTAACTATAACTAACTGCTAACTAACTGTAAATAACTGTAATCTATAGTACTATAATAACTATAACTAACTGCAACTAATTGTAAATAACTGTCACTAACTATAACTAACTGTAACTAACTGTAAATAACTGTAACTATCTATAGCTAACTATAACTAACTATAACTAACTGCAACTAATTGTAAATAACTGTCACTAACTATAACTAACTGTAACTAATTAATAAAATATAAACTAACTATACTAAACTGTAAAACTGTAAACTATTAATAACTATCTGTAAATGATCATAACTATCTAGTAACTGATAACTAACTGTAACTAACTGTAACTAACTATAACTAACTGCAACTAATTGTAAATAACTGTCACTAACTATAACTAACTGTAAACTAATTATAAATAACTGTAACTAACTATAACTAACTGTAAAACATAAACTGTAAATAACGTTACACTATCTATAGCTAACTAACTAACTAACTACTGCAACTAATGTAACTAACTGTAACTAACTGTAACTAACTGTAATATCTATAAACTATCTATAACTATAACTAACTATTAACTAATTGAAATAACTGTAAATAACTATAACTAACTGTATAACTGAATAACTGTAACTATCTACTAGCTACAACTAACTACTGCAACACTAATTGTAACTAACTGTAACTAACTGTAACTAACTGTAACTATCTATAACGATCTATAACGATAACTAACTATAACTAATTGTAAATAACTGTAACTAAACTATAACTACTGTAACTAACTGTAATAACTGAATAACTGTAATAACTGCAACTAATTGTAAAAACTGTAACTAACTATAACTACTGTAACACTGTAACTAACTATAATACTATACTAGCGTGTAACTAGCTGTAACTACTAAACACTAACAAAATGAAACTAACTGTAAATAACTGTAACTAACTGTATATATATTCTTCATCTTTATGGAACGTGTGTTATAGGAGATGGTGGGGGGAGGAGTTGGGGTTAATCGTGTTAATAATCAAATCTAGAACCGGTGGTCAAGACCCTTTCTGCCCCATAAGATTCAAAAGTGGCACCAAGTAGAAAAATGTTATGTTCCAGATTCCTCGGCCTTCCTGCCTCTACCATTCTAGGTCAACAAAAGGAAGCCTTCCCTTATAAATGTCTGCCCGGAGAAATGGTGGCCCCGAATTACCGGAATTCAAAATAATAAAAAAAACAAATTTTGAGCAAAAAAAATGATTATTTTATTAACTTAGTAAGATTTTATTCAGCATGAAAATAAGTTTGTAATAATTGTAATTTATTTATGTCCTTTTTATTTTCTGTTGTTTTTTCACCAGTTTTTTATTGATAATTCATTTTGTTTTATTTTTTTGTTTTATTTTCTTGTTTATATTTAAAAAAAAGTGTTTTTATATGAAAATATAATTGTTGTTTTTTTTAAATCATTAAAATTTTTTTTGTTTTTTCTATATTTTTTAAAATCAATTTTCTTATTTCTTTTTTCGCGGCAGGAGCGAGACGTCCACTTTAAAGGAGGGCTTGTCCTCAAGTGGGCTGCAAACTGGATTTCAGTCCATGGTGGGGGTGGATGAGTTGAACATGTTTTGTTTGAATGTACTGACCTACTTTCCCTAAACATGGTACTACTAAATAAAGCTAAATCATCTATAAATGGTCTTTGTAGTTGTTTTTTTTTAATGGTGACTTTGTAAAGTGTGTGTGAACAATTAATCTATTTGTAACCCAGATTCTAGAAATGGCAACACAGTGACTATGTAAGGGGTAGGAGGGTATGTAGCTTCCCTTTGCACTTACGCCTTTTAAAGGACATTTATAAACAGATCAAGGATTGTAAACCCACACACTGCATACTGGTGTGCACCCCTCTGGTCAGGATTTGCTTTCTTTAAACTTCTTATGCCCTGGTTTATTTTTTTACAAAAAAAGGTTTAAAATGATGCAAAATGCCACCTAAGGGGCTCAGGCTGGAGCCCCTTAGACTCATTTGCATAATTTTAAAGCCCTAAAAAAAAAAAACAAGGGCATAAGAAGGTAAAAGAACAGCAGATCTTCAGAGAAGGGTGCACACCATTATGTCTGTATGTTTTGGTTTACAATCTTTGATCTGGTGATGTCCTTTAAGTCCAAGTGAGATTGCATTTGTGAAAGGAAGGGGGGCAAGGGATCTAGGTAGGAGACATCTGAATTGGCTGCAGATTGGATTTATTTAGCCGCACAATTCTCAAGCAATTATTGCCAATCAATGCTAATGAGGTGCTGAAGTCTTACTTGACAGTAGAGATCCTAATTAGTATATTGGTTGCTAAAAATAACGGCACTTCTTGATTAGGAATTTCAGGGAGAAAAGAAAAAATAATGGAACAATTCTATAAAAAGTATACAAAAACTGCTGGGAATTTATAATTTTGGGTTTGAGTTGTGGCGTTTAAAACCAATCCCAACTATTCTTTATTAATGGGCAGAGCCATGCTTCTAGCACAAGCTGCTGTTTTTATTCAGCCCCGCCTAAAATGTCATCTCCTCTCTACTGTCAATGGGTGGTGCCAGTTCATCAGCTCCAGCTCAGGATCAACCAGTAGCAAGGACCCAGCACGCCACAGAATGTAGACGTGGGCGGTCACAGGGGCGGTGCTAAGCTTAAGCCAAGAGCCTGGCTCGCCCATCATCCAATAATGGCATGATAGCTGAGATTGATGGGGAATACATAGATGAATCAGTGGAGCATAACCTATTGCAGGATCCTAAAAGCCCGACTCACGACACCATATTAACCCCTTGACAGCTGCAGTTCATACTATAAGCCCCAGGTTTCCATCATAGTCTTTGTATGATGGACATTTCAGGAGGGAAGGTCTATATTCCAGTATCCTTACGAATAAAATAAAATGGACTAACTGCAGCCCGGCTCCTAGTGGGAGGATTTTCATGTGATTGGTTGATGATCTAACCAACCACTTTTTCTGCCTGTTCTACAATTACTGTATTCTACTTCCAACCTCTGCTGAACAAGGAGACGTGTCCTGTAGTTGTCCGGTCAAGTATTGGAACACTCCGATGGTGGAGCCCTACTGGGGCTTGTTTTCTGTGGGCACCAATTAAGATTTCACTAATTAAAGTAAAAACCCCAGGAACTACAGAATTCCCAACGTGTGTTTATTCCATAAAAAAGAATGACGATCACTGGTCTCGTTAGAACCACATATACACCGGAGATCTATTGTGACAGCAGGTAAATAACCACAACATAAAGGAGAAAAAGAAAAAAACTGGTAAGATATTAGCGCAGGCGCAGGAGGTCTTTAAAGACGACAATGAATGGACAGAGCAGAGGAGGATGTGAGTACACTGTGCTGTATATATCGCACTAATACAACTGTATACACGGTACTGTATATACTGCACGTATCACTGTATATAGATCCTCATTCACTTGTTGTGGATAATGTTTATCTCCAGTTGATGGAAATGGACTTTATGCGCCAATTGGTCCTGCTAATATCACACACACACTAAATTATACATATATATAACCATCCGCGGGATAAGAGTCTATCACAGTCACTATATATCGTCCAGTGTACAATGAAGTGGTCGATCACTTATCTCGCCGGCTTGTAAGACAACAGATTGTTAGTTGCTGTAATGTCGAATGTCGTTTACTGCGTCTTCCCTTCGGTGCGGTCCAGAGACGCCGGGACCGTCACTCCTCCCCTCCTGCCCCGCGTTGCTGTCACCTGCAGCAGGAGTCCGCTGGGTCCTAGAGGCAGGGTGTAACTCTGTTGAAGTCGGAAGCCGCTTCCTTGGAGTTGATGTTGATGCCCGCGGCGTGTTCCACTTGATTTCAAGTAGACGCGATCAGAAATGTCATCACTAATTAAGTTTTCTTTCAATCTTTTTGACGCGCCTGTGGGTACGAACACTAAACGCCAGACAGACCGTTTCAGGGGGGTCAAACCAATTGAGAATTTCATCCATTGTACTTGGAAGCTTGAAAACATCCATCATAAAACTTGTTGCATTTTTTAAAACACTTGTAAACATTTATATACATACGTAGAATCAGGTGTTATCGGGGTCAGATGTAGGGTTATATATAAGCTGACAGCTGCCATGTATCTCAGTCTCGGATGCCAAGGACCATCCTTCAAGCCCTTTTTATGATTATTATGTGCCATGGAGACCAAATGCCATCCATTGTCATATTTGAAGCAGAGAAGAGAATGCCCCCATCTGCTCAACGTGCTTAGAAATATCATGGTAACGTAGCGCGGCATCTTACCGTATAGCAATCAGTGCGACTCCTGTATAGTGCGATAAACCTGCCATAGGGAGTCATGATGGGCCCTCACTCCTTGTGTTTTGTACTTGCATTTGTTTTTGTCTTAATGTTCTGTATGTGACCCCCTCTTACTGATTGTACCGCAGCAGGAAACAGTACATATCCGATGCAAAGAAGCCCATCCCCCAGCAGTCTGGTCAACTATGAGCCCATTGTCATGTTGAGGTTACGTGGGTCACCAAACCTTGTGGCGAACAATCATGCTCCAGAATTTACTTGCATATTAATAAACCTACATTCAGGGCCAGCACCCGCACTGCGGGGAAAACTGGGAAGTAATCGGGGCCCAGAGCTGCTTGGGGGACCACATACACATAAGGGTTACTCATGGAATCCCATGAGGATAAGGGGAGTGTATCTTATAAAATCCATAGGGTGTGAGGGGGGCTTATTATAAAATACCCATCAGGGGGCTGGTTTTTTTAAATAACCAAGAGGGGCTTGTATATATATAACCATGAGGGGCTGTATATAATATAACCATGAGGGGCTGTTTGTATATAATACAACCATGAGGGCTGTATATAATATAACCAATGAGGGCTGATATATATAACCCTGGGGGCTGTATATAATATAACCAGAGGCTGTATATAATATAACCAGAGGGGCTGTATATAATATAACACATGAGGGGCTGTATATATAATAACTAGGGGCTGTAATAAATAACCATGAGGGTGGGCGTATATAATATAACCATAAGGGGCTGTATACCATATATAACCATAAGGGGCTGTATTACAATGAACACCATAAGGGGCTGTAATATAAAATAACCATGAGGGCTTGTATATAAAACCATGAGGGGCTGTTATATATATAACCATGGGGGCTGTATAATAAAATAACCATGAGGGGCTGTATATAATATACAGAGGGGAGTATACAATATAACCATAAGGGGCTGTATATAAAATAACCGAGGGGACTGTTATATAAAATAACCATGAGGGGCTGTATATGAAAAACCATGAGGGGCTGTATATAAAATACCATGAGGAGCTGTATGTAATATAACATGAGGGGCTGTATATAATATAACCATGAGGAGCTGTATATAATATAACCATTAGGGGCTGTATATAATTAACCATGAGGGGCTTGTATATAATATAACCATGAGGGGCTGTATATGAAATAACCATGAGGGGATGTATATAATATAACCATGAGGGGCTGTTTAATATTAACCATAGGGGCTGTATATAAATAAACCATTAGGGGCTGTATTAATATAACCATGAGGGGCTGTATATAAATAACCACGGGGGGCTGTATATAATATAACCATGAGGGGTTGTAATAAATACCCATGAGGGGCTGTCTGTATATGAAATACCATAACAATGGGGCTGATAATTAAAATGAACATGAGGGAGCTGATTATAATATAAACAAATCATGGTGGGGCCTGTATAATAATATTAACATGAGGGGCCTGTATATAAAGTATAACCAGGGGAAGCCTGTATATATAAATAAACATGATAATGGACTGTTATATAATAAAACCATGAGGGGCCTGTAATAAAAATAACAATGGAGGGGCTGATATATAAAATAACCATGCTGTAGGGCTGTAATATAATATAACACATGAGGGGCCTGTATATAAATATAACCATGAGGCTTATATAAAATAACCATGAGGGCCTGTATATAATTAACCATGGAGGGCTTGGTTATAAATAACCATGAGGGAGCTGTATATAATATAAAAATATGGGCCTAAAAAAACAGTGTTAAATACCATGGGGCTGTATATAAAATAACCATGAGGGCTTGTATTAAATAACCATGAGGGGCGTAAAACTGAGAGCGATAATATAAACTGGCTTATAATACAATGGGGGCTGTATATAATATAACACATGATGGGGCTGTATATAATATAACCATAAGGGGCTGTATATAATATAACCATGAGAGGGCTGTATATAATATACCCATGAGGGGGCTGTATATAATATACCCATGAGGGGGCTGTTTGGGATAATAAACAAGGGAATATTATAGGGAACAGGAGACAGTTTTAGTTTCTGAATATTTATTTCCTCCATGTGCACTGCAAAGGGGTTTACTGAAGCGCTGTCGCCCAGGGGCATACTGATACCTGGAGCCGACCCTGACAATAGGCAGCTTTTCCTACACAAACATATGTTACATTTATGTGTGAAACATGTAAAAATAAGATTAAAAGATTAGAAATCTTGGTTTAATGGGATTACTCCTTCCCCTGTGATGATCACTGCAGACGTCTGGATGTTATCCTCAGAGCAATCCTCTCGCCTCAGGCCAGATCTCTAATACTGAGAACTTACTGTACAAACTACCTGGCACAGGCTCCGGAGCAGGAGCTGCACTTGGCAGGTTTGCAAAATTGAGGTCGTAAAAGTTGTTTATGCCAAGTCAAAAACGGAGGTGATCTGAGCCTGAAACGGTTAAGTCAAGTAGTCAAGTAGCTTCTGCGTAAACCTTTGTAACATCTTGGAGATGTCCACCAAACATCTTAGAGTTGTCCACTAGGGATGGTCTTCTAATAGGAGATAGATTTTTCATAGTTATAGATAATATACATAATATCTTATAAGTATATTGACAGGGTTTGCATTGCTCCCCCCCAGTGATATTTGCTTGGTGTGAACCGGTGCTCCCCCACCCAGCGCCCCTTCTTTTCTCTTCAGTCTTGCTTCTTTACCCTTGAGATTTCAGCACTAGCAGGAGGGGGAAAAACTGCAAAGAGAATAGCATGGACCGAATTTCATCAGTGTGTTTCTTTAAACTCTCCTAACTATGAGATTCTTGTGACTAGAATTCTTGTATTGCAGTGAACGGTCTGATATATGTGTCACAGTTCTCATGCTAATGGGAGGTTGATGAGTAACAACAGATGGCGCTGCAAGGAGTATTACATTGTAGACAGGGCCGGATTAAGGTTGGTGGGGGCCCCTTTGAGAGCAAAGTGGTGGGGGCCCCAGGGCTAGCGCTCCAGGCGTCCCTCATATAATCCGGCCCTGATTGTAGACCAAAGTACTTGTAACCTCTCATTTATGCTAATGAGAGGTCTATCGGGAAGAGTGGATGTCATTCCAATGTGTTATGTAGTGAAGGGAGAGAGGTAACCCGGCAGTTCCAGTCCACATTGGTTTAGAAGATTATGAAGGTTGACATGGAATGGACCCCCCGACAGGTGGTCTATAATATGCATCAAATGACCCATACAGTGCAATAATCTGATTTATTTTCCATATGTTTAACTAAAAATGTGATGTTTAGTTGATTATTCAGGATGTTTGAGTTACTGTGTACAGATCAGCTCTCCCGGCTGATTGGAGTCTAAGTTAAGAAGATCATATTTTTCATGTCAGACCTAATATTTTTTATGTCAGACCTAACGCTCCAAATCATCTCTCTCATGAAGAAGAATATCAGTCTTATACCATGAATGGAATCTGAATTCTGCTTTCATGTGAAGGAGTAAAGCGTCTACTAACTTCTCAAAAAGATGTAACAAATGCTATAAAATCTAAAGTCAATGTTTTCTTAAGACATTTTTATTACTTACTCTACAGCTGACATATTTTCTCTTGTTAAAGCATTGCCCCCTGGGAAAAAAAAATTGTGACTTGCCTGTACCTGTACCTTACCCCAAGCCCATTTGATCCCTTTCCAGCAGCCACCTCCTTATAATGGCCACATTTACGTGGACTGTCCTTCTAAATAGAGGGCTACAGAGAAAGTGGCATTACCATAACCCATTTCTTGAGTCCTCCCTCACTTACAAATGCCTCCTGTCTGTAGCCCCCTCCATGCACATCACCTTCCACCCTCTCTTTTGTTTTTAACAAAAATTTCCTCTACTCCCCTGGAGCAGCCTATTTCCTTCACTCTGCGGTTGCTGAATGTGGCTTTGAAGATGACAGGTGGGACGACGTCATCACATCACCTCTGCCGGCTCCAACTCTGCAACAGGTTTTCATGGCCCAGTCAGTTGGGGTCCACTGCCTTAACAGCCGAACCTGGAGAGTTCCCATCACTGCAATGTGGCTCATGGGGAGTTTCCCATTCTACCAACTGCTAAAGGATCCAGTGGTTGGAGCTTCAGGGACATACAGTATATTTGTTAATTATTCCATGGATATGGGATACGGGGCACTTATGGATAAATCCCTGTAACAGAGAGCCAAAGAAGATGACATTAAATAGTGGTTTTCAAGAAGGTTGGTCCTCTCAGAGGTGGTAGCCCGAGACCCAAGCCTTCTAGGGGGCCTATGACCACCCAAACCACCCACCAAATGTTATACTCAAAAGGACCTTCACCTATGAAATCCTCATACATCTGTTCCTGCTCACAATACATAAACTCTCAAAAACCATGAGGGTCCTCCAAAGGTGCTAAAACTGCAGAATAAAAACAGTAGAAGGGACACATTCTCCATTAACCAAGAAGCTGATTCCAGTCCCAGACTTGTAGGGGCCATAATATTCATACAGCCTGGGGCCCATGGTGGTCTTACTCAACCCCTTGATGGGAAGTGAAGCTCTATAACATGTTTTCTGGTCTAGATTAATGTGGGGTAATATTTACACCTTCTCCAGCTGAACTGTCTCCTCCACTACTGATCTACAGGTACTGAAGGTCCGGCATGGACCAAACCAACATAGGTGGACCCAGGTCCATTGATTTCCAACAGCTCATCATTACCTTGCTTCATCCCTGAGAGTTTTTTTAGGAAAGCTGAACTTCCTCGAGAACTGTTTTCCCAATTTCTCCTTCTCTATCCCAATAATGTGAGCTAAAAAGAGCTAAAAAGGACCTTAAAATAAAACTACTGGATGATCCAGACTGCAAAGTGATTGTAGCTCAGCTGCATAGAAGGAAGATAAGTCTGGGATTTCCCTGCAGGGACACGCGTCTCTGTTTTCTTCTTATGTAAAGTACCCGGAACGTTTGCAGGACGAGATGACGGCAGGTTTACATAGAACAGGTAGCAAAACATTCCCAGTGCCAAGTCCTCCACATTCAGCCTGGCACTCATCCAGCCGACAATCTGTGAGATTCAATACAGGTGATAAAGCCAGAAGGAAACTCAAGGTCAGGACTCCCTGCGGTGGAGAACCATAAATGGTGGAGCAGGAGGTCGGTCACAGAGATGAACTTGCAGTCAGTAAGTTTTCCACACTTTAGGTGAGATCCACCGGATGTTCCTGCCAAAATTGTGCTTGATGGTAAATTTTATTAAACCCTTTCATTTCCTTATTGCTTTACTAGTCTGTGCAAACAATTCAGCCCAGAAGTACAGGAAGTCTTTTCATCTGTAATAGATGCATTTTACTTGCGTATACAGGATTTTTCAAAAAAGTTAATGTTTAAACGATCATAAATCCATAGTTGGCTCAGACATCAACAATATTCCAGATTAAAACATTAGTGCTTTCTGAATCATTAAACCAACAAATCCTCATTTTACTGTGGAGGCAAACCATGCGATTGCAATGGGGCCCGTGGTTCCTGGGGGCCCGGTCAATGCTGAAAGTAAGTAAACTGTAACTACCTTTAATATGAGGAACTCTTCTCTGGTCAGCAACTGTGCAGATTCCACTCCAGCCCTGGATTTAACTCTGCCTTGGCTGCCACTCTAGACAAAGGCACGCCTGTGGAGTGACCTGGTGTTACCACGCCGCAACAATTCCAACCTGCTTTGCGGCCGGCTCTGGTGAAAACCAGGTACCACTCCGGTCCCAGGTGTCGGCTTACGTCATTGCCAGCAGTGGTCAAGAGGTTCCACTGATCCTGACAGTTTTTTATATAAACACAAGGTAATACAACGGGGGATCAGACTTTTGCTAAGGGATTAACCTAATTTCTATATTTTTTGAGAGCTCTCGAATCTGCAATCACCGAACTCAAATCCATCTTGGGGGCGCAGGGCTCATATAAATAAATGATAATTAGAAATCTATCAGACAATCCCATGTAAGACTCTCCTGGTCATATAGGCTCCGCCTACCTCCTAGAAGATTCATTTAAAAAAATTGTTTAACAGAACACAGATACTGGCATGGGGGGTCTTTTATTCAGGGACGTCTACCGAGAAAATGTAAACGGTTGTACAGCAGGCAACACTTTCACTTTTGAGCCACTTTAACAAAACTTACCCCTAACTTGATTTACAGCTCCAAACTCTCTTTAAACTTATTCATTAGATCATTGTGCCATGAAAGGCCAACATTCACAATGTGACCACTGGGCGAACACATAAATGGGGATGTATCACACGCTTGGTAACCCATCCCCCCACTTGTGCTGGATATATGAGTCTCCTGTCTGCACCATTGGGCATAAAATTGGGCTTTAGTCTGTGGGAGTTTCACCCCAACACTAGGAACAGTCTCCTTCACACCCCTTCATGTCTTACTGTGGAGATGGAATAAAGTGGGAAAATAGTCGCAATTCTTGGCCGTGTTCCAGGAGTTGTGACTATTTCAGTGCTTGTACAAGTCCTGATAGACAAATCTGAGATACATCCCCATCGATATATTGGAAACACGGCATTGCACATCTAGTAACATATCCAACCAAGATAAGGAAAGAAGATAGAAGTTATTCTCTGTACCTTTACCTTTAGAAGACACTTCAGCCTCTGAGGATTAATAGAGAGACAATTGCCGATTGTTATTGTCCTGGGAAGGCTCAATCACTCCCTTGTTTATCAAAAACCAAAGTGTTTCCCATTGTTCTTATGAAACAAGTCACCCCATTGTTTATTTCACCCAAATTTGACACATAAAATTTATGTAAAAATCCATTGTTTCATTACATAATTTTAATTACCAATGAATTACTTCATTATTTTATTGACATGAATTACAAATTAAAGGCAAAAATGTTGTAAGCACCAGGGGCACAAGTCACTTTCTCCAGCAGATACAATAATATACACCATACACTGTGTTACCGGATCTACCCCCACCTTGACCCCCCAAAACTTTGTTCCCCTAAATATTACAACTGTATAAAGGACAGTTCTCCAGGATGACAGTATCTGTTGCCTTTATTGAGAAGTCTAAGAAGTACAAGATCCTTTAAGATCTCCGGCTACAGCAGAGATGATATAAGTGAAGACTGAAACAGACGGGGCTGAATATAAATAACCATCGAGGGGCTTTCTGGGATGATAAACGATGGAATATATTAGGGAACAGGAGACTGTTTTAGTTTTTGTATTGTTATTGCCTCCATGTTCACTGCAATGGGGTTTACTGAAGCGCTGTCGCCCAGGGGCCTACTAATACCTGGAGCCGACCCTGACAATAGGCAGCTTTTCCTACACAAACATATGTTAAATTTATGTGTGAAACATGTAAAAGTAAGATTAAAAGATTAGAAATCTTGGTTTCATGGGATTACTCCTTCCTCTGTGATGATCACTGCAGACGTCTTGATGTTATCCTCAGAGCAATCCTCCCGCCTCAGGCCAGATCTGTAATTCTGAGAACTTACTGTACAAGCTACCTGGCACAGGCTCAGGAGCAGGAGCTGCACTTGGCAGGTTTGCAAAGTTGAGGTCGTAAAAGTTGTTTATGCCAATTCAAAAATGGAGGTGATCTGAGCATGAAACGGTTAAGTCAAGTAGTCAAGTAGCTTCTGCGTAACCTTTGTAACATCTGGTAACATCTTGGAGATGTCCACCATATATTTCATTGAAAAGTCGTCCACTATGGATGGTCTTCTAATAGGAGAAAGCTTTTTCATAGTTATAGATAATCTACATAATATGTTATTAGTATATTGACAGGGTTTGCATTGCCCCCCCCCAGTGATATTTGCTTGGTGTGAACTGATGCTCCCCCACCCAGCGCCCTTCTTTTCTCCTCAGTCTTGCTTCTTTACCCTTGAGATTTCAGCACTAGCAGGAGGGGTAAAAGTGAAAAGACGATAGCATGGACTGAATTACATCAAGAGGCAACAATGGGGGTCATTCTGATTCGCGTTTTCCCGACGTGTTACCCGAATATTTCCGATTTGCGCCGATGTCCCCTGAATTGCCCCGGGATTTTGGTGCACGCGATCGGATTGTGGCACATCGGCGCCGGCATGCACGTGACGGAAATCGGGGGGCGTGGCCGAACGAAAACCCGACGGATTCGGAAACACCGCCACATTTAAAATAAAAAAAAAGTGTTGCAAGACATGCACTTACCTTCACTAGGAATAGGCCAGTGAACTTGAATGCATTCCGGCGGGCCTCGGGGAACTTCAGCGCAGCGTCGGAGGAACTAACTTAGTGAATCCCGGCCGAACCCGAATCCACCGCAGAGAACGCGCCGCTGGATCGCGATTGGACCGGGTAAGTAAATCTGCCCCAATGTGTTAATAAAGAAACAGTCCATTGGACCCATGGAAAACTTTTCAAAGTTTGCTTTACCCGAACAGAGGAGAAGTACAAGCTATCCTGGACACATACCTTGGTTGATTGAGCTGGCTTACCAACCCACCTCCGAGGGAGAGAGCTGGATGAGTGTGGAGGAAAGGAGACTAACTGCACACCGCTGGTAGGGAGCCGGAAAATGTGAGGTAAACTTATGTAAGGTGCTGAAATGATTCAGTCTGCTGACAAAGGCATTTTTAAAATCAGCCAAGCCTAGGCTGTTGGGACCTGTCATCAGTTAAAAATTACTTTCCTAGTGACATGTTTGCTTTAAGAGTGTTTGTAACCCAACTGTGTCTATAAAGTGTATCCCATCTACAGACTCCTATACAGCACAGGTCATAGGCTCCCCATAGTAATGTGTGCTAGACGCTTTTTCAACCAGAAAGAAAATCATCCTGTGCTCTTCTTCTCATCAAATCCGACAGATGCCAAAAGGGGTTGTGAATGAAGCATTTTTTGGAGAAGCTACAACTATGGAACCAAATGTCACAGTCCTGCTGCTACTAACAACGTAAACATAAGGTATGTTTACACATCTCTCAAGGGACCAAACCGAACAATGGATGCAAATGGGATTGATCACACAAGTGTAAGACCAAGCATTTGTTGAAGCTACAATACTGTAACAGTTCTGCTGCTACTAACAATGCACACATAGGACTTTATACACATCTCTCAAGGGGCAATAACTAATCCTGGCTGTAGAGAGAGTGGAGCACAGCAGTGTGAGGAAATGCCCCCCGTGCACTCGGAAAAGCTCCAATTGTGGAATATAAATCGATATTTCACAGTCCTGCTGCTACTGACAACATACACAAAGGTCTGATTACACATCTCTCCAGGAGTTTTGCTTGGTCAAAATATCTGACAAACCCACTTTAAAGAGAACCTTTCACCCAGCTTTACTTCCACTCTTTGCATCCTTTATTAGGCATTGCACCATATAGCTGGAACACAGCTGCAATTACCTGCTCCCTCCTCAGTCAGATGGGCGGAGCTATGGATCATCTCCAGCCCAGGACCACAAGATTACATGTCAATACCCAATGAACTCCTAAGGCTCCTACTGTCAGAGGGTTGTCCTGGGATTTAGAGGAAATTTGTGAGAGTCGGTGGAGCCACACGAGAAGGCGCTGGATTTTAAGTTTAGGTGGTGAAAGGTCCACTTATGACTTACTCTCCAGCTGGCATCTTTTCTCTTCTTAAAGCAGTGGCCCCTGGGGGAATAAAATTATAATATAGATGGTATGGGTCAGTGTTGGCGACCCTTTTAGAGACAGAGTGCCAAATCTACAACCAAAACCTCCTTTTATGTCTCAAAGTGCCAACATGACAATTTATGCAGTAACCTATTGATCCAGCTGTATCAATCGTGTGGGCGTCCTGGGTTCACCAATACAATAGAAAGATGATGGAGAAATTTGGATGATAGCTTCCTTCCAGGGTCCCCTGAAGAGGAAGAATCAGGGTTCCCGGAGCAGGAGCTCCAATGATTATTCATCTCTGTCCACACCTTCTCCATTCTCGTGTAGTCCTGGCAGCCAAGGAGGTGTCACTTTAAAATAACGCTGAGCATTGCTTGTCCATGGTCTTGGACCGCAGGAGAAAGCCTTGAGTCACATCTAGCAAATTCTGTGCTGGGGTGAAGCCTGGGTGCCCACAGAAAGGGCTCTGAGTGCCACCTTTGGCACCCGTGCCATAGGTCCGCCACCACTGGTTTAGGTGGTAGCCATGCCCCAAGCCTTCTAGGTGGCCTATGCCCTAAGCCTTCTAGGGGGCCTATGACCACCCAAACCACCCAAAAAAATGTTATACTTGTACATCTGTTTCTGCTCACAATACATAAACTCTCAAAATCCATGAAGGTCCTCCAAAGGTGCCAAAACCGCAGAATAAAAGCAGCAGAAGAGACACGTCCTCCATTCCCCAAGAAGCTGATTCTAGTCCCAGATGTAGGAAGTGACTCCAGACTTGTAGGGGCCATAATATTCCTACAGCCCAGGGCCCATGGTGGTCTTATCCCACCCTTGATTGGAAGTGAAGCTCTATAACATGTTATCTGGTCTAGATTAATGTGGGGTAATAGTTACACCTTCTCCAGCTGAACTGTCTCCTCCACTACTGATCTACAGGTACTGAAGGTCCGGCATGGACCAAACCAACAGAGGTGGACCCGGGTCCATTGATTTTCAACAGCTCATCATTACCTTTTCCAGAACAGCTGAACGTCCTCGAGAACTTTTTTCCCAACTTCTCCTTCTCTGTCCTAATAATGTGAGCTAAAAAGAGCTAAAAAGGACCTTAAAATGAAACTACTGGATGATCCAGGCTGCAGAGTAATTGTAGTTCGGCTGCATAGAAGGAAGATAAGTCTGGGATTTCCCTGCAGGGACACGCGAGACCTCCCCCATAATACTGACTGCCATGAGTGGTTTTAAGCCACTATATATTACCCCCATATGAACTGATCAAGTATTTGTTCCAAAGCTACATATGGCCAACATGTCAGGTCATTATAACTGTTGTGGACATGGCGGTCACCTCCAGCTTCTTAACAATTTTGGTCCACAGCTGTGATGTCTCTCACAGCAACCCCAGAAGCCGTAAGACGGGCTGCAATGATAATGGGCTATACCCTTGTGAACAAACAATATATGCAGATAATTATTTATGCCGGACTGGAAGCCCCTATAGACTGCTGTGATCAGGACCTCGTTAATATAATTTGGCTCCAACTAAGGTGGATTTAAACAGAGAGCCTTCTAAGGGCTACATTGATCATGCAGGTTTCCTAATAACAATGACCATAACTTGACATTTGTATAGCTCCTCTGTTCCTGCAACTGATAACATTCAAGATACACATGGTCCCCCCATTGGTGACCCCCCATTGGCCTGAGTTCTTTTGCTCATGCATAATGGAGGCTCCAATTCACATCTTTTTTCCTTCTACTGAATGCTCCTTGCTGTCCACAAGGAGGGGACCCGTGTCTCTTCTTTTTTATAAATTAATATGGGATGATTTCCAAACCCTTTAGAGATGTTACAAACATCATTGCTTGTAGTGAAGGAGCACAACTCTTTGAGAGGGGCTAAATGGGGATCTTACCACCATGATGAAGGTTTGTAAACCAAGCACAACTGACTGACGTAGTGTGTCCGACTCCGGCAGGATTTGGGTCTTCGTTTAGCTCTTAGGTTTTCACAAACTAACAAACAACATAGCAACTGATCCTGAGGGGCCCAGGCGCAATAGATTTCAATGGAGGACTGTAACCCCTCCAGACGCATTTGCCACATTTTTTAAATTCTTAATTTCTTAAAAACAAGGGCTAAGAAGTTAAAAAGATGAGCAAATTCTGCCAGAAGGGGCGCACTCCCAGTATTCAGGTGTGCTGGGTGTTTCACTTGACCCCAGAATCCCTCCTCACTTACTAGTTGCATTGGGTCCCGTTTATCACGCGCACTACGATAATTGACCAGTTGGTAAGTGTCCAAAATCTCCCATGGACCTTTGAAACCACATGGGGAATATTTTAAAAGAAACCCACACACACACACTTGATTAAAAAATATAAAACAGAAAAGAAAAATGATGTAAAAACTTTTTTTCTCTGTTGGCGTCAGAAAAAAGTTTCACATCCTGAATAGAGAGTCTGAACCCCAAAAACAAAAAAACCAATAATCCTGGGGATATGGACAGGAGCCTTTATGGGAAATCCTGTAAGCTATCAGAGGACAGTGCAAACAATTTTTATGCTAAAGGACAATTTCTAAGTTCCTGCCCTCAGTGCCTCCTGATACCAAACCCCCAATGGGGCCTCTTGTCCCCGGCCTGCGTCGAGGACAATATTGAGCCCTGTACCACTATTTGGCACCATAAGGTGTAAAGAGATAGATGACAAATGCTACAGTACAGTCGGGAGAATCAAGACCCAGGTGATGACATTGGGTAACTCTCATAACTAACTATAACTAACTGCAACGAATCTAATTGTAATAACTGTCACTAACTATAACGACCTGTAACTAACTTATAAATAACTGTAACGAACCTATAACTAAACTGTAACTAACTGGTAAAATAACTGTAACTTCTTATAGCTAACTATCCTAACTATAACTAACTGCCACTAATTGTAAAATACCGGTCACTAACTATACTAACTGTAAAACGTAACGTGTAATAACTGTAACTATCTATCTTACCTATAACTAACTATAAACTAACTGCAACTATTGTCATAACTTTCACTAACTATAATAAAACTGTACGAATTTAATAAGAACTATAACTAACTATACTAACTGTAACTAACTGTAACTATCTATAACTATCTATAAATATCTATAACTATCTATAACGATAACTAACTGTAACTAACTGTAACTAACTATAACTAACTGCACTAATTGTAAATTAACGTCACTAACTATAACTAACTGTAACGAATATAAATAACTGTAACTAACTATAACTACTGTAACTACTGTAAATACTGTCACTATCTATAGGCTAACTATACTAACTTAACTCACTGCACACTAATGGTAACTCACTGTAACTAACTGTAACTAACTGGAACATCTATAGACACACTATAACCTAGAAACTAACTATAACTACTCTGTAGAATTAACTGTACTAACTATACTAACTGTACTAACTGTAAATAACTGTAACTAAATCTATAGCTAACTATACTACCTGCAACTAATTGTAACTAACTGTAACTACTGTACTAACTGTACTATCTATAACGATCTATAGACTATAACCAACGATAAAAACTAATTGTAAATACTGTAACTAAACTATAACTACTGTAACTAACTGTAACTAACTGTAACTAACTGTAACTAACTGCAATAATTGTAAATAACTGTAACTAACCTATAACTACCTGTAACTACATGTAACTAACTATAACTACTATCACTAGCGTTAACTAGCTGTAACTACTATAACACTAATAACTAACTTTACCTAACTTTAAATAACTTAACTCAAAACTGTATATATATCCTTCATGCCTTTATGGAACGTGGTGTTATAGGCGATGGTGGGGGGAGGAGTTGGGGTTAATCGTGAAATATCAAATCTAGAACCGGGGGTCAAGACCCTTTCTGCCCCATAAGATTCAAAACGGGGCACCAGTAAAAATGTTATGTTCCAGATCCTCGGCCTTCCTGCCCTCTAACCATTCTAGGTCAACCGGAAGCCCTTCCTTATAATGTCTGCCCGGAGAAATGGTGGCACTAATTAATAAACCGACTTCACAATAATGATAATACAAGAAATTAATATGAGTTGCCCAAAGAAAACCATGAATGATTTTATTTAACTTAGTATAGATTTTATTCAGTCCTTGGAAAATAAGTTTATAACTATATGTACTTTGAATTTATGTCCTTTTATTTTCCTGCTGTTGGTTTTTTCCACACACCATTTTTTTTATTGATAAAATGCATTTTGTTTTATTTTTTTGTTTTATTTTCTTGTTTATATTTAAAAAAAAGTGGTTTTATATGAAAATATAATTGTTTGTTTTTTGTTAAAATCATTAAATTTTTTTTGTTTTTTTCTATATTTTGTAAACAATTTTCTTCTTTCTTTTTCATGTTCACCCGGTGCAGGAGCGAGACGTCCCCTTTAGAGGGCTTGGCTCAAGTGGCTGCAAACTGGATTTCAGTCCATGGTGGGGGTGGATGAGCGTGAACATGTTTTGTTTGAATGTACTGCCACTACTTTCCCTAAACATGGCTACGACTAAATAAAGCTAAATCATCTATAATGGTCTTTGTAGTTGTTTTTTTTTTAATGGTGCTTTGTCCCAGTGTGGTGAACACTTAATCTATTTGTAGACCAAATCATAGAAATGGCAACACAGTTGACTATGTAAGGGGTCGGAGGGTATGTTAGGCTTCCCTTTTGCACTATACGCTTTAAAGACATTTATGAAACAGATCAGGATTGTAACCCAGCACACTGACCTGACTGTGTGCACCCCTCTGGTCATGATCTCTTTTCTTTTAAACTTCTTATGCCCTGTTTTTTTTTTACAAAAAAAGTTTTTAAAATGATCAAAATGCCAACCTAGGGGCTCTGCTGGAGCCCCTTAGACTCATTTGGCAACGTTTAAAGCCCTAAAAAAAAAAAAACAAGGGCATAAGAGTAGAACAGCAAGATCGCCTTCCGAAGGGTGCCACCATATGTCGTATTTTTGGTGAGGTTTACAATCTTGATCTGGTGATTGTCCTTTATCCAAGTGAGATTGCATGTTGTGAAAGGAAGGGCAAATGGGATCTAGGAGACCATCCTGAATTGGCGTGCAGATTGGAATTTATTTAGCCGCCACATTCTCAAGCAATTATTGCCAATCAATATGCTAATGAGGGGCTCTAACGTCCGTACTTGACAGTAAGATCCTAATTAGTAGATTGGTTGCTAAAAATAACGGCCACTGTCTGGATTAGGAATTTCATGGGGAAAAGAGAAAAATAATGGAACAATTACTAATACAAGTATACAAAAACTGCTTCCGGGAAATTTATATTTTTGGGTTGGTTGTGGCGTTTCAAACCAATCCCACTATTCTTTATTAATGGAGAGCCTATTGCTTCTGCACGCTGCTGTTTTTATTCAGCCCCGCCTTAAATGTCTCCTCTCCTCTCTTATGTCAACTGGGTGGTGCCAGGTTCATCATCTCCAGCTCAGGATAACCATGTTAGCAAGTACCCAGCACTCCACAGATGTACGTGGGGCCTGCACAGGGGCGGTGCTAAGCTTAAGCCAAGAGCCTGCTCCCCCATCTATCCAATATGGCCGGGATCGCTTGTATTGATTGGGAATACATAGACTGAATCAGTGGGGCAATAACCTATTGGCAGGTCCTAACAGCCCGACTCACGACACCATATTAACCCCTTTGACAGCTGCTTTCATACTATAGCCCCAGGGTTTCCATCATAGTCTTAATGTATGATGGACATTTCAGGACGGGACGTCTAAATTCCAGTATCTTACGATCAATGGACATAACTGCACCCCGCTCCTAGTGGGAGGGGATCTTCATTGATTGGTTTATGATCCTAACCAAGCCACCTTTTTCTTTTCGCCTTGTTCTACAATTACTAAAACTATTTCCAACCTCTGCTGAACAAGGAGACGTGTCCTGTATTGGGTCCGGTTGTCAGTATTGGGAACACGCCGATGTGGAGGCTGCCCCCTACGGGGGCTTGTTTTCTGTGGGCACCAATTAAGATTTCCTAATTAAAGTAAAACCCCAGGAACGCAGAATTCCCCCAACGTGTGTTTATTCCATAAAATAAGAATGACGATCACTGGTCTGTTATAAACGCACCACATATACAACCGGAGATCTATATGTGACAAGCAGCAGGTAATAACCACAACTACAAGGAGAAAAGAAACAAAACTGGTAAGAAATATTAGCTCAGGCGCAGGAGGTCTTATCAAGACGACAATGAATGGACAGAGCAAGGAGGATGTGAGTACAACTGTGCTGTATACTCGCCACTATCTACCTGTATACATGTAGACTGTATATACTGCACTTTCTCCACTGTATATAGATCCTCATTCACTGCGTTGTGGATAATGTTATCTCCGTTGATCGGAAATGGACTTTAGGGCCGCCAATTGGTCCTGCTAATATCACACACAACTAGATCAACACATATAATATATATCCCAATCCGCGGGATAAGAGTCTATCACAGTCAACTATATATCGTCCAGTGTATACAATGAAATGGTCGTCACTTATCTCGCGGCTTGTAAGACAACAGATTGTTAAGTTGCTGATAATGTCGAATGTCTTTACCTGCGTCTTCCCGTCGGTCTGATCCATGAGACTCCGGGATACGTCCCTCCCCCTCCTGCTCCCGCTTGCCTGTCACCTTGCAGCAGGAGTCCGCTGGGATCCCTAGAGGCAGGGTGGTTAACTCTGTCGAAGCGTCTTAAGCGCTTCCTTCCTTGGAGTTGATGTTTGAGATTGCCCGCGGTCTGTGTTCCACTTGATTTCAAGTAGACGCAGAAATTCATCACGAGTAAGTTTTCTCTTCAATCTTTTGACGCCCTGTGGGTAACGACTAAACTGCCAGACCGTTTCAGTGGGGGTCAAACCAATTGAGAATTTCATCCATTGTTACTTGGAAGCTTGAAAACATCCATCATAAAACATTGGTGGGTTTTTGCATTTTTTCAAACACTTTGTAAACATTGTATATACATCGTAGAATCAGGTGTTATCGTGTCAGATTGTAGGTTTTATATATAAGCGGACAGCTGCCATGTATCTCAGTCTCGGAGGAGGCCAAGGACCATCCTTCAAGCCTTTTTATAGATTCTAATGTGCCATGGAGACCAAATGCCATCCAATTGTCAATATTTGAAGCAGAGAATGCCCCCTCTGCTCAACTGCGTAGAAATTCACTGGTAAACGTAGCGCGCTCTTACCGATAGCAATCAGTGCTACTTCCTGTATAGTGCGATAAACCTGCCATATGGGAGTCATGAATGGCCCTCACTCTTGTGTTTTGTACTTGCAATTTGTTTTTGTCTTAATGTTCTGTAGGGACCCCCTTACTGTTGTACCGCAGCGGAAACAGTACATAAATCGATTCAAAGAAGCCCATCCCCCAGGCAGTCTGGTCAAACCAGGACCCATTGGTCCCATGTTAGGTTACGGTGGGTCACCAACCTTGTGGCACACCACTCATCTCCAGATTCGTACTTGCATATTAGTAAACCTACATTCAGGGCCAGCACCCGCACGGGAAAACTGGGGCATAATCGGGGCCCAGAGCTGCTTTGGGGGACCACATAAGCTGTACTCATGAAGCCATGGGATAAGGGGGATGTATCTATAATCCATGGTGTGATGGGGGCGATATAAAATACCATCAGGGGGCTGGGTTTTTTTAAATAACCAAGAGGGGCCTTTATATAATTAACCATGAGGGGCTGTATATAATTAACCAAAACCATGAGGGGCTGTATATAATATAACCATGAGGGCTGTATATAGATAAACCATGAGGTGCTGTATATATATAACCATGAGGGGCTGTATTAATATACTCAGATGGCTGTAATATAATAATAACCATGAAGGGCTGTATAAATATAACACATGAGGGGCTGTAATATAATAAACCATAAGGGGCTGTAATAAATAACCTGAGGGGCGTAATATAATATAACCATAAGGGGCTGTATCCCATATAACCATAAGGGCGTATACATATACCATAGGGGCTGTATATAAAGGGAACCATGAGGGCTGTCTAATAAAGACCATGAGGGGCTGTATATAAATCCTACACATGAGGGCTGTATATAAAAAACCATCGGGGTGTGGGGTGTTGAGTTGTGTCCTGTATATAATATAACCCGTGAGGTGGCTGGATACACTATAACCATAAGGGCTGTATATAAAATAACCACGAGGGGCTGTATATTAAAAACCATGAGGGATGTATATGAATTGGGGCGGCTCATGCGGGCTGTATAGGAGTATAATCCGCTCAGGTGTGTTCATGGCTGTAGTGTGAGGAGTATACATGAGGGGCTGTATATAATATAACCATGAGGAGCTGATATATAATAACATTAGGGGCTGTAGATATATAACATAGGTTATATAAAGACCCTGAGGGGCGTCATCATACAATGAACGCGGCATGTATTAAATACCCATGAGGGGTGTATAACATATAACCATGAGGGGCTGTATATTAAAAACCATTCTAGGGCGGTATATAAATAACCATTAGGAGCTTTGTATAATAAACCAGAGTGGGCTGTCATATACTAAACCACGAGGGACTTGATTATAACATGAGGTTGGATAATACCCATGAGGGCGTGCTGTATTGAAAGAACCATGAGGGGTGCTGTAGATAAAATAACAATAGGAGCCTGTATATATAATATACACATGGGGGGGCTGTAATATAATATAACCATGAGGGGCTGTAATAATAAACCAGGAGGAGCTGTATAAAATATAACACATGATGGACTGTATATAATATAACCATGAGGGTGTAATCAAATAGAACCATGGGGCTGTATATAAAATAACCATGAGGGGCTGTAATAATATACACATGAGGGCTGTATATATATAACCATGAGGGGCTGTATATAAATAACCATGAGGGGCTGTATAGCATATAACCATTAGGGCTGTATAAAAATAACCATGAGGAGTGTTATAATATAACACATAGGGGCTGTATATAAAAAACCATGAGGGGCTGTATATAATAACCATGAGGGGCTGTATATAAAATAACCATGAGGAGCTGTATATAATATAACCATGAGGGGCTGTATATAATATAACACATGGGGGGCTGTATATAATATAACACATGATGGGGCTGTATATAATATAACCATAAGGGGCTGTATATAATATAACCATGAGAGGGCTGTATATAATATACCCATGAGGGGGCTGTATATATAATAACCCATGAGGGGGCTGTTTGGATAATAAACAAGGGAAATATTATAGGGAAAGGAGACAGTTTTAGTTTCTGAATATTATTTCCTCCATGTGCACTGCAAGGGGTTTACTGAAGCGCTGTCGCCAGGGGCATACTGATACCTGGAGCCGACCCTGACAATAGGGCATCTTTTCCTACACAAACATATGTTACATTATGTGTGTGAAACATGTAAAAATAAAGATTAAAAGATTAGAAATCTTGGTTAATGGGATTACTCCTTCCCCGTGATGATCACTGCAGACGTCTGGATGTTATCCTCAGAGCAATCCTCTCGCCTCAGGCCAGACTCTCTAATACTGAGAACTTACTGTACAAACTACCTGGCACAGGCTCCGGAGCAGGAGCTGCACTTGGCAGGTTTGCAAAATTGAGGTCGTAAAAGTTGTTTTATGCCATCAAAAAAAGGAGGTGATCTGAGCCTGAAACGTGTTAAGTCAGTAGTCAAGTAGCTTCTGCGAAACCTTTGTAACATCTTGGAGATGTCCACCAAACATCTTGAGTTGTCCACTAGGGATGGTCTTCTAATAGGAGATAGATTTTTCATAGTTATAGATAATATACATAATATCTTATAAGTATATTGACAGGGTTTGCAGTGCTCCCCCCCAGTGATATTGCTTGGGTGAACCGGTGCTCCCCACCACAGCGCCCCTTCTTTTCTCTTCAGTCTTTCTTCTTTACCCTTGAGATTTCAGCACTAGCAGGAGGGGGAAAAACTGCAAAGAATAGCATGGCCGAATTTCATCAGTGTGTTTCTTTAACTCCCACCTATGAGATTCTTGTGACTAGAATTCTTGTATGCAGTGAACGGTCTGATATATGTGTCACAGTTCTCATGCTAATGGAGGTTGATGAGTAACAAACAGATGGCGCTGCAAGGAGTATTACATTGTAGACGGGCCGATTAAGGTTGGTGGGGGCCCTTTGAGAGCAAAGTGTGGGGGGGCCCCAGGGCTAGCGCTCCAGCGTCCCTCATATAATCCGGCCCTGATTTAACCAAAGTACTTGTAACCTCTCATTATGCTAATGAGAGGTCTATCGGGAAGAGTGGATTCATTCCAATGTGTTTGTAGTGAAGGGAGAGATGGTAACCCGGCAGTTCCAATCCACATTGGTTTCGAAGATTATGAATGTTGACATGGAATGGACCCCCGACAGGTGGTCTATAATATGCATCAAATGACCCATACAGTGCAATAATCTGATTATTTTCCATATGTTAACTAAAAATGTGATGTTTAGTTGATTATCAGGATGTTTGAGTTACTGTGTACAGATCAGCTCTCCCGGCTGATTGGAGTTAAGTTAAGAAGATCAATTTTTTTCATGTCAGACCTAATATTTTTATGTCAGACCTAAACGCTCCAAATCATCTCTCTCATGAAGAAGAATATCAGTCTTTTATACCATGAATGGAATCTGAATTCTGCTTTCATGTGGAAGGGTAAAGCGTCTACTAACTTCTCAAAAGATGTAACAAATGCTATAAAATCTAAAGTCAATGTTTTCTAAGACATTTTATTACTTACTCTACAGCTGAATAATTTTTCTCTGTTAAAGCTTGACCCCGGGAAAAAAAAATTGTGACTTGCCTGTACCTGTACCTTACCCCAAGCCCATTTGATCCCTTTCCAGCAGCAACCTCCTTATAATGGCCACATTTACGTGGACTGTCCTTCTAAATAGAGGGCTACAGAGAAATGGCATTACCATTAACCCATTTCTTGATCCTCCCTCACTTACACATCCTCTGTCTAGCCCCCTCCATGCACATCACCTTCACCCTCTCTTTGGTTTTAACAAAAATTTCACTTACTCCCCTGGAGCAGCCTATTTCCTTCACTTGCGTTGCTGAATGTGGCTTTGAAGATGACAGGTGGGACGACGTCATCAACATCACCTCTGGCGTCTCCAACTCTGCCAACAGGTTTTCATGGCCAGTCAGTTGGGTCACTGCCTTAACAGCCGAACCTGGAGCGTTCCCATCACTGCCAATGTGCTCATGGGGAGTTTCCCATTCTACCAACTGCTAAAGGATCCAGTGGTTGGAGCTTCAGGGACATACAGTATATTTGTTAATTATTCCAGGATATGGGATACGGGGCACTTATGGATAACATCCCTGTAACAGAGAGCCAAGAAGATGACATTAATAGTGGTTTCAAGAAGGTTGGTCCTCTCAGAGGTGGTAGCCGAGACCCAAGCCTTCTAGGGGGCCTTATACCACCCAACCACCCACCAAATTTATACTCAAAGGACCTTCACCTATGAAATCCTCATACATCTGTTCCTGCTCACAATACATAAACTTCAAAAACCATGAGGGTCCTCCAAAGGTGCTAAAACGGCAGAATAAAAACAGTAGAAGGACACTTCTCCATTAACCAGAAGCTGATTCCAGTCGGCCAGACTTGTAGGCCATAATATTCTACAGCCTGGGGCCATGGTGGTCTACTCAACCCTGATGGGAGTGAAGCTCTATAACATGTTTTCTGGTCTAGATTAATGTGGGGTAATATTTACACCTTCTCCAGCTGACTGTTCTCCTCCACTACTGATCTACAGGTACTGAAGGTCCGGCATGGACCAAACCAACAATAGGTGGACCCAGGTCCATTGATTTCCAACAGCTCATCATTACCTTGCTTATCCTGAAGGTTTTTTAGGAAAGCTGACTTCCTCGAGAACTGTTTTCCCAATTTCTCCTTCTCTATCCCAATAATGTGAGCTAAAAAGAGCTAAAAAGGACCTTAAAATAAAATACTGGATGATCCAGACTGCAAGTGATTGTAGTCGCAGCTGCATAGAAGGAAGATAGTCTGGGTTTTCCCTGCAGGGACACGCTCTCTGTTTCTCTCTTATGTAAAGTACCCGGACGTTTGCAGGACGAGATGACGGCAGGTTTACATAGAACAGGTAGCAAACATTCCCAGTGCCAAGTCCTCCACATTCAGCCTGGCACTCATCCAGCCGACAATCGTGAGATTCAAACAGTGATAAATGCCAGAAGGAAACTCAAGGTCAGAACTCCCTGGCGGTGGAGAACCAAAATGGTGGAGCAGGTCGGTCACAGGATAACTTGCAGTCAGTAAGGTTTTCCACACTTTAGGTGAGATCCACGGATGTTTCCTGCCAAATTGTGCTTGATGGTAATTTTATTAACCCTTTCATTTCCTTATGCTTTACTAGTCTGTGCAAACAATTCAGCCAGAAGAACAGGAAGTCTTTTCATCTGTAATAGATGCATTTTACTTGCGTATACAGGATTTTTCAAAAAGTTAATGTTAAACGATCATAATCCATAGTTGGCTCAGACATCAAACAATTCCAGATTTAAAAACATGATGCTTCTGAATCATAAACCAACAATCCCATTTTACTGTGGAGGCAAACCATGCGAGTGCAATGGGCCGTGGTTCCTGGGGGCCCGGTCAATGCTGAAAGTAAGTAAACTGTAACTACCACCTTTATAAGGAACTCTTCTTGGTCAGCAACTGTGCAGATTCCACTCCAGCCTGATTTAACCTCTGCCTTGGTCCACTCTAGACAAAGGCAACGCCTGTGGAGTGACCTGGGTTACGTACCGCCGCAACAATTCCAACTGCTTGCGGCCGGCTCTGGTGAAAACAGGTACCACTCGGTCCCAGTGTCGGCTACGTCATTGCCAGCAGTGGTCAAGAGGTTCCACTGATCCTGACAGTTTTTTATAAAACACAAGGTAATACAACGGGGTAGACTTTTGCTAAGGGATTAACCTAATTCTATATTTTTGAGAGCTTCGAATCTGCAATCACCGAACTCAAATCCATCTGGGGGCGCAGGCTCATATAAATAAATGATAATTAGAAATCTATCAGACAATCCAATGTAATACTGTCCGCCTACCCTCCTAGAAGATTCATTAAAAAAATGCTTAACAGAACACGATACTGGCATGGGGGGTCTTTATTCAAGGAGTGTCTACCGAGAAAGTAAACGGTTGTACAGAAGGCACACTTCACTTTTGAGCCACTTTAACAAAAACTTACCCAACTTGATTTACAGCTCCAAACTCTCTTTAAACTTATTCATTAGATCATTGTGCCATGAAAGTCTAACATTCACAATGTGACCATGGGCGAACACATAAATGGGGATGTATCACACACATGGTACCCATCCCCCACATTGCTGATACATGAGTTCCTGTCTGCACCATTGGGCAATACTAGCCCGGCATAAATTGGGCTTTGTCTGTGGGAGTTTCACCCAACACTAGGAACAGTCTCCTTCACACCCCTTCATGCCGACTTATTGTGGAGATGTGTAAAGGGGAATAATAGTCGCAATTCTTGGCGTGTTCCAGGAGTTGTGACTATTTCAGTGCTTGTACAGTCCTGATAGACAAATCTGATATACATCCCCATTGATATATTGGAAACACGGCATTGCACATCTAGTAACTATCCAGCC
Organism: Engystomops pustulosus; assembly: GCA_019512145.1. NCBI lineage: Eukaryota > Metazoa > Chordata > Amphibia > Anura > Leptodactylidae > Engystomops > Engystomops pustulosus. The sequence continues at coordinate 194,150 of WNYA01000104.1, forward strand.
AAGATAAAAAGAAGATGAGAAGTTATTCTCTGTTACCTTACCTTTAGAAGACACTTCCAGCCTCTGAGGATTAATAGAGAGACAATTGCCGATTGTTATTGTCCTGGGAAGGCTCAATCACTCCCTTGTTTATCAAAAACCAAAGTCAAAGTGTTTCCCATTGTTCTTATGAAACAAATTACTAGGAAAGCCCCAGTCACCCCATTGTTTATTTGACACATAAAACCTTATGTAAAATTCCATTGTTTCATTATTACATAATGTTAATTAGCGCTGAATTACTCCATTATTTTATTGTCCTGAATTACAAATTAAAGCCAAAAATGTTGTAAGCACCAGGGGCACAAGTCACTTTCTCCAGCAGATGCCATAGTATACACCGTACAGAGTGTTACAGCATCTACCCTCGCCTTGACCCCCCAAAAATTTGTTCCCCTAAATATTACAACTGTATAAAGGACAGTTCTCCAGGATTCACAGATCTGTTGCCTTTATGAGAAGTCTGAGAAGTCAAGATCCTTTAAGATCTCCGGCTACAGCAAGATGATATAGTGAAGACTGAAACAGAAGGGGCTGAATATAAATAACCATGAGGGGGGCTGTATATAATATAACCATCAGGGGCTTTTGGGGATGATAAACGATGGAATATATTAGGGAACAGGAGACTGTTTTAGTTTTTGTATTGTTATTGCCTCCATGTTCACTGCAATGGGGTTTACTGAAGCGCTGTCGCCCAGGGGCCTACTAATACACTGGAGCCGACCCTGACAATAGGCAGCTTTTCCTACACAAACAATATTTAAATTTATGTGTGAAACATGTAAAAATAAGATTTAAAAGATTAGAAATCTGGTTTCATGGGATTACTTCTTCCCCTGTGATGATCACTGCAGACTCTTGATATTATCCTCAGAGAAACCCTCTTGCCTAGGCCGATCTGTAATTCTGAGACTTACTGTAACAGCTACCTGGCACAGGCTCAGGAGCAGGAGCTGCCTTGGCAGGTTTGCAAAGTTGAGGTCGTAAAAGTTGTTTATGCCAATTCAAAAACGGAGGTGATCTAGCCTCAAACGGTTAAGTCAAGTAGTCAAGCAGCTTCTGCGTAACCCTTTGTAACATCTGGTAACATCTTGGAGATGTCCACCATACATTCATGAAAAGTCGTCCACTATGGATGGTCTTCTAATAGGAGAAAGTTTTTTCATAGTTTAGATAATCTACATAATATGTTATAGTATATTGACAGGTTTGCTGGCTCCCCCCAGTGATATTTGCTTGGTGTGAAAGATGCTCCCCCACCAGCGCCCTTCTTTTCTCCTAGTCTTGCTTCTTTACCCTTGAGATTTCAGCACTAGCAGGAGGGGTAAAAGTGAAAAGACGAGAGCATGGACGAATTACATCAAGAGGCAACAATGGGGGTCATTCTGATTGCGTTTTCCCGACGTGTTACCCGAATATTTCCGATTTGCGCGATTTCCCACTGAATTGCCCCGGGATTTTGGTGCACGCGATCGGATTGTGGCACATTGGCACCGGCATGCACGCGACGGAAATTGGGGGGCGTGGCCGAAAGAACCGACGGATTCGGAAATACCGCCCAATTTAAAAAAATAAAAAAGTGTCGCAAGACTTGCACTTACCTTCACTAGGATATAGCCAGTGAATTGAATGCATTCCGGCGGGCTCGGGGAACTTCAGCGCAGCGTGGAGGAACTAACTAGGATCCCGCCGAACCCGAATCCACCGAAGAACGCCCGCTGGATCGCGATGGACGGGTAAGTAAATCTGCCCCAATGTGTTAATAAGAAAAAGTCCATTGGACCCATGGAAACTTTTCAAAGTGTTGCTTTACCCGAACAGAGGAGAAGTACAAGCTATCCTGGACACATACCTTGGTGATTGAGCTGGCTTACCAACCCCCTCCGGGGAGAGAGCTGGATGAGTGTGGAGGAAAGGAGACTAACTGCACAACCGCTGGTAGGGAGCGGAAAATGTGAGGTAAACTTATGTAAGGTGCTGAAATGATTCAGTCTACTGACAAAGGCATTTTAAAAAGCCAAGCCTAGGCTGTTGGGACTGTCATCAGAAAAAATACTTTCCTAGTGACAGGTTTGCTTTAAGATGTTTGTACCCAACTGTGTCTATTAGTGTATCCCTCTACAGACTCCTATACAGCACAGGCCATGGCTCCCCATAGAATATGTGCTAGACGCTTTTTCAACCAGAAAGAAATCATCCTGTGCTCTTCTTCTCATCAAATCCGACAGATGCCAAAAGGGGTTGTGAATGAAGCATTTTTTGGAGAAGCTCACAACTATGGAACAAATTTCATCAGTGCTGCTGCTATAACACGTAAACATACGGTATATTTAAACATCTCTCAAGGACCAAACGAACACGGATTGCATATGGGATCGAGCACAGAAGTGTAAGACCAAGCATTTGTTGAAGCTACAATACTGTAACAGTTCTGCTGCACTAACAATGCACACAAAGGAATTATACACATCTCTCAAGGCAAAACTAATCCTGGTTGTAGAGAGAGTAGAGCACAGCAGGTGTGGGAAACGCCCCCAGTGCACTTGGAAAAGCTCCAATTGTGGATATAATTGATATTTACTAGTCCTGCTGCTATACTGACACATACACAAAGGTCTGATATACACATCTCTCCAAGAGTTTTGCTTGGTCAAAATATCGACAAAACCCACTTTAAAGAGAACATCTCACCACCTTTACTTCCACTCTTGCATCCTTATTAGGCATTGCACATATAGCTGGAAACAGCTGCAATTACCTGTCCCTCCTCAGTCAGATGGGCGGAGCTAGATCATCTCCAGCCCAGGACCACAAGATTACATGTCAATACCCAATAACTCCTAGGCTCCTACTGTCAGGAGGGTTGTCCTGGGATTTAGAGGAAATTCCAACTTTGTGAGAGTCGGTGAGCAACACGAGAAGGGACTGATTTTAAGTTTAGGTGGTAAACGTCCTTAAGAAAATTTTCTGACACATTTATGACTTACTCTCCAGCTGGCATCTTTCTCTTCTTAAAGCAGTGGCCCCTGGAAATAAAATTATAATATTAGATGGTATAGGTCAGTGTTGGCGACCCTATTTACAGACAGAGTGCCAATCTACAACCAAACCTCCTTTATGTCTCAAAGTGCCAACATGAACATTTAGAGTAACCTATGATCCCAGCTGTATCAATCGTGTTGGCATCCTGGGTTCACCAATACAATAGAAAGATGATGGAGAAATTTGGATGATAGCTTCCTTCAGGTCCCTGAAAAGAAAGAATCAGGGTTCCCGGAGCAGGAGCTCCAATGATATCCATCTCTGTCCACACCTCTCCATTCTCGTGTAGTCCTGCAGACAAGGAGGTGTCACTTTAAAATAACGCTGAGCATGCTTGTCCATGGTCTTGGACCGCAGAGGAAAGCCTTGAGTCACATCTAGCAATTCTGTGCTGGGGTGAAGCCTGGGTGCCCACAGAAGGGCTCTGAGTGCCACCTTTGGCACCCGTGCCATAGGTCCGCCACCACTGGTTTAAGTGGTAGCCATGCCCTAGGCCTTCTAGGTGGCCTATGACCACCCAAACCACCCAAAAAAATGTTATACTTAAAAGATATGAAATCCTTGTGCATCTGTTTCTGCTCACAATACAGAAAATCTCAAAATCCATGAGGGTCCTCCAAAGGTGCCAAAACCGCAGAATAAAAACAGCAGAAGAGACAGATCCTCCATTCCCCAGAAGCTGATTCTAGTCCCAGATGTAGGAAGTGACTCCAGACTTGTAGGGCCATATATTCCTACACTCAGGGCCATGGGTCTTACTCCACCCTTGATGGGAAGTGAAGCTCTATAACATGTTATCTGGTCTAGATTAATGTGGGGTAATAGTTACACCTTCTCCAGCTGAACTGTCTCTCCACACTGATCTACAGTACTGAAGGTCCGGCATGGACAAACAACACGAGGTGGACCCGGTCATTGATTTTCAACAGCTCATCATTACCTTTCCAGAACAGCTGAACGTCCTCGAGAACTTTTTTCCCAACTTCTCCTTCTCTGTCCTAATAATGTGAGCTAAAAAGAGCTAAAAAGGACCTTAAACAGAAACTACTGGATGATCCAGGCTGCAGAGTAATTGTAGTTCGGCCTGCATAGAGGAAGATAAGTCTGGGATTTCCCTGCAGGGACACGCGTCTCTGTTTCTTCTTATGTAAAGTGCCCGGAACGTTTTGCAGGACAGATGACGGCAGGTTTACATAGAACAGGTAGCAAACATTCCCGTGCCAAGTCCTCACATTCAGCCTGGCGCTCGTCCAGCCGACAATCTGTGAGATCTATACAGGTGATAAAGCCAGAAGGAAACACAAGGTCAGGACTCCCTGCGGGAGAACATAAAGGTGGAGCAGGAGGTCGGTTCAACCGATGAACTTGTAGTCAGTAAGTTTTCCACACTTTAGGTGAAATCCACTGGATGTTCCTGCCAAATTGTGCTTGACGGTAATTTAAATTAAACCCTTTCATTTCCTTTGCTTTACTAGTCTGGTGCAAAAAATTAGGCCAGAAGTACAGAAAGTCTTTTCATCTGTAATAGATGCATTTTACTCTGGGCATACAAGATTTTGCAAACAATCTTAAAAGTTTTAATGGGTCCATATTGGCTCAGACATCAACAATAATCAAGATAAACATTTGTGCAAATTATAGCAAAACCACAATACAATCATAAGTCCTTATTTTACTGTGAGCAAACCATGCGATTGCTATGGGGCCCTTGTTCCTGGGGGCCCGGGAAATCTGAACAGAAAGTAAACTGTAACTACCTTTGGATATGAGGAACCTCTCCTCTGGCCAGCAACATTGCAGAACCCACTCCAGCCCTGGATTTAACTGGCCAATGAGCAAGGACACGCTCTGATCTGCTGCAGACTTTTGGTCAGTAGAATCAGTCACATGACAGACAGAAAAGTGCCCATTTCCAGCATCCAGTGCTGCCTCCTCTTCCTCACAGTGGCAGGCAGAGGACAAATACAACAGAGGACAATTAGCCCTCATGGGGGATATTTATCAGGACCTTGCGCACCGCCAGTGGCGCAGAGGCCTTAAATAATCGCAATTGCAGCTTATTGCTAGCTTTTGCGATTATTTCCCAAATCCGCCACCTTCACGCCAGTGGGGGGTGAAGGGGGTGAAGGGGGGCGCTGGCGCCGAGCGGGGGGCGTGGCCGACAGGAGGCGCGGGTGGACGGGAGTGGGCCGGACGCGGGGCGTTCAATGTCCCCGCGCTGTGCACTCGCTGCTGCCGGCGACTTTCATACGTGAAAAGTCCTGGTTTGCGTTTTTTTTCTACGCCAGGCCGGCGTGGTGTAGGATAACGCTGCGCAGCTGGCAGCCCGATACATGAAAGAGTAGAAGCCTCTTCTGTATCGGGCTGCGAATTTGCAACCGCAGGCACGAGCGCCAGCGTATGATAAATATCCCCATGGTCTCCATGTGTTGAGCCTATACGGTGGGGACATTTATCATACGCCGGGGATGATGTAAGCCCCGCCGCCCTCTGCTACCCATCCCGTCGTGGCCCCCATCCCCTCCCTGTCTTATCCTGTCTGCGTTACTGCTCTGGCAGCCTGGCGCGCGCATCTCCACCTCCTAGGGTGCTCGCGCGTGGAGCTCAAGGATTTAAAGGGCTAGGCACCGCTATCGCTAATTGGGGCTCAATTTCTAGGAATTATAAAAGCCGCCTTCCCACACATTCCTTTCGGATCTTTGGTCTAGTGCCACTGAAAAAGCTTTTTCATGCGTTTTTCCGAATTCCCGTTGTGACCTCAAAGTTCAAAGTCGCGCCTGTGAAATGACCTGGTGGTGCCACGCTGCAACAAGTCCGACCTGCTTTGTGGCAGGCTCTGGTGAAAAAACCGGGCGCCACTTAGACTCTGGTCATCGTTGTGTTGTCAGAGGTCCAATACCACTGAGCCTGACATTTTTTATATAACAACACAGAGGTAAACAACGGGAGATAGACCTTTGCTATCGGGTTCATAGCACGTCTCTGTTTTTTTTTTTTGAAAACTCTTGAATCTGCAATCACCCAACTCGAATCCATCTTGGGGGCTCAGAGCTCATATAAATAAATGATAATTAGAAATCTATCAAACAATCCCATAAATGTAAGACTGTCCTGGCCATACTAGGAGATTCATTTAAAAAATTGCTTAACAGAACACAGACAAAACTTGCATGCGCATGGTGGTCTTTTATTCAGGGACGTCTACTGAGAAAATGTAAACGGTTGTACAACAGGCAACACTTTCAGTTTTGAGCCACTTTAACAAAACTTACCCCTAACTTGATTTCCAGCTCCAAACTCTCTTGTAATAAACTTATTTATTAGATCATTGTGCCATGAAAGGCCACCATTCACAATGTGACCACTGGGCGAGCACATAAATGGGGATGTATCACACGCTTGGTAACCCATCCCCCCACATGTGCTGGATACATGAGTCTGGTGGCTGCACCATTGGGCAATACTGCCCGGCATAAAATTGGGCTATAATCTGTGGGTGTTTCACCCACCACTAGGAACAGTCTCCTTCACACCCCTTCATGCCGACTTACTGTGGAGATGGAATAAAGTGGGAAAATAGTCGCAATTCTTGGCCGTGTTCCAGGAATTGTGACTATTTCAGTGCTTGTACAAGTCCTGATAGACATATCTGAGATACATCCCCATCGATATATTGGACACACGGCATTGCACATCTAGTAACATATCCAGCCAAGATAAGGAAAGAAGATAGAAGTTATTCTCTGTATCTTTACCTTCTGGTCCTGGGAAGGCTTCAATCACTCCCTTGTTATCAAAAACCAAAGGTCAAGTGTTTCCATTGTTTTTATGAAAACAATTACTAGGAAGCCCCAGTCACCCCATTGTTTATTTGACAATAAAACTTATGTAAATTCCATTGTTTTATATTACATAAGTTAATAGCGCTGAAGTTACTCCATTATTTTATTGTCTGAATTACAAATTAAAGCCAAAATTGTGTAAGCACCAGGGGCACAAGTCACTTTCTCAAGCAGAGCCATAGTATACACCGTACAGAGTGTTACAGCATCTACCCTCGCCTGACCCCCAAAAATTTGTTCCCCTAAATATTACAACTGTATAAAGGACAGTTCTCCAGGATTACAGTATCTGTTGCCTTTATGAGAAGTCTGAGAGAAGTCAAGATCCTTTAAGATCTCGGCTACGCAGAGATGATATAGTGAAGACGAAAACAGAGGGGCTTGAATATAAATAACCATGAGGGGGCGTATATAATATAACCATCAGGGGCGTTTTGGGGAGATAAACGAGATGGAATATATTAGGGAACAGGGAGATGTTTTAGTTTTTGTATTGTTATTGCCCATGTTCACTGCAATGGGGTTTACTGAAGCGTGTCGCCAGGGGCCTACTAATACATGGAGCCGACCCTGACAATAGGCAGCTTTTCCTACAAAAACATATGTTAAATTTATGTGTGAAACATGTAAAAAGTAAGATTAAAGATTAGAAACTTGGTTTCATGGGATATTCTTCTTCCCTGTGATGATCACTGCAGACGTCTTGATATTATCCCGAGAAACCCTCTTGCCTCAGGCCAGATCTGTAATTCTGAGACGTACTGTACAAGCTACCTGGACACAGGCTCAGGACAGGAGCTGCACTTGGCAGGTTTGCAAGTGAGGTCGTAAAAGTTGTTTATGCCAATTCAAAAACGGAGGTGATCTGAGCTCAACGGTTAAGTCAAGTAGTCAAGCAGTTCTGCGTAACCTTGTAAACATCTGGTAACATCTTGGAGATGTCCACCATACTATTCATGAAAGTCGTCCACTATGGATGGCTTCTACATAGGAGAAAGTTTTTTCATGTTTAGATAATCTACATAATATGTTATGTATATTGACAGGTTTGATGCTTCCCCCCAGTGATATTTGCTTGGTGTGAAATGATGCTCCACCCCCAGCGCCCTTCTTTTCTCCTCAGTCTTGCTTCTTTACCCTGAGATTTCAGCACTAGCAGGAGGGGTAAAAGTGAAAAGACGATAGCGATGGACGAATTACATACAAGAGGCAACAATGGGGGTCATTACTGATTGCGTTTTCCCGACGTGTTACCCGAATATTTCCGATTTGCGCCGATTTCCCTGAATTGCCCCGGGATTTTGGTGCACGCGATCGGATTGTGGCACATTGGCACGGCATGCACGGACGGAAATTGGGGGGCGTGGCCGACGAAAACCGACGGATTCGGAAATACCGCCCATTTAAAATAAAAAAAAGTGTCGCAAGACTTGCACTTACCTTCACTAGGAATAGGCCAGTGAACTTGAATGCATTCGGCGGGCTCGGGGAACTCAGCGCAAGCGGAGGAGGAACTAACTTAGGATATCGGCCGAACCCGAATCCACCGAGAGAACGCGCCGTGGATCGCGATGGACGGGTAAGTAAATCTGCCCAATGTGTTAATAAAGAAACAAGTCCATTGGACCCATGGAAACTTTTCAAAGTGTTGCTTTACCCGAACAGAGGAGAAGTACAAGCTATCTGGACCATACCTTGGTTGATTGAGGATGCTTACCAACCCCCTCGAGGGAGAGAGCTGGATGAGTGGGAGGAAGAGAGACTAACTGCACACCGCTGGTAGGGAGCCGGAAAATGTGAGGTAAACTTATGTAAGGTGCTGAATGATCAGTCTACTGACAAAGGCATTTTTAAAAAGCCAAGCCTAGGGTGTGGGACTGTCATCAGCTAAAAATTACTTTCCTAGTGACAGGTTTGCTTTAAGAGTGTTTGTAACCCAACTGTGTCTATTAAGTGTACCATCTACAGACTCCTATACAGCACAGGCCATAGGCTCCCCATAGTAATATGTGCTAGACGCTTTTTCAACCAGAAAAAATCATCCTGTGCTCTTTCTCATCAAATCCGACAGATGCCAAAAGGGGTTGTGAATGAAGCATTTTTGGAGAAGGACAAACTATGGAAACAAATTTCTCAGTGCCTGCTGCTATAAATAAACTACGGTATATTACACATCTCTCAAGGACCAAACGAACATGGATGCATATGGGATCGAGCCCACAAAGTGTAAGACCAAGCATTTGTTGAAGCTACAATACTGTAACAGTTCTGCTGCTACTAACAATGCACACAAAGGAACTTATACAACATCTCCAAGGGGCTAAAACTAATCCTGGTTGTAGAGAGAGTAGAGCACAGCAGGTGAGGAGAAACGCCCCCAGTGCACTTGGAAAAAGCTCCAATTGTGGAATATAATTGATATTTATAGTCCTGCTGCTAACTGACACACATACACAAAGGTCTGATTACACATCTCTCCAGAGTTTGCTTGGTCACAAATATCTGACAAAACCCACTTTTAAGAGAACATCTCACCACCTTTACTTCCACTTTGCATCCTTTATTAGGCATTGCACCATTAGCTGGAAACACAGTGCAATTACCTGCCCTCCTCAGTCAGATGGGCGGAGCTAGGATCATCTCCAGCCCAGGACCACAAGATTACATGTCAATACCCAATAAACTCCTAAGGCTCCTACTGTCAGAGGGTTGTCCTGGGATTTAGAGGAAATTCCAACTTTGTGAGAGTCGGTGGAGCAACACGAGAAGGGACTGATTTTAAGTTTAGGTGGTGAAAGGTCCTTAAGAAAATTTTCTGACACAATTTATGACTTACTCTCCAGCTGGCATCTTTTCTCTTTTAAAGCAGGGCCCCGGGGAAATAAAATTATAATATAGATGGTATAGGTCAGTGTTGGCGACCCTTTTACAGACAGAGTGCCAAATCTAAAACCAAACCTCTTTTATGTTCAAAGTGCCAACATGAACATTTATGCAGTAACCATTGATCCCAGCTGTATCAATCGTGTTGGCATCCTGGGTTACCAATACAATAGAAAGATGATGGAGAAATTTGGATGATAGCTTCCTTCCAGGGTCCCTGAAAAGAAAGAATCAGGGTTCCCGGAGCAGGAGCTCCAATGATTATCCATCTCTGTCCACACCTCTCCATTCTCGTGTAGTCCTGGCAGCAAGGAGGTGTCACTTTAAAATAACGCTGAGCATGCTGTCCATGGTCTTGGACCGCAGAGAAAGCCTTGAGTCACATCTAGCAATTCTGTGCTGGGGGTGAAGCCTGGGTGCCCACAGAAAGGGCTCTGAGTGCCACCTTTGGCACCCGTGCCATAGGTCCGCCACCATCGGTTTAAGTGGTAGCCATGCCCTAGGCCTTCTAGGTGGCCTATGACCACCCAAACCACCAACAAATAAATGTTATATACTTAAAAGATATGAAACCTTGTGCATCTGTTCTGCTCACAATACAGAAAATCTCAAATCCATGAGGGTCTCCCAAAGGTGCCAAACCGCAGAATAAAAAGCAGCAGAAGAGACAGATCCCATTCCCCAGAAGCTGGTTCTAGTCCCAGATGTAGGAAGTGACTCCAGCTGTAGGGGCCATATATTCCTACAGACTCAGGGCCCATGGTGCTTACTTCCACCCTTGATGGAAGTGAAGCTCTATAACATGTATTGGTCTAGATTAATGTGGGGTAATAGTTAACCTTCTCCAGCTGAAGGTCTCCTCCACTGACTGATCTACGTATGAAGGTCCGGCATGGACCAAACAAACAGAGGTGGACCCGGGTCCATTGATTTTCAACAGCTCATCATACCTTTCCAGAACGTGAACGTCTCGAGAATTTTTTCCCAACATTCTCCTTCTCTGTCCTAATAAGGAGCTAAAAGAGCTAAAAAGGACCTTAAAGAAACTACTGGATGATCCAGGCTGCAGAGTAATTGTAGTTCGGCCTGCATAGAGGAAGATAAGTCTGGGATTTCCCTGCAGGGACACGCGTCTCTGTTTTTCTTATAGTAAAGTGCCCGGAACGTTTTGCAGGACGAGATGACGGCAGGTTTACATAGAACAGGTAGCAAACATTCCCCGTGCAAGTCCTCCACATTCAGCCCTGGCGCTCGTCCAGCCGACAATCTGTGAGATCTATACAGGTGATAAAGCCAGAAGGAAACACAAGGTCAGGACTCCCTGCGGGGAGAACATAAAGTGTGGAGCAGGAGGTCGGTCACGATGAACTTGTAGTCAGTAAGTTTTCCACCACTTTAGGTGAAATCCACTGGTGTTCCTGCCAAAATTGTGCTTGACGGTAATTTAAATTAAACCCTTATTCCTATTGCTTTACTAGTCTGTGCAAAAAATTAGGCCAGAAAGTACAGAAAGTCTTTTCATCTGTAATAGATGCATTTTCTTGGGATACAAGATTTTGCAAAAAAATTAAAGTTTGTAATGGGTCCATAGTTGGCTCAGACATCAACAATAATCAAGATTAAACATTTGTGCAAAATGTATCAGCAACAACAAATCAATCAGAAGTCCTTCCAAGATAAGGAAAGAAGATAGAAGTTATTCTCTGTATCTTTACCTTTAGAAGACACTTCAGCCTCTGAGGCTTAATAAGGAGACAATTACAGATTGTTATTGCCTTTTACATTGGACACAATGGGGCTCATTTTCTAAGGGTCCGTCGGACGCATTTCCGTTGGGTTTCACAATTTTTTCCATTTTGCCCTCTTTGCATGCAACAGAAATCAGGGGGCGTGGCTGTCGGACAACCCAACGGATTCAGCTGGGATCTTTCTGGATTGAGATGCTCTTCATTTATCTGTTCTGTCTGTGATTCTAAGAATTCGTTGATCACCTTAGTAACTTTTATAAGTTTAAAGGTCTGTGACTGAAATTACATTCTAGATACTAAATCCTATTAATTTTACTGAATAATAATAACTATGAAGTATCTCACTTGGCAGATTTGTAGATCCTTGAAGGAAGACAAAGTTCTTAGCGGAGACTCTGCTGCACGTGGACGTTCATAAGATCTACAATCTGGGAGACTTACTATGATTCAATGGGGCACATGTATCATAAATCCGGCTTTTTCCGTCTGTCTTTTGGGGCTTTTCTTGGCTTTTCTACTGGTCAGATGTAACTCACAGTTTTTCTTTATTGATACTTGTGGCGTTTGATCTGTAGTGAATTTGCTACTTTTTTAAAACAAAAGTCTCCAAAAGTTATAAACAGTTCCCCAGGTAATTTCTACGCCAGGTCAGTAGCAGCCATAATTTTGCGCCAAAAAATTGTGTTTTTTTATTATGTGATAAGTCAGAGAACACTGCATAAAGTGAAACAATGGCAAACTTTGAACAAGAACCATGAAAAGTCTCAAAAAATAAAGAAAACAGAAAGCCAAAATTGTGATACATGTGCCCCATAGACGGTACAGCCAAGAGGAAACACGGGATGTCCCCAAGTGGATTATTACTCAATAGAAAGTTCTGCCAAATAATGTGATCAATGTTTCATCTCATAATCACTGTTGTCAAGAGACCAATTCAATGAGAGAGTCCAGGAAGTCTTCATGTCTACAGGATATGGAGAGCTGTGGATCTCACAAGATTTACCAGAAATCCCATCATCCCTACTGATGCGCGGAGTGTGGAGCAGAGGTGCGAGCACTGGATCACCTGCCCCGCTCCTCAGCAGAGCGAATGTGATTACCTGCACCTTCCATATATCACCCAGGCTTCCAGGTCCTGTCTATCTAGTTGATGTCCAGATCATCTGCTCTGAGTAGTAGAGGGGGACAATCAAGACCTTAAAACTTTTATGACTAGAAAACTTTTAAAGAGAACCTGTCAGCAGGTGTTACCATATTGCAACCAGTGTTATGTATTATCCTAGACCTTTGTGTATGTTGCTAGTAGCATCAGGACTGTGAAATATGCATTCATATTCCAGGATAGTAGCTTTTTGAAGTGCACTGTGGGCGTGTCCACTACTGTGCTCTGGCTCCGCAGAAAGTATTATGTATTGTCCCTGCAGAGATGTGTAATCAGACCTTTGTGTATGTTGCTAGTAGCATCAGGACTGTGAAATATGCATTCATATTCCAGGATAGTAGCTTTTTGAAGTGCACTGTGGGCGTGTCCACTACTGTGCTCTGGCTCCACAGAAAGTATTATGTATTGTCCCTGCAGAGATGTGTAATCAGACCTTTGTGTATGTTGCTTAGCAGCTGGACTTTGGAATATACATCATTATTCCAGGATTGTGACTTTTTGCAGTACACAGTGGGCGTGTCCTCTCACTTCTGTGCTCTGTGCTCTCTGCAGACAGTGTTAGGTATTGTCTCTTGAGAAAGGTGTAATCAAACCTTAGCGTATGCTGTTATTAGAATCAGGACTGTGGAATGTACATCAATATTCCAGGAAAGTGGCTTTTCAAAGTACACTAGGGGTGTGTCCTCACACTGCTGTGCACTGTGCTATCTGTAGCCAACTTTAGGTATTCTCCTGGAGAGATGTGTAATCATAAATTTGTGTATGTTGTTATTAGAAGCAAGATTGTGGGATGTACATGAATCTTCCAGGATAGTGGCTTTTCAAAATGTACTGGGGCGTGTCCTCACACTGCTGTGCTCTGTGCTCTCTGCGGATAACACCTGGAGAGATGTGTAATCATACCTTTGTGTATGTTGTTATTAGCAGCAGGATTGTGGGATGTACATCAATATTCCACGATAGTGGCTTTTCTAAATGTACTGGGGCGTGTCCTCACACTGCTGTGCTCTGTGCTCTGTGCAGATAACTCCTGGAGAGATGTGTAATCATACCTTTGTGTATATTAGCAGCAGGATTGTAGGATGTACATCAATATTCCAGGATAGTGGCTTTTCTAAATGTACTGGGGCGTGTCCTCACACTGCTGTGCTCTGAGTTCGCTAGATTAATCTAACATCCTTGAATATACAGTATAAAGAATAACGAGGTCATCACCACCATCTACTGAAGTCACCGCATTTCCTTGGCTGAGAATATTTCATCACGTTGGTTCCGTCTAGGTACCAAACATAAGATACATTCATTAATGAGTCAGGATTCGCTCTAATATTGGGGCCTCTTCTGCTTTTATTTGAAAACAGAGCAATTTAGCAATGGAAACCTGCGAGTCAGTGATATGTAGAATAACAGCAATGCTGCCCATGAGACCCCACCGAGGATAATGACCTCTATAATGACCTCTATAATGACCTCTATGATGACCTCTATAATGACCTCTGTTGGGGTGCACCTTGATTTGCCTTAGATTCCTCCTGCACCTCAGATGTGATCAGAGCCCTAGGCACGAGGCGCGGGGGAGGCAGACCTCCTCCTGTTCTGCCTCAGTATTAGACGCACAACTTGTACAGGGACATTGATCATATTGGGGCTCATTTACTTACCCTGTCGCGATCCAACTGTGCGTTCTCCGACGTGAATTATTTTTTTAATTCTGCGGTTTTTCTGAATCCGTCGGTTTGTCCGACGGCCACGCCCCCCCGATTTCTGTTGCGTGAAAGCCGGCGCCGATGCCCCACAATCCGATTGCGTGCGCCAAAATCCCGGGGCAATTCAGGGCAAATTGGAAATTGGCGGGAAACTCCACGAAAGTGCGCAATTCGGACCCTTAGTAAATGAGCCCCATTGACTCTCAGTGTAACCTTCTCGTCGCCTACTTTTACCCCTCAGGTTGGGTCCTGCTTAAGATTTTACCAATATTGTAGCCAAGTTACTGTCTTTTTCTCAATTCAGTAGGGCAAAATAACCAAAAACCAAACACTTCAAGGAAAGGTAAGAAACGAAATCTTAGTGCAGCCAAGTAAACAAGATATAAGGATCCGAGCAGCAGACAAGTGGTCTCCTATCTGCATAGTCCGGGGAGGGAGAACACTACATCCTCATTGATACATTGTATCCTCCAGCATGAGCTTCCTTATTGCTCCGGTGTCATGTCTTTAGGAGATGTGAAGGTAAATAGTTTCTGTTTGGAGCACATTTTTTGCCATCAAAGTAAAATTTTAAGTATTTTTTTGTAAAATGTTTCATTTCGAATCAAAGTTGCATGAAGGCGCCTATGTCTATAAACTCTTTGATGCTATTTTGAAAATCAGCTATCTATCTCCTATAAAATTCTCCAAAATTACAGTTTGTTTTACCATACTAAAGGGAGCCTCTTGCTGACTGTGACTGGTCATAAAATAGTTTTATTTTGGGGCCCCACTTTTAGTTTTGCCCAGGGCCCCACTTTGTCTAGAACCGGCCCTGATCAAGACCTTAAAACTTTTATGACTAGAAAACTTTTATAGAGAACCTGTCAGCAGGTGTTACCATACTGCAACCAGTGTTATTTATTATCCTTGACCTTTGCGTATGTTGCTAGTAGCATCAGGACTGTGAAATACGCATTAATATTCCAGGATAGTAGCTTTTTGAAGTGCACTGTGGGCGTGTCCTCACACTGCTGTGCTCTGGCTCCGCAGAAAGTGTTAGGTATTGTCCTTGCAGAGATGTGTAATCAGACCTTTGTGTATGTTGCTCTTAGCAGCTGGAATATACATCATTATTCCAGGATTTTGACTTTTTGCAGTACACAGTGGGCGTGTCCTCTCACTGCTGTGCTCTGTGCTCTCTGCAGACAACTCCTGGAGAGATGTGTAATCATACCTTTATGTATGTTGCTATTAGCAGCAGGATTGTAGGATGTACATCAATATCCCAGGATAGTGGCTTTTCTAAATGTACTGGGGCAGGTCCTCACACTGCTGTGCTCTGAGTTCGCTAGATTAATCTAACATCCTCGAATATATAGTATACCGAATAACAAGGTCATCACCACCATCTACTGAAGTCTCCGCTTTTCCTATTAAAGACCTTTGGCTGAGAATATTTCATCACGTTGGTTCCGTCTAGGTACCAAACATAAGATACATTCATTCTGCTTTTATTTGAAAACAGAACAATTTAGCAATGGAAACCTGGGAGTCAGTGATATGTAGAATAACAGCAATGCTGCCCATGAGACCCCACCGAGGATAATGACCTCTATAATGACCTCTATAATGACCTTTATAATGACCTCTGTTGGGGTGCACCTTTCTCCGACGTGGATTTGGGTCTGCCCGGATTCACTAAGGTCCGTGTGCCCGATATCCACCAGATGTCGCTGCTGTGCCGAGGTCCGCCAGAGTTCACCTGCTTTGTCCCGGTGCATGTGAGTTCTGATCTTGCGACACAAATAATTTTTGAAATTCTGCGGTTTTTCTGAATCCGTCGGGTTGTCCGACGGCCACGCCCCCCCCCTCATTTCTGTTGTGTGAAAGCCGGTGCCGATGCCCCACAAACCAATTGCGTGCGCCAAAATCCCGGGGCAATTCAGGGCAAATTGGAAATCGTCAGGGAAACCCGACGAAAGTGCGCGATTCGGACCCTTGGTAAATGTGCCCCATTGACTCTCAGTGTAACCTTCTCGTCGCCTACTTTTACCCCTCAGGTTGGGTCCTGCTTAAGATTTTACCAATATTGTAGCCAAGTTACTGTCTTTTTCTCAATTCAGTAGGACAAAATAACCAAAAGCCAAACACTTCAAGGAAAGGTAAGAAACGAAATCTTACTGCAGCCAAGTAAACAAGATATAAGGATCCGAGCAGCGGACAAGTGGCCTCCTATCTGCATAGTTCGGGGAGAGAGAACACTACATCCTCATTCATCCATTGTATCCTCCAGCATGAGCTTCCTTATTGCTCCGGTGTCATGTCCATTGTATCCTCCAGCATGAGCTTCCTTATTGCTCCGGTGTCATGTCCATGATTGATGTGATGTATATGGAGACAATTCTCCTGCTGTTCTGCTTCCCGGTATAACCTGTCTGTTTTTTTCCACTTCTCTCTGCGGGAGGGGGGCCCTTTTATATGGGGTGCAGTCATTCGTGAATGTGCAGATACAGCTCAGGGGCCCAGGTAAAGCCCCCCAGAACCCTTCTGGCTCATTAGCATAATTATGAAAGTTGATTGTATAAGGAAAGAGGCCATGGATAACAGATATAAGAAGATTCTCACAGTCACGGTGCCGGGATCTATGAGTAATGGTTTATCATGATGGTTGTCCATCACAAAGAGAAGTGCCCAGATATATCACTAGAAGAAATTCCTCTCCAAGCAAGACCTTCTATCATACAGGCAGGTGGTCTTCACCCACACATCTGCACTTGCCTCTGCTTAGGATTGGTTCAATCCCTGCAACCAACCCAGGATATCCCAAGCATCTCCCACATAACCAACTTCTCTTCTCTCACGGATGAGAAGTTTCCTCCATGCGGTCAGGCTAACATCTCACTACTTGTTCACTTGACCCAATTCCATCGCATCTCATCCCCAACCTCACCCCTGTAGTCATCCCAGCCCTAACCCACCTTGTTCCATCTTCCTTTAAACATGCCACTGTCACGGTCATCCTAAAGAAGCCATCACTGGTCTTCTCTACTGAACCATTGCCCTACCTGACTACTTCTATTTGCTTAAAAACTCCTGGAAAGACATTTCCATCTAGAACTATCCTCCTACCTTTCTTCTCACTCGTTCTTTGACAAACTGCAATCTGACTTCTGATCCAATCACTCCACTGAGACTTCCCTGAGCAAAGTCTCCAAAGATCTACTCTCTGCCAAGGCAAAACACCTGCTCTCCTCCTTTTTGGTCTGTCTTCTGCCTTTGAGACTGTTGACCATTCTCCGCAGACGTCTGCAGATGCTTTGTTCTCTTGGCATCACTGACCCGGTCCTCTCCTGGATCAGCTCATATGTCTCCAACCTGATGTTCAGTGTCTAGCAGTGTCTATCACTCTCATACTACCTCTTCACTTTGCTCCCTTTCTGTTGCCATTCCTCAAGGTTCTGTTCTTCTCCATCTACACGTTTGGTCTAGTAGAGCTCATCAAGCCCCATAGCTTTCAATACCCCTCCTATGCAGGTGACACACAGATCTATCTTTCTGGTCCAGATATCGCCAGAATGCAAAGTATCTATCAGCCTTATCCTTTACCTTATCTTTCTGTTTTCTAAAACTTTCTTCCCCCCATCTAACACATCCCTCCCACCAGATCTGACCACACTTACCCTGGTCCCTATAGTCTGCTAACTGAGAGACATCTTTGACTCTGCTTTATCCTAAAAATCTCACATCCAGGCCCCGGCTACAACCTGCCGCCTCCATATTAAGAACATCTCTCGCTTCTGACCCTTCCGCAATCCGGAGTCTACAAAATTGCTAATCCGTGGCCTCATCATCTCCTGCTTGGTCTACTACAACAATCTTCTCTGTGGTCTCCCAGCTAACTCTCTAACGCCTCTCCAATCCATCCTAAACTCTGCTGCCTGGCTCATCCATCTGTCTCCTCTCTTCTCCTCTCTTCTTCTCTCTGCCAGTCTCTCCACTGGTTACCCAATGCAAAGCAAATTCAATTTAAAATACTAACAATGACAAAGCCGTCCACAACCTACCCCCTCCATACATCTCTGACCTCATCAGCCAATACCGCCCACACGTAATCTCCGCTCCTCACAGGACCTTCAGCTTTTCTCTATTATCATCCAATCTTCTCACAACCACACCCAGGACTTCTCCCGTGCATCTCCCATACTCTGTGTGTCGCCCACTTTCCAATCATTCAAAAAACTCTCCTCATGGGCAGGGTCTACCTGTTTCCTGATCACTATAATCTTGTATATGTACTTGTCTTAATGTAATGTATGTGAACCCCTTACTGATTGTACCGCACAATGGAATTAATGCTGCTCCATAAATAGTGTAGAAACGCGTCAGACAGGGATAAGGTGGATAGATGGGTATGTGGACCACCAATGTTATCACTATCCAGTGTTAATAGCGGGGTAATGCAAGATCTAAATGTGTGGAATTAGGAAACAAACTACTGTAATGTTCAGTGGCGTGATGTGATGTCAGACAGTAGTTTGCTCTGGAACGTTTTGAACGTACAATTTATGCAAGAGATGCACTGAACTATGGAGTAAAGCCTCAAAAATGAGTCATTTAAGGTCTCCCTTTCGCAGATTGCTATTTTACCGATTTCAGCGCTAAAACACCACAACTTGGGATTTCTTGTGCAACAACCCTGCCGATGCACAGGGTAGGTGGCTGCTGCGAATAGCGACCTCTCCATGTTAGGAGCTGCCTAGGGAGACTGATCATCTCGCTACTAGGTCTCCAAAAGTCGGGCACTTTGTAATTGCAACTGGAACTACTGCCTGGGAGGGCAAGAGTTAACATATCTATTGTCTGTAACCAATGATATGCTGTTTTGTTATTGTAAAGCAAGCTGGAAGCTGGTTGGAGAGTGCTTCCACCTCACTAGGGGAGTATAAAAACCCCTTGTGGTTGGGAGAACATGGTCAGTTTGGCCAGGTCTGAGGTCTGAGGGTCTAGTCAGCATTTGAGAAGCAAGCCCAGTCTGCAGTCCTGCAGAGTCAATAGATTCCAGAAGCAGAGGAGAGCGCAGCACCTGCCTGTTCTGCACAAGCCAGTGTCATAATACCAGGAAGCAGAGGGGTCTCAGGCCGCTGCCTGACACCTTGGCCAAATCAGGAGACTAATCCCCAGAGCAGAGGTCCACTGTCCAGACTTGGCTCCATCTTTACCAGCCCAGCCTGAAGCTTATAACAGGCTGTGAGCAATCCTTCCTGTGGACCAGCTATATCCTCCAGCTTTCCAGCTCTGCTGAACCTACTGCTAATGTTAGGCCATTGCCTTCTGTTCCATGTCAAATAAAGAACTGTAAGTTGATTTGCACAACGTTGCCTCCGTCTGATCCCTGGATACGGCTGTCTACCACCACGGGCTCCCCATCCATTACCTAAGGACATATCTTACAGACACTCAGTGGTTGCCCCAGGGAGAACCAGTACATCAGCATCTCCCTCCATATTTCTTGCACACACCACCTGCTGGAGACCTGCCAGGCTGTAGGACAGCCCTCCAGTCCCCATACCAAGCACCGTGACATCAGCGTGCCCAAGGCCCAAGACCCGAAGAACGGCTAAGCCCCTGGTTGGGGATGTTCCACTTGCATCATACTGAATTATGATGCAATGAATCTCTCCATTCTCTTCCAGCGCCAACACTTTGATTGATTACATTACATTCCAGAAGTGTGGTCAACCCATGACTCGGGACTCTACATAGACTGATCATCTGCTGACCATGCTGTCTCTTTAGCTGTCTTTACCCAAATGAACCCGGGGTACTGAGAAGATCTCTGATATTTTGTATCCAATCAGTTTTGCAGACAGATACACTAAGTTAATTTACTGAAAAAAACAAGCCATCCTTTAGTAGTAATTCAGTTTAGTATTGAAAAAAAAATGCAATTTTCCCATTAATAAGTGATAAAATTGTGTGTTCTGATTATCTATGCAAAATTTTTCATCATGAACATTTGAAAATTCTGTAAAAACACAACCACCACTCAACATTGCTAAAAATAATATCCAAAAGATCTCCTTAAATTAGCTGTAATTTGGTTGTTGGCTCCACGTTCTCATGAAACCAATAAATTAGATTATTACAACAACATAAACCCCCAGAAAGTCTGCAGCGTGCGGCACGACCACCGAGTGACCTCATGGTCTTACAGGACACACGGCAAATCTACGAAGCCAAGAGGTCAAATAAGGAAGAGGAAATCTATAACAAGTTCCCAAGTCATCTGCTTTCCCTACGAGAAGGCAATTCAGAAGAATATTTGCCTTGGAAAGTCTCAATGACTCCCTTGTGTAATTCATCCAAATGATCCAAATGAACCTTCGGATGCCTAAGGGACCTTATTGTTTATTTCCTCCTAATTACCTGAACTTACCTTCGAAAGTCTAAGTGAACTCATTATGTATTTGCCCCACATTATCTATTGTATTCTTGAGCCAAAGGACATAATTTTGGCATCGAAACTCGATTGTTTTATTGACCTAAATTACAAATTGAAAACAAATCTCTGATAATTGCCGGGGGCAGAAATGAATTTTGCCAGCAGATGCAATAGTGAAGCCTCAGTGTTACCTCACCCCTCCCCCTATTCATTACCACTGTATAAATGACACTTCTCCTGGATCACGGTTCATGGACCTCCATTGAGACGTCTCAGAAGATCCTTCGAGATACCCGGCCAGGGCAGCGATGAAGACGGTTATTATCAGCCTCTTACTGCTTTTCTTCCCACTTTCTAGTGGTGAGTATAATTACATTTTATTATTTGTGTCCCATGTTTTATTGTATATTAAAGTGGTTTTTCCAAATTTGGGGGGGTGTCTTACTGATCAGAACAAGGGTCCCGTGCCCATAAATTGATCAAGCCCCATATTTATCTATTCATGGTCAATGGAAGAGCTCATGATAGATGAAAGCCCCACTATTTGTACACATTGTGGGCCCTTTAACAAGACATTTTCACGTCCGTCTTGATTCCCCCCCAGACCAGCACCTCCTGTGCCTAATTCATGATGAGATGCAGGCTACAATGGTCTCTGGTAGTGGACTGCACTTAAACTTTTACCCCAGGCCTAAAAATGATTCAATCCCGGAGCCCAATGGCTGTGCCTTTTCCCCACTCACACATTATTTGGAAAGGGTCAAGGGAGGGCAAAAATTTTTTGCACCCATGGAGTAAACAAAACACAAACTAATGGTTTGTGCCTTTTTATGCACCAAAAAATTGTCCCCTATTATATGGGGTACCAGGATACCTGTACACACAGAGACGCCTATTGGCCCATAAAGGGCATTAACAAAGATGTAATGTAACAGAGAGTTACTAGTGTGGAACAACAAAGACACCTACCAGCTCATAATGGGTAACGACACAATGATGCAACAGTGAATTATTATTGTGAAACAACTGTGATCCCATAACGGCTCATAAAGGGCATCAAAAAAGACTGAAGATCTACTGGTATACACAGCCGCCTTCTCGTGTGATCCTATGACGAGTACAAAAGACTCTTCTATGGTGACTTCATACATTGTAACTTTTCACTGAAAACCTCTCCACAATAATCACTAAAAGAACCTCTACAGAATCAATAATGGGTCTCAGTGAGGTCATATAGACCTTTTTTGTAAATAGGCAGTAATAAAAATACATTTTTAAAACATTGCTACAACAAAGAAAAGCTATAAAAGCTTTGCAGGTGGGATTGGGGGGTTAATGAGATGACAGGTTCTCTTTAGACTCACAACCAAAAAAATTAAGCCGAGACCCATAATTGACCACCAAAAACTGGGAAAACCTGTTGACTCGAGTATAAGCCGAGGGTGTAGTATACAGCCAGCCAGCCCCAAGTAGTATACAGCCAGTCCCAAATAGTATACAGCCTGCACCATGTAGTATACAGCCCCATGTATTATACAACCAGATCCCTGTAGTATACAGCCAGCCAGCCCCCTGTACTATACAGCCAGCCAGCCCCAAGTAGTATACAGCCAGCCTGCCCCAAGTAGTATACAGCCAGTCCCAAGTAGTATACAGCCTGCCCCATTTAGTATACAGCCAGCCCCATGTAGTATACAGCCAGCCCCCATGTAGTATACAGGCAGCCCCCATGCAGTACACAGCCTGCCCCCATGTAGTATACAGCCAGCCCCCATGTAGTATACAGCCAGCCCCCCTGCCAAAAAAATAAAAAACGTAATACTCACCCTTTGGTGTCCCAGTCTATAGCCTGCAGCCCCTGCCCCCCAGTCTATAGCCTACAGCCCCTGCCTCCTAGTATACAGCCTGCAGCCCCTGCCCCCCAGTCTATAGCCTACAGCCCCTGCCTCCTAGTATACAGCCTGCAGCCCCTGCCCCCAGTATATAGACTGCAGCCCCTGCCCCCAGCGTATAGCCTGCAGCCCCTGACCCCTAGTATACAGCCTGCAGCCCCTGCCCCCAGTATACAGCCTGCAGCCTCTACCCCAGTATATAGCCTGGTGTACCTACACTTGATACACTCTCTCAGAAGTTTCCACTGTGTCTGTGTAGGTCAATTCTTATACATCAGTCTCCTTCATACTAATATCTGCTATTATCGCAGACTCTGGCTAACTGACTATCAATATTCATTCACACTACAGCCCCCCCTGAGAAAGTGTGGGTAACCATGTATGACAGAGGTGTCCAAATAACATTCTGTGTCATATAATTCCCTCAGTTGCAAAGTTACAATGTTACAAAAGCGAGTCACCATTGTGGAGGCAACAGAGACGCCTATTGGCCCATAAAGGGCATTAACAAGGATGTAATGTAACAGAGAGCTACTAGTGTGGAACAACAAAGACGCCTACCGGCTCATAATGGGTAAAGACACAATGATGCAACAGTGAATTATTATTGTGAAACAACTGTGATCCCATAACGGCTCATAAAGGGCATCAAAAAAGACTGAAGATCTACTGGTATAGACAGCCGCTTCTCGTGTGACATCCTATGACGAGTAGAAAAGACTCTTATATGGTGACTTCATACATTGTAACTTTTGACTGTAAACCTCTCCACAATAATCACTAAAAGAACGTCTACAGAATCAATAATGGGTCTCAGTGCGGTCATATAGACCTTTTTTGTAAATAGGCAGGAATAAAAATACATTTTAAAACATTGCTACAAGAAAGAAAAGCTGTAAAAGGCCTCCTCTGCGCATGCATACAGCAGGAAGAGGGATTGCAGGTGGGATTGGGGGGTTAATGAGGTGACAGGTTCTCTTTAGACTCACAAAAAAAAAAAAATTAAGTTGACCCGAGTATAAGCCGAGACCCATAATTTTACCACCAAAAACTGGGAAAACCTATTGACTCGAGTATAAGCCGAGGGTGTAGTATACAGCCAGCCAGCCCCAAGTAGTATACAGCCAGCCCCCATGTAGTATACAGCCAGCCCCCATGTAGTATACAGCCAGCCCCATGTAGTATACAGCCAGCCCCATGTAGTATACAGCCAGCCCCCATGTAGTATACAGCCAGTCCCAAGTAGTATACAGCCTGCCCCAAGTAGTATACAGCCTGCCCCATGTAGTATACAGCCAGCCCCATGTAGTATAAGGCCAGCCCCCATGTAGTATACAGCCAGACCCCATGTAGTATACAGCTAGCCCCCAGTAGTATACAGCCAGCCCCCATGTAGTATACAGGCAGCCCCATGTAGTATACTGCCAGTCCCAAGTAGTATACAGCCTGCCCCATGTAGTATACAGCCAGCCCCATGTAGCATACAGCCAACCCCATGTAGTATACAGCCAGCCCCATGTAGCATACAGCCAGCCCCATGTAGTATACAGACAGCCCCATGTAGTATACAGCCAGCCTCGAAGTAGAATACAGCCAGCCCCATGTAGCATACAGCCAGTCCCATGTAGTATACAAGCCAGCCCCATGTATTACAGACCGCCCCATGTAGTATACAGCCAGCCCCATGTAGTATACAGCCAGCCCCATGTAGTATACAGCCAGCCCCATATAGTATACAGCCAGCCCCATGTAGTATACAGCCAGCCCCCATGTAGTATACAGCCAGCCCCATGTAGTATACAGCCAGCCCCATGTAGTATACAGCCAGCCCCATATAGTATACAGCAGCCCCTAGGAGTATAAAGCCTGCTCCATGTAGTATACAGCCTGCCCCCTGCCAAAAAAAATAAAAAACGTAATACTCACCCTTCAGTGTCCGGATCATTGGCGCCGGTCCCGATCTTCACTGCGAGGCTCCCGATCTTAGGCGCGGGTCCCGGCGGCTCCTCTTCTCTCGCCAGCAGAGTCTTGTCCTTGCGACCTCCCGGCGGTGTCGCTGCTGATGAAGTCATCATAGTGTGCGCCCGCCAGCAGGTCACATGGAAGCGACTCTGCCGACAAGAGAAGAAGGAAGAAAGGAGAGAGAAGAGGAGCCCCCGGGACCCGTGCCAATGATTGGGTGCCTCGGGCTGAAGATCAGGACCCGTGCCAACGATCCGGACACTGGAGGGTAAGTATTAAGTTTTTTATTTTTTACTTTTACATTTTTTGTGCTGAAAAACTCGGCTTATACGCGTGTATACACGGTACCATTGTTTTATACATTTGCATATTTAAGTAACGGTATCTAGTTAGCCAAGTCCTATGGTACTAACCACAGTCCGGGTTTTCACTTTTCACCTTTGTTAACATGATTATCAAATTACCAAATTTCTCTACTGATCAATGGTAAAAAAAAAAATAGGAATGACTAAATTCTGGGGTTGTGGTGGTGGCCGTGCCAAGATCTATGACAAGCTTTCATTTATAAGGATCATTTTCCTGCCTCTTCTTCTTTTTGTTTATGTTCTTATATTCCTGCAGCTGATTCTTGTGTCTGTAATTTTTGCTGGATGTCGTTATCCATGTAATGTACTGGATATATGAAATATAAAGCGTCTTCTATCCCCAGGTGATGCTCCCGAGTGCTACAAGTGTCATGAAAGAAACTCACAAACCTGTCAACAAGAATTAGAAACCTGTCAGGAGGGGGAGCACTGCGTGACGATACTGGAAGATTTTATTTATGGTGAGTAGAGATTAAAGGGAACCTACCACCACGGATCTATCTATTAAGGTAGATCGGGTGGTAGGTGCCTCTATTGTTCACCAGGATAGTCATTTTAAGGGGTAATCTTCACGTCCCCTGTATCTTTTTCAAACTTTTATTGCCCTAATATGCTAATTTTCTAAAAAGGCTACTGGGGCATGGAGTAGCTGGAGTTGAGGCTACACAGCGTGGCTACTCCACGCCCCAATAGCCTCTTTAGAAATCCACCTACCCGCATATCTTTGGCGTGCAGCTACGAGTAGCTACCTGCCCTCGTCCGCAAAACCGGAGTCCTGCGCATGCGCCGTAGCTCTGGCTTCGGAGCAGTGACGAAGCAGCCGCAACATACGTTCTGCGCATGCGCAGAACTCCGGCTTTGCAGATGAGTGCAGCACATAGCTGTCTATCATAGACTTTTATAGATGACATCAATTAAAGGGTTAGTGTTAAATGGATTGAAACAAAATTATTTCTGAGCTTTTATTACCTTTTGTGGTTTAAAGGAACACTCCATTCACACTGATTGAATTATACTTTGTTAGGGCCTAAACGGAGGAGGAGTCTAGGTTGTACGAATACAATGACAATGGGGGTCATTTACTAAGGGCCCGAATCGCTATTATCCCGAAAATTACCGATTTGCGCCGAATTGCCCCGGGTTTTTGACACACGCTATCGGATCGTGGCGCATCGGCGCTGGCGTGCATGCGACGGAAATCGGGGGCGTGGCCGTTGGAAAACCGCGGAATTAAAAAAAAAATTTATTGCTTGAAACGAGCTTACCTGCACACAGGTAGGATGGTGAACTCCGGTGAACTCCGGCAGACTTCAGGGCAGCAGCGACACCTGGTGGACATCGGGCGCACTACCTTAGTGGATCGCCGGAAGACCCGAATCCTCGACGGAGAACGCGCCGCTGGATCACGACAGGAGCGGTTAAGTAAATCTGCCCCTATGAGTCTTGCTGCTCCCTCCAGGCCCCGCTCCATGTATTATTCGATGAATTTGCTTTGACTGGAATCTTCCTTTAATAAAATTATTAAATATATTATTAATTATTAATAGTATTATAAAGAAAAATTACTAAATAATGCACATGTTTTTATATATATATCAAATCTAATTGTAGATGGAAACTGTTATGCTTCGATATTGAAGGACTGCATCCGCGACATACCGTGTAATACAACGATTTATGGAAGGGAAGATCATGTCTATTTTAAGTACTTCATCGAGTGCTGTGATAATACCGGCTGTAATAATGAATTCCATGAATGTAAGTGTTAGTAGATAGGTCTAGGCAACGATAAACAGGTATCTGCCAGTTTTGAGCCAAAAACTGTTTGAAATGTTTTGTGCAACATAGGTGGATTTGATGCATGATGATCTGCATTATGACTCCACACTGTGATTCTAAAAATACCAAAGTCGCTTAAAGTATAGGGCCTCTGGATAACAAGAGTGTGCTGATAAATAATACATTCTCTTCACAAGTTATGCTGTCCGTCCCCTCACTTATTATATATAAACATAACTTCAAAACTGACCACACTCTTCCCCCACATATATCATATACACCTGTCACACCACAACTGTCCACACTGTGCTCCCACATATATCATATATACCCCTCACACCACAACTGTACACACTGTGCCCCACATATATCATATATACCCCTCACACCACAACTGTACACACTGTGTCCCTACATATATTATATACCCCTCACACCACAACTGACCACACTGTGCCCCCACATATATCATATATACCCCTCACACCACAACTGATCACACTGTACCCCCGCATATATATACCCCTCACACCACAACTGACCACACTGTGCCCCCACCTATATCATATATACCCCTCACACAGCAACTGACCACACTGTGCCCCCACATATATCATATATACCCCTCACACCACAACTGACCACACTGTGCTCCCACATA
The DNA here is from genome assembly GCA_019512145.1 of Engystomops pustulosus. Lineage (NCBI taxonomy): Eukaryota > Metazoa > Chordata > Amphibia > Anura > Leptodactylidae > Engystomops > Engystomops pustulosus. The sequence continues at coordinate 221,658 of WNYA01000104.1, forward strand.
TATAATATATACCCCTCACACCACAACTGACCACACTGTGCTCCCGCATATATCATATATACCCAGTACACCATAACTGACCACACTGTGCCCCCACATATATCACATATACCAGTCACACCACAACTGACCACACAGTGCCCGAACATATATCATAAATACCCCTCACACCACAACTGACCACACCTTGCTCCCACATATATCATATATACCCCTCACACCACAACTGACCACACCTTGCTCCCACATATATCATATATACCCCTCACACCATAACTGACCACACTGTACCCCACATATATCATATATACCCTTCACACCACAACTGACCGCACTGTACCCCACCATACATCATATATACCCCTCACACCACAACTGACCACACTTTGCCCCCACTTATATCATATATACCCCTCACACCACAACTGACCACAGCAGGGGTGTACTATAACTACTAAAATGAGGAGCTGGATATAAATAACATTAGGGGCTGTTATATAATATAACCATGAGGGGCTGTCTATCTTATAACAATGAGGGCATGTATTAAATACCCCTATGAGGGGTGTGCTACTATAACCATGAGGGGCTGTATATTAATAGAACCATTCTGGGCGGTATATAAAAACCATTAGGGGCTCATTGTATAAATAGAAACATGAGGGGCATGTATATAAATAAACCACGAGAGGGCACTTGTATTAAATAACCATGAGGGTTTGGATATAAAATAACCCATGAGGGCTGTTGTTGTATTGACAAAACCATGAGGGGGCTGTATATAAAATAAACAATGAGGCGCTGTATATATAAGTAACACATGGGGGGGCTGTATATAATATAACCATGAGGGGCTGTATATATAAACCAGGAGGAGCTGTATAAAATAGTTAACACATGATGGATGTATATAATATAACCATGAGGTGTTTGTATATAAACAAACCATGCGGGGCTGTATATAAAAAAATGAGGGCTGTATATAATATAAAACATGAGGGGCTGTATATAATATAACCTGAGGGGCTGTATATAAAATAACCTGAGGGGCTGTATATTAATATAACCATTGGAGGGCTGAGATAAATAACCATGAGGAGTGTTATAATATAACACATGATGGGGCTGTATATAAAATAAACCATGAGGGCTGTATATAATATACACCATGAGGGGTTGTTGTATATAAAAGAACCATGAGGAGCTGTATATAAGAAAACATGAGGGGCTGTAGATATATAAAACACATGGGGGCTGTATATACTATAACCACATGATGGCGGCTGTATATAATATAACCATAAGGGCTGTTGTAATAATAGACCATGAGAGGCTGATATAATACCCATAGGGGGCTGTATTTAATATACCCTGAGGGGGCTGGGTTGGATAATAAACAAGGGAATTTGATAGGGAAAAGGAGACAAGTTTTAGTTTCTGAATATGTAATTTCCTCCATGGCACTGCAACGGGGTTTACTGAACGAGGTTAGCCCAGGGGCATACGGATAAACTTGAGCGGACCTGACAATAGGCGGCTTTTCCTACACAACATATGTTACATTATGTGTGAATGAAAAGGTTAAAATAAGATAAAGATTAGAATCTTGGTAATGGGATTCTCCTTCCCGGTGATGTCCCTCAACGTCTGAGATGTTATCCTCAGAGCAATCCTCTGCCTCAGGCCAGACTCTCTATACTGAGAACTTACTGTACAAACTACCTGGCACAGGCTCCGGAGCAGGAGCTGCACTTGGCAGGTTTGCAAAATTGAGGTCTTAAAAGTGTTATGCAAGTCAAAAAAAGGAGGGGATCTGCGCCTGAACGGTTTTAAGTCAAGTAGTAAGTAGCTTCTGCGTAAACCCTTTGTAACATCTTGGAGATGTCCACCAAACATTGAGTTGTCACTAGGGATGGTCTTCTAATAGGAGATGATTTTCAAGGTTATTAGAAATATAAATAATATTCTTATAAGCTATTGACAGGGGTTGCAGTGCTCCCCCCCAGTGATATTGCTTGGGTGAATCGGTGCTCCCCTACCAAGCGCCCCTTCTTGTTCTCTCAGTCTTTGCTTCTTACCCTTGAGATTTCAGCACTAGCAGAGGGGGAAAAAAACTGCAAAGAGAATAGAATGGACGAATTTCATCAGGGTGTTTCTTTAACCTCCTACCTATGAGATTCTTGTGACTAGAATCTTGTACTGCAGTGACGGTCTGAGATATATGTGTCACAGTCTCTAATGCTACTGGAGGTTGATGAGTAAAAAACAGATGGCGCTGCAAGGAGTATTACATTGTAGGGACAGGGCCGATTTAGGTTGGTGGGGAGGGGCCCTTTGAGAGCAAATTGGTGGGGGCACCAGGGCTGGCGCTCCGGCGCCCTCATATTAATCCGGCCTTTGTTGTGACCAAAGGACTGGTAACCTCTCATTATCTAATGAGGGTTTCTATGGAAGAGTGGATGTCATCCAACGTGTTAATGTAGTGAGGTAGAGACTGGTAACCCGGCAGTTCCAGTCCACATTGGTTTAGAAGATTATGAATGTTGACATGGAAAGGGACCCCCGACAGGTGGTCTATAATTTGCATCAAATGACCCATAAGTGCAAGTAATCTGATTTATTTCAATATGTTAACTAAAAATGTGATGTTTAGTTGATTATTCAGGATGTTTGAGTGACTGGGTACAGATCAGCCTCTCCCGGCTGATTGGAGTCTTAAGTTAAGAAGATAATATCTTATGTCAGACCTAATATTTTTACGTCCAGACCTAAAGCTCCAAATATCTCTCTCTGAAGAAGAATATCAGTCGTATTTACCATGAATGGATGAATCTGAATTATGCTTTCATGTAGGAGTAAGCGTCTACTAACTTCTCAAAAGATGTAACAAATGCTATATAAATCTAAAGTAAATGGTTTTCAGACATTTATTACTTACGCTACAGCGAACATATTTTTCTTGTTAAAGCATTGCCCCGGGAAAAAAAAAGTGTGGACTTGCCCGTGTACCTGTACTTTTACCCCAAGCTCCATTTGATTCCCTTTCCAGCAAGCAACCTCCTTTATGGCCACATTTAGTGGACTGTTGTCCTTCAAAATAAGGGCTACAGGAAAGTGGCCTTACCATTAACCCATTCTTGACGTCCCTCCCTCACTTACAATGCCTCTGCTCTGTACCCCCTCCATGCACATCACCTTCAACCCTTCTTTGGTTTGTAACAAAAATTTCATTTACTCCCCCTGGAGCAGGCTATTTCCTTCACTTGCGTTGCTGAATGTGGATGTGAAGAGACAGGTGGGACGACGTCATCAAATCACCTTGCGGCTCCAACCTCTGCCACAGGTTTTCATGGCACAGTCAGTGGGGGTCACTGCCTAACAAAGCCGAACCTGGAGCGTTCCCATCACTGCAATGGGGCTCATGGGGAGTTTCCATTTACAACTGCTAAAGGATCCATGTGGTTGGAGCTTCAGGGGGGACATACAGATATTGTTAATTATCCATGGATATGCGGCTACGGGGGGCCACTTATGGATAAACTCCCTGTAAAGAGAGCAAAGAAGATGACATTAAATAGTGGTTCAAGACGGTTGGTCCTCTCAGAGGTGTAGCCGAGACCCAAGCTTCTAGGGCCTATGATCCACCCAACACCCACCAAAGGTTATACTCAAAGGACTTCCATATTGAATCCTCAATACAAATCTGTTCCTGTCACAATACATAAACTTCAAAAACCATGAGGGTCCTCCAAAGGTGGTTAAAAGGCAGAATAAAAACACAGTAGAATGGACAATTCTCCATTAACCAGAAGCTGGATTCCAGGGCCAAGACTTGTGGGCCATAATATTCATTACAGTGGGGCCAATGGTGGCGTATCAACCTGATGGAAGGCGCTCTATAACATGTTTTTGGTTCTAGATAATGTGGGGTAATATTTTACACTGCTCCAGTTGACTGTTCTCCTCCACTACTGATTATACAGGTACTGAAGGTCCGGCTATGGACCAAACCAACATAGGTGACCCAGGTCCATTGAGTTTCCAAAAGCTCATCATTACCTTGATTATCCTGAAGGAGTTGTTTAGGAAGCTGAACTTCCCGAGATGTTTTTCCCAATTTCTCCTTCTCACCCATAATGTGAGCTAAAAGAGCTAAAAAGGACCTTAAATAAAAATACTGGATGGATCCAGACTGCAAAGTGATTGTAGACTCAGCTGCATAGAAGGAAGATAAGTCTGGATTTCCTGCAGGGACAGCGTCTTGTTTTCTTCTTATGTTAAAGTACCGGACGTTTTGCAGGACGAGATGACGGAAGGTTTTACATAGAACAGGTAGCAAAACATTTCCAGTGCCAAGTCCCTCCACATTCAGCCTGACTCTCCAGCCGACATCGGTGAGATTCAAAAAGTTGATAAAAGCCAGAAGAGGAAAACTCAAGGTCGGACTCCCTGCGGTGGAGAACCTAAATGGTTGGAGCGGAGGTCGGTCACAGAGAGAACTTTGCGTCAGTAAGGTTTCCACACTTTAGGTGAGATCCACGGATGTTCCTGCCAAAATTGTGCTTTGTTGGAAATTTTATTAACCCTGTCATTCCTTATTGCTTTATAGTCTGTGCAAACAATTCAGCCAGAAGTACAGGAAGTCTTTTAATCTGAATAGAGCATTTTACTTGCGTATACAGGATTTTTCAAAAAAGTTAATGTTGAAAACGATCATAAATCCATAGTTGGCTCAGGACATCAAACAATCTCCAGATTAAAACTTAGTGCTTCTGAATCATTAAACCAACAAATCTCATTTTACTGTGGAGGCAAACCAGCGATTGCAATGGGGGCCGGTGGTTCCTGGGGGCCCGGTCAATGCTGAAAGTAAGAAACTGTAACACCTTTTAATATGAGGAACTATCTTGGTCAGCAACCGTGGCAGATTCCACTCCAGCCTGGATTTACTCGCCTTGGCGCAACTCTAGACAAAGGCACTACGCCTGTGGAGTGACCATGGGTGTTACACGCAGCAAACAATTCCAACATGAATTGCGGCCGGCTCTGGTGAAAAACCAGGTACCCACTCGGTCCCAGGTGTGGCTTACGTCATTGCCAGCAGGGGTCAAAGGTTTCCACCTTGATCCTGACAGTTTTTTATATAACAAAGGTAAGACAAGGGGATCAGACTTTTTTGTAAGGATTAAACCTATTTCTATATTTGAGGGCTTTCGAATCTGATCAACGAACTCAAATCCATCTGGGGCGCAGGACTCATATAAATAAATGATAATTAGGAATATATCAGACAATCCCATGTAATTACTGTTCCGCCTACTCCTAGAAGATCATTTAACCAAAATGCTTAACAGAACACAGATACTGGCATGGGGGGTCTTTTATTCAAGGAGTCTACCCCCAGGAAAATGTAAACGGTTGTACAGAAGGCAACACTTAACTTTTGAGCCACTTTAACAAAAACTACCCCAACTTGATTTACAGCTCCAATCTTCTTTAAACTTATTCATTAGATCATTGTGCCTGAAATTCTAACATTCACAATGTGAAATGGGCGAACACAATAAATGGGGGATGTATCACACACATGGGAACCCACCCCCCAAATTGTGCGGATACATGAGTCTCCTGGCTGCACCATGAGGCAATACTGACCGGCCAAAAATTGGGCTTTGTCTGTGGGGTTTCACCCCAACACTTAGGAACAGTCTCATTCACACCCCTTCATGCCGACTTTATGTGGGAGTGTGTAAAGGGGGAATCTAGTCGCAAGTCTGGCCGTGTCCAGGAGTTGTGACTATTTCAGTGACTTGTACAAGTCCTGATCGACAAATTGCGATACACCCATTGATTCTATTGGAAACACGGCATTGCAATCTAGAACATACCAGCCCAGATAAGAACGAACGTTTTCTTCTAGAAGTGTATTCTCTGTTACCTTACCTTTAGAAGACACTTTTCAGCCTATGAGGATTAATAGAGAGACAATGCCGATTGTTATTGTCCTGGGAAGGCTTCATCACTCCTTGTGTATCAAAAACCAAAGTCAAAGCGTTTTCCTTTTCTATGAAAACAATTACTAGGAAAGCCCCAGTCACCCCATTTTTTATTTGCACATAAAACCTTATGTAAAATTCCATTGTTTCATTATGACATAAGTTAATTTAGCGCTGAAGACTCCATTATTTTATGTCCTGAATTACAAATTAAAGCCCAAATGTTGTAAGACCAGGGGCAACAAGTCCACTTTCTCAGAAGATGCAATAGTATTACACCGTACAGGAGTGTTACAGCATATACCATAGCCTTGACCCCCCAAAAATTTGTTCCCCTAAATATTACAACTGTAGAAAGGACAGTTCTCAGGATTCAGTATATGTTGCCTTAGTGAGAAGTCTGAGAAGAAGACAAGATCCCTTTAAGATCTCGGCTACAGCGAGATGATATAGTGAAGACTGAAACGAAGGGGCTGGAATATAAAATACCATGAGGGGGGGGCGTAATAATATAACCATATGGGGCGTTTGGGGATGTAAACGATGGGGACTGGAATCTATAGGGAACAGGAAGATGTTTTAGTTTTTGTATGTTATTGCTCCAGTTCACTGCAATGGTGTTTCTACGCGCTTGTGTAGCCCAGGGCGCCTACTAATACCTGGAGCCGACCCTGACAATAGGCAGCTTCCTACACAAACATATGTTTAAAAATTATGTGTGAACCATGTAAAAAGTAAGATTTAAAAGATTAGAATCTGGTTTCATGGGATTACTTCTTCCCCTGTGATGATTACTGCAGAGTTTGAGATTATCCTCAGGAGAAACCCTCTTGCCTCAGGCCAGATATGTTAATTCTGAGACGTACTGTAAAGCTACCTGGCACAGGCTTCAGGAGCAGGAGATGCACTGGCAGGTTTGAAAGTGGAGGTCGTAAAAGTTGTGTATGCCAATCAAACGGAGTGATCGGAGCCTAAACGGTAAGTCAAGGAGTAGTGTCAAGCAGCTTCTGCGTAACCTTGTAAACATCTGGTAACATCTTGGAGATTGTCACCATATATTCATTGAAAAGTCGTCCCTATGGATGGTCTTCTAATGGAGAAAGTTTTTTCATAGTTATAGATAATTACATAATATGTTATAGTATATTAGACAGGGTTTGCTTGCTCCCACCCAGTGATACTTTGCTTGGTGTGAAATGGATGCTCCACACCAGCGCCCTTGTTTTCTCCTAGTCTTGTTCTTACTTGAGATTGCAGCACTAGCAGGAGGGGTAAAAGGAAAAAAGCCGATAGCATGGAAGAATTACATCAAGAGGCAAACAATGGGGAGTCATTGGATTCGCGATCCGAAGGTTACCCGAATATTTCCGATTTGCGCGATTTCCCCTGAGTGCCCCGGGATTTTGGTGACGCGATCGGATTGTGGCACATTGGCACCGGCATGCACGCGACGGAAAGTGGGGGGCGTGGCCGACGAAAACCCCGACGGATTCGGAAATACCACGCCAATTTAAATAAAACAAGTGTCGCAAGACTTGCACTGACCTTCACTTAGGAATAGGCCAGTGAATTGATATGCATTCGGCGGCCTCGGGTAACCTTCAGCGCAAGCGTGGAGGGAACTAACGTAGGATCCCCGGCGAACCGAATCAACGCAGAGAACGCGCCGCTGGATCGCGAGTGGACGGGTAAGGAAACTCTGCCCCAAGGTGTGTAATAAGAAAAAGCTCCATTGGACCCATGGAAATTTTCAAAGTTTTGCTTTACCCGAACAGGGAGAAGTCAAGCTATCCTGGACACATACATGGTGATTGAGCTGGATACCAAACACCACTCGAGGGGGGTGGAGAGGAGTGTATGAGTGTGGAGGAAAGGAGACTAATGCCCACCGTGGTAGGGAGCCGGAAAATGTGAGGTAAACTGTATTGTAAGGTGACTGAAATGATTCAGTTCTACTGACAAAAGGCATTTTAACAAAAGCCAAGCCTAGGCTGTTGGGACTGTCATCCAGGTAAAAAAAATTACTTTCCTAGTGACAGGTTTGCTTTACGAGTGTTTGTAACCAAAACCTGTTGTCTATAAGTGTTTCCATCTACAGACTCATACAGCACAGGGACATAGGCTCCCATAGAATATGTGCTAGACGCTTTTTCAACAGAAAGAAAACATCCATGTGCTCTTCTTCTCATCAAATCCGACAGATGCCAAAAGGTGGTTGGGAATGAAGCATTTTTGGAGAAGCTACCACTATGGAAACAAATTTCACAAGTGATGCTGCTATAACAACGTAAACTACGGTATATTACACATCTCTCAAGGGACCCAAACTGAACAGGATTGCATATGGATCGAGCTACAGACGGTAAGACAAAGCATTTGGTGAAGCTACAAAACGTACGTTCTGATGTCTATAACAAGGCACACAAGGCTTTATACACATCTCTCAGGGGCAAGAACTAATCCTGGTTGTAGAGAGAGTAGGCACAGCCAGTTTGTGAGGAAACGCCCCAAGTGCACTTGGAAAAAGCTCAATTGTGGAATATAAATTGATATTCATAGTCTGCTGCCTACTGACAACATACACAAAGGTCTGATTAAACATTCTCTCAAGAGTTTTGCTGGGTCACAAATATCTGACAAAACCACTTTAAAGGAGAACATATCACCACCTTTACTTCCACTCTTGCTCCTTTATTAGGCATTGCACATTAGCTGGGAAACATTAGTGCAATTACTGTCCCTCCTCAGTAAGATGGGCGGAGCTAGGATCATCTCCAGCCCAGGAACCACAAGATTAAATGTCAACTACCCAAAAACTCCTAAAGGCTCCTAAGTCAGAGGTTATTGTTGTCTGGGATTTGAGGAAATTACCAACTTGTGAGAGTAGAGTGGAGCAACACGAGAAGGGACTGGATTTAAGTTAGGTGGTGAAAGGGTCCTTAAGAAATTTTCTTGACACATTTATGACTTACTCTCCAGCTGCATCTTTTCCTCTAAGCAGTGGCCCATGGGGAAATAAAATATAATATTAGATGGTATATGGTCAGTTGTTGGCGACATTTACAGACAGAGTGCCAAATATCTACAACCAAAAAAACCTCTTTTATGTCTCAAGTGCCAACATTGAAATGTATGACAGTACAACCATTGATCCAGCGTATCAATCGTGTGGCATCCTGGGTCACCAATTACAATAGAAAGATTGATGGAGAAATTTGGATGTGATAGCTTCCTTCCAGGGGTCCCCTTGAAAGGGACGAATCAGGCCAACTCAAAAAAGGTTCCCGGAGCAGGAGCTCCAATGATTATCCATCTCTGTCCAACTTTCCATTCTCGTGTAGTCTGGCAGAAAAGGAAAGGGTGTCACTTTAAAATAACCTGAGCATTGCTGTCCATGGTCTTGGACCGCAGGAGAAAGCCTTGAGTGACATCTGCAAATTCTGTGCTGGGGTTGAAGCCTTGGGTGCCACAGAAAGAAAGGATCTGAGTGCCAACATTTGCACCCGTGCATAGGTCCGCCCACACTGGTTAAGTGGTAGCCATGCCCTAGGCCTTCTAGGTGGCCTATGACCACCCAAACACCCAACAAACTTGTTTATAATTAAAAGATATGAAATCTTGTGCATCTGTTTCTGCTCACACTACAGAAAATCTCAAATCCTGAGGGTCATCCATAAGGTGCAAAACCGCAGAATAAAGCAGCAGAAGAGGACAGATCCTCCATCCCCAAGAAGCTGATTCTGTCCCAGATGTAGGAAGTGACTCCAGCTTGTAGGGGCCATAATATTCCTACAGCTCCGGGCCATGGGGGTCTTTACTACACCATTATGGGAAGTGAAGCTCTATAACATGTGATTGGTCTAGATTAATGGGTAATAGTACACCTTCTCCAGCGAATATGGTCTCTCATACTGATGACATCTGAAGGTTCCGGCATGGACAAAACAACAGAGGTGGACCCGGGTCCATTGATTTCAACAGCTCATCATACCTTTCCAGAAACAGCTGAACGTCTCGAGAACTTTGTCCCAACTTCTCCTTCTCTGTCCTAATAATGTGAGCTAAAAAGAGCTAAAAAGGACCTTAAAAGGAAACTACTGGATGATCCAGGATGCAGAGAATTGTAGTTCGGCTGCATTAGAAGGAGATAAGTCTGGGATTTCCTGCAGGGACACGCGTTCTCTGTTTCTTCTTATGTAAAGTGCCCGAACGTTTTGAAGGCGAGATGACGGAGGTTTACATAGAACAGGTAGCAAAACATTCCCGTGCCAAGTCCTCCACTCAGCCTGGCGCTCGTCCAGCCGAATATCTGTGGAGTCTATACAGGTGATAAAGGCCAGAAGGAAACACAAGGTCAGGACTCCTGCGGGGAAGAACAGAAAGGTGGAGCGGAGGTCGGTTCACCGAGAACTCGTAGTCAGTAAGTTTCCACCACGTAGTGAAATCCACTGGAGTGTTTCTGCCAAATTGTGCTTGGACCGTAAATTTAAATTAACCCCTTCATTCCTTATGCTTTACTTAGTCTGTTGCAAAAAATTAGGCCAGAAGTACAGAAAGTCTTTTCATCTGTAATAGAGCAATTACTTGGGCATACAAGATTTTGCAAAAAATCTTAAAGTTTGGTAATGGGTCCTAGTTGGCTCAGACAGCAACAATAATCAAGATTAAACATTTGTTTTTATGCAAAAGAATCATAAAACCAACACCAATCCAATAATAAGTCTGATTTTAATGGGGAGGCAAACCATGCGAGTGCTAGGGGCACGTTGTTCCTGGGGGCCACGGGACAAAGCTGAAAGAAAGTAAACTGAACCCCTTTGGATATGGAGGCACTCTCTCGGCCAGCAACATTGCAGAACCCACTCCAGCCCTGGATTTAACTGGCCAATGAGCAAGGACACGCTCTGATCTGCTGCCGCTTATTGGTCAGAGCATCACAGTCCACATGACAGGACAGAAAATTGCCCATTTCCAGCATCCAGTGCTGCCTCCTCTTCCTCACTGGGAGGCAGAGGGACAAATACAACGAAGAGACTTATTAGCTCATGGGGGGATTTATCAGGACACTCTGCGCACCGCCCGGGTGGGCGCAGAGCCTGAAATAATCGCAATTGTTCGCTTATTGCAGCTTTTGCGATATTATTTCCCAACTCCGCCACCTTCACGGCCCGTGGGCAGGGAAGTGGAAGGGGTTGTGAAGGGGGGCGCTGCGGCACGAGCGGGGGGCGTGGCCGGACAGAGGCGACGGCGGATGGGAAGGGGGGAGGGGCCGGCGCGGGGCGTACTGTCCCCGCGCTGTGCACTCGCTGCTGCCGGCGACTTTTCATACCGTGAAAGTCGCTGGTTGCGTTTTTTTCTACGCCAGGCCTGCGTGGCGTTAGGATAAACGGGCGCAAGCTGGACAGCCGATACATGAAAGAGGTAGACGCCTCTTTCATGTATCGGGCTGCGAATTTGCACCGGCAGGGCACGAGCGCCAGCGTTATGATAAATATCCCCATGGTCTACCATGTGTTGAGCCTATCTATCGGTGGGGACATTTATCATAGCGCGGGGATGATGTAAGACCGCCCTCTGCTACCCCACATCCCGTCGTGGCCACCATCTCCCTCCCTGCTGTACCTGTCTGGTATGCTCTGGCAGCCTGGCGCTGTCGCATTACCTCTAGTGGCTCGCGCGAGCTGGGCTCAAGGATTTTTAAAGGGCTAGAGCACCGCTATCGCCAATTGGGGCTGGCAATTTCTAGAAATTATAAAAGCCGGCATTCCCAAACATTCCCTTTCGGATCTTTGTCCTAGTGCCACGGAAAAAGTTTTCATGCGTTTTTCCGAATTCCCGTTGTGACCTCAAAGTTCAAAGTCGAGCCTGTAAATGACTGGTGGTTGCCACGCTGCAACAGTCCGACCTGATTGGCAGGCTCTGGTGAATGTGAAAACCGGGCGCCACTTAGACTCTGGTCATCGTCTGTGGTTGTAGAGTGTTCCAATACCACGATCCCTGACATTTTGATTAAAAACAAGGTCATACACGGGAGATCAGGACTTGTGCTATTTTTCCTTTTCTTCTTTTTTTGGGTTTAATATAACTTCTATGTGTTTTTTTTAAACAACTCTTGAATCCTGCAATCACCCAACTCGAATCATCTGGGGGCTCAGAGCTCATTAATAAATTGAATTAGAAATTATCAAACAATCCCATAAATGTAAGATAGTCCTGGACCATACTAAGAGTTCATTGAAAAATTGCTAACAGAACACAGACAAAACTGTATGCGCATGGTGGGTCTTTATTCAGGGAGGGCTACCGAGAAAAGTAAAAGGTTGACAGAGGCAAACACTTTCAGTTTGAGTACTTTGACCAAACGTACCCCTCCTAACTTGATTTACAGCTTCAAACTCTCTTGTAAGAAACTTATTCATTAGATCATAGTGCCATGAAAGGCCAACATCACAAGTGACCACTGGGCGAGCCACAAAAGGGATGTATCACAAGCTTGGTAAACCATCCCCCCACTTGTGCTGGATATCTGAGTCTCCTGTCGCACCATTGGGCAAATATGCCCGGCATAAAATTGGGCGATATTCGTGGGTGTTTCACCCCAACATAGGAACGTCCCCTTCCCCACCCCTTCATGCTGACTTACTGGAGAGGGAATAAAGGGGGAAATAGTGAATTTGGCCGTTGTTCCAGGAATGAGATATTTCAGTGCTTGTTACAAGTTCCTGGAGTTTACGGGGGGGAACATATCTGAGATACATCCCCATCGATATAGTGGGACACACGGCATTGCACATTAGTAACATATCCAGCCAAGATAAGGAAAGAGATGAAGTTAGTCTCTGTATCTTACCTGTTAGAAGAATTCAGCCTCTGGCTTAATAAGGCGACAATTACAAATGTTAGGCCTTTTCATTGGACCACAATGGGGCTCATTTCTAAGGTCGTCGGACGCATTTCCGTGGGTTTCAACAATTTTTTCCATCTTGCCCTCTTGATGCAACAGAAACGGGGGGGGGGTGGTGGCTGGCTGCCAGGACAACCCCAACGGATTCGGCTGGGATCTTTCGGATTGAGATGCTCTTCATTATTGTGGGCGAGAGATGAATTGTTTGTCGTGCTTCTAAGAATTAGTTGGATCCCTTAGTAACTTTTTAAGCTTAAAGGCTGTGACTGAAAGTTACATTCTAGATAAAAACACAAAACTTTAAAAAAAAAAAAAAATCTTATTCATTTTACTGATTATAATACATATGTGAAGTATCTCACTTGGCAGAGATTTGTAGATCCGTGAAGGAAGACAACGTTCTTAGTCGGAGGAGCTGCTGCACATGGAAGTTATAGCTCTACAATATGTGGACTTACTGGGGGGTTCATTATAAGGGCCCGATTAGCGGTTCCCGACGTGTACCGGGGGCACCTTGTGGACGTGGTGCAGCAGAGAGACACCTGGGTGGACAAGCGCAGGACCTCATGATCGGAATGGACAGGGTAGTAAATGTGCCCCACATGCTTCAGTGGGGCACATTATAATAAATCGGATTTTTCCGGCTGTCTTTTGGGGCTTTTCTTGGCTTTCTACTGGTCAAGATGAACTCAAAAGTTTTTTCTTATTGATACTGGTTTGGCGTTTGATATGTAGTGAATTTGCGACTTTTTAAACCAAAAGTCTCAAAAGTTATAAACAGTTCCCAGTATTTACGCCAGTATTAGCAGCCATAATTTTGCGCAAAAATTGTGTTTTTTTTTAGTATGTGATAAGTGTCAGCGAACACGCAGAAGAAAAAGCAACAATGGCAAACTTTGAAAAAAGAACATGAAAAGTGAGTCTCAAAAAATAAAAAAGAAACAGAAAGCCAAAAATGTTGTGATCATGTGGCCCCATAGGACGTAAGCCAAGAGGAAACGACGGGATGTACCCCAAGGGATATTACTCAAAGAAAGTTCTGCCAAATAATGTGATGGAGTTTCATGCATAACATGTTGTCACGAGACAAATTCAATGAAAAAGTCGCAGGAAGTCTTCATGTTCTACAGGATATGGAGAGCTGTGGATCTCAAAAGATTTACGAATCCCTTCATCCCCCTGATGCGGGAGTGGGGAGAAGGAGGTGCAAGTAATGCTATCACCTGCGCCACTTCTCGGCGAGCCAATGGATTACCGGCACCTTCCATATATCACCAGGCTTCCAGGTCCTGTCCATGGCGTAGTAGTAGAGGTGGACAATCAAGACCCAGGTACGGCGCTATGGGTAGGCAAAGGTTGGCAATCGCCAGGGCCCCATGAAAGGGGAGCATCTTTCTTTCAAATGAATCTGAATTTGTTTTAGGTGCTATGGAATCAGAGATATTCAGGTTAAAGTTTGAGAATACAGGTGCCATTTTTTATAATAAAAATTCACCAACGGCAGTTTAACAGTTATTATCTCAATTCCTAAACTTAGAACACAAAATTAGATTCGTTTAAAAGAGGAACTCTCTTCTTCATAGGAAAAAGAAGTAAGTTCTATGAGTCCACAGAGCCAGAGATAAGGCCCCTGAATGTAACTACCCCCCCCCCCTCCAGATTTAGCCCTCAGGTTTGCAGGGGAGAATTCGTGCACAAAGGGAGCTCCTGAACTCACAGATAAATGAAATGTCAACTTCTATGTTACTACATTTGAGAAGGGATAATATCAACTAATATTGTTTTGAACCCGTCACTATGCAGAACTATATAAAGAAACACTTTCGCTCTTATTCCTTTTATTTTGTGATAGTTTTTTGTTGTGGGAAAAATGACTGATACATGAACATTCAAACCCAGACCAGTCCAATAAAGTGCTATTGTAACACCAAAAACACTCACATGTCTGGAATAAAGTTTTATCCCACCATCCTCATTATTTACACCCATGTGATGATGTTTCACTCTCATTCTTATGAAGGGCGCGTGGTAGGGTTCTGGTCTGTGCGGATATACTAAATGGGCGACATCTAACAGTGAACTTTATTATCTTCATAGATCGGTTTATGGATATATAGTATTGTTTGGGTGACCATTGTGTAAGGAAACATACAATGATGATTTGTGTGAAGTTCTAGCTGGAAAAGCCAGATATCAGTTATACCAGTGTTATGATATTATGATGATGCGAACATATGAATATGGGAATTTGTGAACTCAAAATGTAGAGGTAAATAGTTTCTGTGTGGAGCACATTTTTTGCCACAAAGTAAAATTTTAGTATTTTTTTGTTAAAATGTTTTTCATTTCGATCAAAAGTTGCATGAAGGCGCCATGTCTATAAACTTTTGATGAGTATTTTGAAAACAGGTATCTATCTCTATAAAATTCTCAAAATTACCGTTTGTTTTACCATACTAAAGGGAGACTCTTGCTGACTGTTGACGGGTCATAAAATAGTTTTATTTGGGCCCCACTTTTAGTTTTGCCCAGGGCCCCCACTTGTTCGAACCGGCCCTTCTTGATCAAGACCTTAAAACTTTTATGACTAGAAAACTTTTATAGAGAAACCTGTCAGCCGGTGTGTACATACTGCAAACAGTGTTATATCTATCATTGACCTTTGCGTATGTTGCTAGTAGCATCAGGAACTGGAACATAGCATTAATATTCCAGGGATAGTAGCTTTTGAAGTTGCACTGGGGGCGGTGTCTCACAATGCTGTGCTCTGGATCCGCAGAAAGTGTTAGGTAGTCTGGCAGAGATGTGTAATCAGACTTGGTGTATGTTGATCTTAGCAGCTAAGATACATCATGATTCCAGGATTTGACTTTTGCCGTAACACCAGTGGCCGTTGTCCTCTCATCTGTGCTCTGTGCTCTCTGCGGACAATCCTGGAGAGAGTGTAATCTACCTTTATGTATGTTGCATTAGAAGCAGGATTGTAGGGATGTAGGGTGTACATCAATATCCCAGGATAGTGGCTTTCTAAATGTCTGGGGCAGGTCCTCACATGCTGTGCTTGAGTTCGCATAGATTAATCTAACATACCTCGAATATATAGTATACTGAATAATAACAAGGTATCCCACCCAATGACGGAAGTCTCCGCTTTTTCCTAGTAAAGACCTTTGGCTGAGGATATTTCATCACGTTGGGTCCTCTAGGTACCAAACCATAAGATACATTCATTCTGCTTTCTTTGAAAACAGAACAATGTAGCAATGGAAACTGGGAGTGCAGTGTATGTAGATACAGCAAGGCTGCCCATGAGAACCCCACCGAGGATAATGACCTCTAGTAAATGACCCTCTATATGACCCTGGATACGTTGTTTCTGGTTCCTTTCTCTTCTCGGCTTATGTCTGTTCTTCTTGCTTATGGAACTTGTTCTCTTGTTCTTTCTCTCTTCCCCTGCCTCTATCACCCTCATTTTTTCTTTTCTTTTTCTTCCGTTTTGCTTTTTCCTCTTTCTTTGTGCTTTTCGCTGCATTTGCCGCTCTTGGTTTTTCTTTCCGTTTCCCTTCCCTCTTCTCTTTTTCATCCTTGTACTTGCTTTTACTCCTTTCATATTGTTGTTTTTTCTCCTCTGTGTTCCTTCTCTCTTTATGCTCCCCCGTTCTTTACTTTACCTCTGTTGGCGGGTACCTTCTCCGACAGTGGATTTGGGTCTGCCCGGTTCACTAAGGTCCGTGTGCCGATATCCACCGATGTCGCTGCTGTGCGAGGTACGCCAGAGTTAATGCTTTGTCCCGGGGCATGTGGTTCTGATCTTGCCGACACAAATAATTTTTGAAATTTGCGGGGTTTTTCTGAATCCGTCGGGTTGTCCGAATGCCCGCCCCCCCCCTCATTTCTGTTGTGTGAAAGCCGGTGCCGAGCCCACAAACAATTGCGTGCGGCCCAAAATCTTTCACGGGCCTATGCAGGGCGGCAAATGGAAGAAATCGTCAGGGAACCCGACGAAGTGCGCGCTGCGGACCCTGGTAAATGTCGCCCTTGACTCTCAGTGTACCTTCTCGTAGCCTATTTTACCCCTCAGGTTGGGTCCTGCTTAAGATTTTACCAATATTGTACCAAGTTACTGTCTTTTCTCAATTCAGTAGGACAAAAAAACCAAAAGCCAAAAATTCAAGGAAAGGTAAGGAACGGAAATCGTTTACTGCAGCCAAGTAAACAAGATATAAGGATCCGAGAGCAGCGGACAAGTGGCCTCCTACTGCATAGTTCGGGGAGAGAGAAACTAATCCTCATTATCCATTGTATCCTCCAGATTAGCTTCCTTATTGCTCCGGATGTCATGTCATGATGATGTGATGTAAATGGAGACCAGTCTCCTGCTGTTCTGCTTTCCCGTATAACCTGTCTGTTTTTTTCCATTATCTCTGCGGGGGGAGGGGGGGCCTTTTATATGGGGTGCAGTCTTCCGTGAATGTGCAGATACAGCGCAGGGGCCCAGGTAAAGCCCCCAGAACCCTATGGAGTCATTAGAAAGTATAAGTGATTGTTAGAAGGAAAGAGGGCCGTGATAAAGAATACGCAGATTCTCCAGTCAAAGTGCCGGATCTATGAGTAATGGTTTATCATTGTTGGGTTGTCCATCACAAAGGAAGTGCCCGGATTATATACTAGAAGAAATTCCTCTACAAGCAAGACCTTCTTATCATACAGCAGGTGGTCCTCTTCACCCAACATATGCACTGCCTGTGCTTGGATGGTTCAATTCCCTGCAACCAACCAGGTATCCAAGCATCTCCCACATAACCAATGCTCTTCTCTCACGGATGAGAGGTTTCCTCCATGGGTCAGGCTAAATCTCAGTACTTGTGCACTTCACCCATATTCATAGGCATCTCATCCCCAACTCACACTGTAGTCTCCCAGGCCTAACCCACTTGTCATTTCCTTTAAAAACATACCAATGTCACAGCCGTCCTAAGAGCCATCCTGGTCTTCTCTATTGAACCAGCGCCTATCTGACTACTTCTATTGCTTGAGAAAACTCCTGGAACGACATTTCCCATCGGGAACTATCCTCTACCTTTCTACCGCTTTGACAAACTGCAATATGACTCTGATTCCAACCACTCCACTGAGAGGGGGGGGGGGGGGGGGGGGGGGGGGGGGGGGGGGGGGTCTCCTGAGCAAAAGTCTCCAAAGATTACTCCTGCCAAGGCAAAAACACCTGCTCCCCTCCTTTTTGGTCTGTCTTCGGCCATTGAAACTGTTGGGACCATTCTCCGCAGACGTCTGCAGATGCTGGTCTCTGGCATCACGACCCGGGTCCTTCCTGGATCAGCTATATGTCTCCAACCTGATGTTCAGTGTCTAGCAGTGTCTATCACTCTCATACTACCTCTTTATTCCTTTGATCCTCTCTGTGCCATTCCTCAAGGTTCTGTGCTTCTCATCTACACGTTGGTCTAGTGAGAGCTCATCATAGCCCCAGCTTTCAATACCCTCCTATGCAGGGGACACACAAGATCTATCTTTCTGTCCTCCAGATACGCCAGAATGCAAAGTATCTATCAGCCTTATTTTACTTATCTTTATGTTTTCTAAAGTATTCCACCATTAACAATCCTCCCACAGATCTGACCACACTTACCCCTGGTCCCTATGTCGCTAACTGAGAGACATCTTTGACTCTTGCTTTATCCTAAAAATCTCACATAAGGACCCGGTACAACCTGCCGCCTCATATAAGAACCTCTCTCGCTTTCTGACCTTCCGCAATCCGGAAGTCTACAAATTGCTAATCGTGCCTCATCATCTCCTGATGGTATACTAAACAATTCTCTGTGGTCTCCCAGTAACTCTCTAACGCCTCTCCAAGCCATTCCTAAACTCTGCTGCTGGCTCCTCATCTGTTCTCTCTTTCTCCTCTCCTCTTCTCCTGCCAGTCTCTCCCCATGTTCCCAATGCAAGCCAAATCAATTTAAATACAACAATGACAAAGCGTCACACACCTACCCCATCTCCATAATCTCTGACCTCATCAGCAATACCGCCCCCACAGTATTCCGCTCCTCACAGGACCTTCAGCTTTTCTCTATTATCATTCCAATCTCTCAAAAACACCACCCAGGATTTCCGTGCATCTCCCCGTTACTCTGTGTGTCGCCCATTTCCATCATTCAAAAAAC
This sequence comes from Engystomops pustulosus, assembly GCA_019512145.1. Taxonomy (NCBI): domain Eukaryota; kingdom Metazoa; phylum Chordata; class Amphibia; order Anura; family Leptodactylidae; genus Engystomops; species Engystomops pustulosus. The sequence continues at coordinate 240,743 of WNYA01000104.1, forward strand.
TCTCCTCATGGGCAGGGTCTACTGTTTCCTGATCACTATAATCTTGTATATGGTACTGTTTAATGTAATTATTGTGACCCCTTACTGATTGTACCGCACAATGGATTAATGCTGCTCATAAATATGTAGAACGGTCAGACAGGGAGAAGTGGATAGATGTATGTGGACCACCAATGTTATCCTACCCAATGTGTATAGTGGGGTAATGCAAGATCTAAATGTGTGGAATAGGAAACAAACTACTCTAATGTTCAGTGGTGTGATGTGATGTCAGACAGTAGTTTGCTCTGGACTCGTTTTGAACGTACAATTTATGCAGAGATGCATGAATATGGAGTAAGCCTCAAAAATGAGTCATTTAGGTCCTCCCTTTGCAGATTGCGATTTTTACGATTTCAGCGCTTAAAACACCACAAACTGGGAGTTCTTGTGCAACAACCCTGCGATGCACAGGGTAGGTGGCTGCGGCGGATAGTGCGACCTCCTCCATGTCGGAGCTGCCTAGGGAGATGATATCTCGATACTAGTCTCAAAAGTCGGGCACTTTCGTAATGCAAAGGAACTACGGCCTGGAGGGCAAGAGTTAAAACTATCTATTTCGTAACCATGAATATGCTTGTTTTGTTATTGTAAAGCAAGCTGGAATCTGGTTGGGGAGTGCTTCCACTCATAGGGGAGTATAAAAACCCCTTGTGGTTGGGGAGAACATGGTCAGTTTGGCCAGGTCTGAGGTCTGAGGGTCTAGTCAGCATTGAGAAGCAAGCCCAGTCTGCAGTCCGCAGAGTCAATAGATTTCCGAAGCAGTGGAGAGCGCAAGCACCTGCTGTTCTGCGCAAAGCCAGGTATAAGACCAGGAAAGCAGAGGGGTCAGGCCGCTGCCTGACACTTGGCCAAATCAGAGACTAACCCCAGAGCAGAGGTCCACTGTCCAGACTTGGCTCCATCTTTACCAGCCCAGCCTCTGAAGCTTCTATAACAGGCTGTGAGCAATCCTTCCCCATGTTGGACCAGCGATTCCTAAGCTTGTTCAGCGCTGCTGAACCTACTGTAATGTTAGGCCATTGCTTCTGTTCCTTGTCAAATAAAGAACTGCTGTAAAAGTGATTGCACAACGTTGTGCCTCCGTCTATCCCTGGATACGGCTGTCTTACCACCCACGGGCTCCCCATCCATTACCTAAGGAACATATTTACAGACTCACTCTGGGGTTTGCCCCGGGAGAACCAGTACATCAGCATCTCCTCCATATTTCTGCACACCACCACCTGCTGGAGACATGCCAGGCTGTGGACAGCCCTCCAGTCCCCATACAAGCACCTTGACATCAGCGTGCCCAAGGCCAAGCCCGAGAACGGCTAAGCCCCTGGTTGGGGATGTTCCAATTGCATATACTGAATTCTATGCAATGAATCTCCCTTCTCTTCCAGCGCCAACACTTTGATGATTACATTACATTCCAGACGTGTGTCAACAGGAGCTGGGACTCTAAATAGACTGATCATATGCTGACAATGCGTCTCTTTAGCTGTTTACCAAATTGAACCCGGGGGTACTGAGAAGATCTTGATATTTTGATCAATCGTTTGCAGGACGATTACATAAGTAATTTATTGAAAAAACAAGCCGTCCTTTAGTAGTCATTCAGTTTAGTATTGAAAAAAAATGCAATTTTCCATTAAAAGTGGATAAAATTGTGTGTTCTGATTATCTATGCAAAATTTTTCTCCTGAACATTTGGAAATTCTGTAAAAAAACAACCACCACGCAACATTGCTAAAAAAATATCCAAAAGATCTCATTAACTTAGCTGTTAATTTGGTTGTTGGCTCCACGTTCTCTGAAAACCAATAAATTAGATTATTACAACCAAAATAAAACCCCAGAACGTCTGCAGCGTTGCGGCCAGACCACGAGTGACCTATGGTCTTACAGGACACCCGGCAAAATCTACGAAGCCAAGAGGTCAAATAAGGAAGAGAAGGAAATCTAACAAGTTCCCAAGTCATCTGACTTTCTACGAGAAGGCTTCAGAGAATATTGCCTTGGAAAGTCTCAATGACTTCCCTTGTGTAATTCATCCAAATGATCCAAATGACCCTTCGGATTTGCCTAGGGACAGTATTGTTTTTCCTACTAATTACCTGAAACCTCGAAAGTATAAGTGAACTCATTATGTATTTGCCCCACATTATCTATTGTATTCTGGAGCCAAAGGAATAATTTTGGCATCGAAACTCGATTGTTTATGTACCTCAATTACAAATGAAAACAAATCTCTGATAATTGCCGGGGGCAGAAATGGAATTTTCCGCAGATGCAATCGTGAAGCCTCAGTGACCTCACCCCCCCCCTATTCATTACCACTGGATAAAATGACACTTCTCATGGATCACGGTTCAGGACCTCTGGAGACGTCTCAGAAGATCCTTCGAGATACACGGCCAGGGGCGCGATGAAGACGGTTATTATCAGCCTCTTAAGGTTTTCTTCCCACTTCTAGTGGATGAGTATAATTACATTTTATTTTATTTGTGTCCCTGTTTTCTTGTATAATTAAAGTGTTTTTCCAAATTTGGGGGGGAGTCTTATGATCAGACCAAGGTCCCGTGCCCATAAATTGATCAAGCCCCATATTTATCTATTCATGGTCAATGGAAGGTCATGATAGATTGAAGCCCCACTATTGTTTACACATTGTGGGCCCTTTAACAAGACATTTTCACGTCCGTTCTTGATTCCCCCCCAGACCAGCACCTCCGTGCCTAATTCATGATGAGATGCAGGCTACAATGAGTATCTGGTAGTGGACTGCACTAAACCTTTTACCCCCAGCATAAAAATGATTCAATCCCGGGAGCCAAGGGCTGGCTTTTTCCCACTCACAACATCTATTTGGAAAGGGTCAAGGGAGGGTAAAAATTTTTGCACCCATGGAGTAAAAAAACACAAACTAATGGTTTGTGCATTTTATGCCACCAAAAAATTGGCCCCTATATAGGGGTACCAGGATACCTGTACACACAGAGACGCATTATTGGCCCATAAGGGCATTAACAAAGATGTAATGTAAACCGAGAGTTACTAGTGTGGAACCAACAAAGATGCCTACCAGCTATAATGGGTAAACGACACACTGATTGCAACAGTGAATATATGTGAAACAACTGTGATCCCATAATGGGCATAAAGGGCATCAAAAAAGACTGAGATCTACTGGTATAACACAGCCCGCCTTCTGTGTGCTCCTATGCCGAGTACAAAACGACTCTTCTATGGTGACTTCATAATTGCACCTTTGCACTGAAAACCTCTCCACATTAATACTAAAAAGAACCTCTACGACTCAATATATGGGTTCTCAGTGAGGTCATAAGACCTTTTGAATAGGCAGTAGTAATAAAAATTACATTTTTAAAAAACATTGCTACAACAAAGAAAGAAAGCTATAAAGCTTTTGCAGTGGGATTGGGGGGTTGTTACTGAGATGACAGGTTCTTTAGACTCGCAAACACAAAAATTAAGCCGAGACCATAATGGACCACCACAAACGGTGGGAAACTTGTTGACTCGAGTATAAGCCGAGGGTGTAGTATACAGCAGGCCAGCCCAACGTAGTATACAGCCGTCCCAACAAAGAGTATACAGCCGGCAACTGTCGTATACAGCACCATGTATTATACAAACCAGTCACGTAGTATACAGCCAGGCAGCCCCTGTACTATGACAGCAGCAGCCCCAGTAGTATACAGCAAGCCTGCCTACAAGTAGTATACAGCCAGTCCCAAGTAGTATACAGCATGCCCCATTAGTAGACAGCCAGCCACCATGTAGTATACAGCCAGCCCCATGTAGTATACAGGCAGCCCATGCAGTACCAGAGTGCCCCCAGTAGTATACAGCCAGCCCCCATGTAGTATACAGCCAGCCCCCTGCCAGAAAAAATAAAAAACGTTAATACTCACCCTTGGTGTCCCCAGTCTATTCGCCTGCATCCCCTGCCCCCAGTCTATAGCCTACAGCCCTGCCTCATAGTATACAGCCTGCAGCCCTGCCCCCCGGTCTTATAGACCTACGCCCCTGCCTCCTAGTAACAGCCTTGCAGCCCCCCCTTGCCCCAGTATATAGACTGCAGAACCTGCCCCCAGCGTATAGCCATGCAGCCTGACCCCTAGTATACCGCCTGCAAGACCCCGTGCCCCGTATACAGCCTGCAGCCTCTCTACCCAGTATTTAAGCCTGGTGTACCTACACTTGATACACTCTCTCAGACGTTTCCACTGTGTCTGGTGTAGGTCAATTCTATACATCAGTCCCTTCATTATAATATCTGCTATTACCAGACTCTGGCTAAATGACTATCATTATTCATTCACACTACAGCCCCCCTGAGAAAGTGTGGGTAATCATGTATGACTCGAGGTGTCCAAAAACATTCTGTGTCATATAATTCCCTCAGTTGCAAAGTACAATGTTACAAAAGACGAGTCACCTTGGGGAGTGCAACAGCGACGCCATTGGGCCCATAAAGGGCATAACAAGGATGTAATGTAACAGAGAGTACTAGTTTTGTGGGAACAACAAGACGCCTAACGGCTCATATGGGTAAAGGGACACAATTGATGCCAACAGTGAATATTATGGAAACAAAACTTGTGATCATAAAGGCTAATAATGGGCATCATCAAACACGACTGAAGATACTGGTATAGACAGCCGCTTCTGTTGTGGACATCCTATGACGAGTTAGAAAAGACTCTTATATGGGGACTTCATACATTGTAACTTTTGACTGTAAACCTCTCCACAATAATCACTAAAAGAACTTACAGAATCAATAATGGGTCAAGTGCGGTCATCTAGACCTTTTTGTAATAGGCAGGCATAAAAATACATTTTACAACATTTGACTACAAGAAAGAAAAGCTTAAAAGGCTCCTCTGCGCATGCATACAGCAGGAAGAGGGATTGCGTGGATTGGGGGGTTAAGAGGTGACAGGTTCTCTTTAGAACTCACAAAAAAAAAAAAAATTAGTTGACCAGAGATAGCCGAGACCTAATTTTACCACCAAAAACTGGGAAAAACCTGTGACTCGAGATAGCCGGGAGGGTGTGTATACAGCCAGCCCGCAAAGTAGGCCCAAGTAGTATACAGCCAGCGCACCAGTAGTATACAGCCCCAGCCCCCATGTAGTATACAGCCAGGCCATGTAGTATACAGCCAGCCCCATGTAGTATACAGCCAGCAACCATGTAGTATACAGGGGGGGGCCAGTCCCAAGTAGTATAAGCCTGCCCCAAGTAGTATACAGCTGCCCCAGTAGTATACAGCCAGCCCCATGTAGTATAAGGCCAGCCCCCTGTAGGATACAGCAAGACCATGAAGTATAAGGCTAGCCCCCAGTAGTATACACCAGCCCCCATGTAGTATAAAGGCAGACCCATGTAGTTACTGCCCGTCCAAGTTAGTACCGCTGCCCCATGTAGATACAGCCAGGCCCCAGTAGCATAACAGCCAACCCAATGTAAGTATACAGCCCGGCCCCATGTAGATACAGCCCAGCCCCATGGAGATACGACAGCCCTATGTAGTATACAGCCAGCATCGAAAGTGGAATACAGCCAGCCCATTGTAGAATACAGCCCAGTCAATGTAGGTATCAGCCCAGCCCCATTGTAGTATACAGCAGCCCCATGTAATATACAGCCAGCCCCAATGTAGTATACAGCGGACCATGAGTATACAGCCAGCCCATTGTAGATACAGCCAGCCCCATGTAGTTACAAACCCAGCCAGCCCCATGTAGTATAAAGCCAGCCCTATAGAGATACAGCCAGCCCCCTGTAATATACAGGCCAGCCCAATGCAGTATACAGCCTGCCCCATGAGTATACAGCCAGCCCCATGTAGATATACAGCCAGCCCCCATATAGTATACAGCAGCCCCTAGGAGTATAAAGCCTGCTCCATGTAGTATACAGCCTGCCCCTGCCAAAAAAAATAAAAAACGTAATACTCACCCTTCAGGTCCGGATCATTTGGCGCCGGTCCGATCTTCCATGCGAGGCTCCCGATCTTAGCGCGGGTCTCGCGGCCATTCTCTTCTCTGCGCAGCAGAGTCTTGTCCTTGCGATTCCTCCCAGGCGGTTTGTCGCTGCTGATGAAGTCATCATAGTGGCGCCGCCAGCAGGTCACATGGAAGCGACTCTGCCGACAAGAGAAGAAGGAAGCAAAGGAGAAGGAGAGGAGAAGAGAGGCCCCCGGGAAACGTGCAATGATGGGTGCCTCGGGCCTGAAGAGCAGGAAACCCGTGCCAACGATACGGAACACTGGAGGGTAGTCTTAGGTTTTTTATTTATTTTAATTTTTTGGCTGAAAAATCGGTTATACGCGTTGATACACGGTCCCATTGTTTTATACATTTGCATAAGTTAAGTAAACGGATCTAGTTAGCCAAGTCCTATGGTACTAACCACAGTCGGGTTTCATTTTCACATTTGTTAACATGATTATCAAATTACCAAATTTTCTACTGAGCAATGGTAAACACAAAATAGGAATTGAATATAAATTCTGGGGTTGATTGGTGCGTGGCCGTGCCAAGATCTATGACAAGCTTTCCATTTATACGGATCATTTTCCGCCCTTTTTAGTTTTGTTTATGTTTTATATTTGCAGCTTGATTCTTGTGTCTGTAATTTTTGCTGGATGTCGTTTTATCCATGTAATGTAATGGATATATGAAATATATAGAGTCTTCTCTCCCAAGGGGTGATTTCCGAGTGCTTACAAGTGTCAGAAAGAAACTCACAAACCTGTCAACAAGAATTAGAAACCTGTTCAGGAGGGGAGCACTGCGTGAGCTACGAAGATTGTTTATGGTGTTGAGTAGAGATTAAAGGGGAACCTACCACCACGGATCTATCTATTAAGGTAGATAGGGTGGTAGGTGCCTCTATTGTTCACCAGGATCTGTCATGTTTTTAAGGGGTTAATCTTCACGTCCCCTGTATCTTGTTTCAAAATTTTATTGCCCTAATATGTAATTTTCTAAAAAGCTACTGGGGCATGGAGTGAGCTGGGGTGAGGTACACAGCGTGGCTACTCCAGCCCAATAGCCTCTTTCTTTAGAAATCCACCTACCCGCATATCTTGGCGTGCAGCTACGAGTAGTAGAATACATGCCCTTGTCGAGAAACCGGAGTCTGCGCTCTATGCGACCGTCCCCCCCCTCCCCCCCCCCCCTAAGCTCTGGCTTCGGAGAGCAGCCGTGACGAAGCAGCCGCAACAACGTTCTGCGAAGGCGCAGAAGCTCCGGCTTTGCAGATGAGTGCAGCACAGTAGCGGTCTATCAAGACTTTTATAGATGACCATCAATTATTAACAGGGTTTAGTGTTAAAGGATTGAAACAAAATTATTCGAGCTTTATTCCCTTTGTGGTTTACAGGAACACCCATTCACACTGAGGAATTCTACTTTGTTAGGGCTAAAAACGGAAGGAGGAGTTAGGTTGTACGAATTACAAAGAACAAGGGGGTCATTTACTAAGGGCACGAATCGCTATGATCCGAAATTACCGATTGCGCGAATGCCCCGGGTTTTTTTGACACACGATATCGGATCGGGCGCATCGGGCTGGCGGTGCATGCGCGGACATGGGGGCGTGGCCGTTGGAAAAACAGCGGGAATTAAAAAAAAAATTATGCTTGAACGAGCTTACCTGCACCGTAGGATGGTGAACTCCGGTGAACTCCGGCAGACTTCAGGGCACGCAGCGACATCTGGTGGACATCGGGCGCATACCTAGGGGATCGCCGGAAGACCCGAATCACTCGACCGGAGAACCGCGCCGCTGGATTCACGACAGGGAGCGGTTTTACGTAATTCTGCCCTATGAGTCTGTGCTGCTCCTCCAGGCCACGTCCATGTATTATGCGATGAATTTGTTTGACTGGAATCTTCCTTTAATAAAAGTATTAAATAGATTATTAATTATTATGTTTATAAAGAAAAAAATTACTAAATCCTGCACCATGTTTTATATATATATCAATCTAATTGTAGATGGAAAATGTTATGCTTCGATATGAAGGACGCATTCGCGACCATTTACCGTGAATACAACGCTTATGGAAGGGGAAGATCATGTCTATTTACGTAATTCATCGAGTGCTGTGATAATACCGGCTGTAATAATGAATCCATGAATGTAAGTGTTAGAGATAGGTTAGGCAACGATAAACAGTATCTGCCAGTTTTGAGCCAAAAACACTGTTTGAACTGTTTTGTGCAACATAGGTGGATTTGATGACATGATGACTCTGCATTATGATCACACTGTGATTATAAAATACCAAAAGTCGCTTACAGTATAGGGCCTCTGGAGAACAAGAGTGTGCTGATAAATAATACATCTATTCACACGTTATGTGTCCGTCCCCTCACTATTATATTATATAAAATAACTTCAAACTGAACACCATTTCCCCACATAAGAATTAGACACCTGTCACACCACAAAGGTCCCACCCTGGTGCGCCCACATGATCATATATACCCCTCACACCACAACCTCTGTACAACACGGTGCCCACATACTTCAAGATAAAACCCTCACACCACAAATGTACCACTGTGTCCCTACATATAATTATATACCCCTCACCCACAATGACACACTGTGCCCCCAACAGATATCATAGATACCCCTCACACCAAAATTGATCACACTGTACCCCCGAATATATATACCCTCCACACAACACTGACCACACTGTGCCCCCAACTAATTCCTATAGACCTCACACAGACAACTGACCACACTGGCCCCACATATCATTTACCTCACACCACAAACTGACCCACACTGTGCTCCCAACATAATAATATATACCCCTAACACCACAACTGACCACACTGTGCTCCGCATATAATATATATACCCAGTACAACCATAATGCCACACTGTGCCCCCCATACCACATATATCACATACCAGTCACACCACCAACTGGACATACGTGCCCGGAAAATATATCATAAATACCCCTCACACCTAAAACTGACCACAACTTGCCCCAACAATATCATATATACCCCTCACACAAACTGACCCCCAACCTTGCTCCCAAATATCATATTATCCCTCACACCTAACTTGACACACGGTACCCCAAATATATCATATATCCCTTCACACCACAAATGACAGCACGTACACACCAGACATCAATAATACCCCTCACACCATCAAACTGACCACACTTGCCCCCACTTATATATAATACCCCTCACACCACAATGGAACCACACTGTGCCCCCATTCTATCAGTATACCCCCTCACACAACAACTGACCACACTGTGACCAACATATTCATATATACCCCTCACACCACAACTGGGACCGCACTGTGCTCCCACATATATCATATATACCCTCACATTACACCTGGACCACACTGGACCCCCACCATAGATCATATATACCCCTTCACACCACAACTGACCACAATGGACCCCACCTATAATATAGGTATAATCTAACACCACAACTGACCAACAATGGGTCCCACATATATATATATAAACCATCACACAAACTGACCACACGTGCTCCCACTATATCATATATACCTTCACACCCAACTGACCACACATGTGCCCCCCACATATTTTCATATATACCCTTCACACCACAACTGACCACACTGTGCCCCCCACATATATCATATATACCCCTCACACCACAATGACCACACGGTGCCCCCACATATTTCATATATACCCTCACACCCACGAACTGACCACACTGTCATTCCACCCAAATTTTGTATCATTATACCCCTCACACCACACTGACCACACTGTGCCACACATATATCAGAGATACCCACACCACAACTGACACACTGTGCCACCAACCATATATCATATATACCCCTCACACCGCAATGGACCCACACCTCGTACCCACATATATCGTATATACCCTCCCACACACATGACCACCCTTGTGCATACAACATCTATCATATATACCCCTCAAGCCAAAATGACCAACCTGTTGCACCAAATAGACATATTACCCCTCACCACCACAATGACCACACTGTACTCCACATTATATATATATACCCCTCCACACCACAAACTGATCACACAGACCCCCCCATCTATCATATATACCCTCTACCACAACTGATCACACTGTGTCCCCACAATATCATATATACTCCTTCAACCACAACTGACCGCACTTTGCCCCCTCATATGTATCATATTATACTCCTCACACCACAACTGCCGCACTTTGCCCCCTCATATCATATATAAACCCCTCACACCACAAGACCCCACTGTGCCCCCACATATATCATATATACCCCTCACACACAACTGACCGCACTGTGCCCCCATCATATACATATTAACCCTCACATCACAACTGAACCACAATGTGCACCCAAAATATATCATATGTACCCCTCACACCAAACTGATCACACGGGCACCCACATATATCATATATACCCTCACACCACAACTGACCACAATGTGCCCCCACATATATCATATATCCTCACACCACCAAACTGAACCACACTGTACCACCACATATATCATATAGACCCATCACAACACAACTGACCACCCTGTGCCCGACCCCCACAGATATCAGATATACACCTCACACCCACAAACTGACCGACTGTGCCCCCACAATAGCAATATACCCCTCAACACAATTACTGACCACAATGTGCCCCCACATATATCATATATACCCCTCACACCACAATGACACATGTGGCCCCAAATAATCATATATACTCCTAAACCACAACTGGTCCACACTGTGCCCCCACTTTATCATAGACCCCTCACACAACAACGGACCCACGGTACCCCCCAAATATATCATATATACTCTCACTACCACAACTGACCACAAGTGCTAAACACATATATCATATTATACCCTCACACCACAATGACCAAACTGGCCCCCACATATATCAAAACCCTCACACTACAACGGATTAAAGTGTTCCCACATTATCATATCTCCTCTCACACCAACAACTGCCCATGTGTCACCCACATATATAATATATACCCCTCTACCCACAACTGATCCCAAGGTTGTCCCCCACATATATCATATATACCCCTCACACCACAACTGACCACACTGTGCCCCCCACATATATCATATATACCCCTCACACCACAACTGACCACACTATGCCCCCACATATATCATATAAACCCCTCGCACCACAACTGCCCACCCTAGGAACCCACATATATCATATATACCCCTCACACCACAAATTGAACACAATGTACCCCCATATATCATATTACCCTCACACACAAAGACAACTTTGCCCCACATCTATCATATATACTCCTCACACCACAACTGGCCCACTGTGCCCCCAACATTATATATTAATCTACACCACAATGACCACATGTGCTCCCACATATATCTAAAATATAAAATATAAATAAAATAGAATCATTACGCAGAGAAAAAAAACACAAAAAACTTTCCGAAAAACAGATAATTTTTAATTAATACCTTTAAAAAAAATGCACTAAAAAGTGAAAAAAAGTTACACACTCTAAAATAAGACCACTAAAAAGGACAATTCTTCTTGCAAAAGTCCCTAACCAGATTTGTCAGCCAAAAAATAAAAAAGTTATGCATATGAGAAGACGGTGATGCTAAAATGAACACGATTTTCTCCAAATTAAATTTTTTTTTTCAGTTAATTTGAATAAAATAAACAAAATCCCCACATATTTGGTATCACTGCATCCTTGACAATCTGCATAATAAAACAGAATCATTATTAGACGCACAAAGTGAACCCCGTAAAAAAAAGGATTTTTAATTGATACCCTTTAAAAAATGATCTAAAAAGCGAATTTTTCATCGGAAAAATTAAAAAGTTATGCATATGAAAAGACGGTGATACTAAAATGAACAACATTTTCTCCAAATTGCTTTTTAGTCAGTAAAAATGGGGGGGAAAAAAGAAAAATCTATAGAATAAAAATAATATACTACTTTTACGGTATGGTAAACGGCTCAAAAAAAACTGCAAAAAAATCTTCCTAAAAATTGATGATTTTCATTTCCTCCACCAACAAAGAGTTAATAAAATTTCACCAATTAGCTAAAGATGCCCCAAAATTACCTACCAGAAAAGTGCATCTCATGTGGCAAAAAAATAAGCCACATTAAAAAATAAAAAATTATAGCCTGTACTACGTGACATGTCTGCTCTGGATGGCGGCTCCTTCCCTTCTATGCCCGGCCGTGCGCCCATTCAGCAAGTTACCACCACATATGGGGGATCGGCACACGGTATCGGTATCAAACTTTGTGGAGCTTTTTTTTTCATTTAATGCATTGCGAATGTTACATTTCCCATCCAAAATGAGTCAAAAAATCTTATAATTTGCAGATTGTACCTCCATTTTGTTTTAACCCCTATAAAACACCTAAAGGGTTAACAAACTTCTTAAAAGTAGTTTTTCATACGTTGAGGGGTGGAGTTTCCATAATGGGGTAATTTATGAGTCTCGCTATTTATTCAGGACTCTCACAGTCCATAAAAAGTTGAGCAGGTCCATCTAAATACGGGTTTTGGAATTTTCCCAAAAATTTGAAAAATGGCCCCCAAATTCTAAGCCTCATAACATTCTAGTAAAATATGTGGAAGGTTAATGAACCGTCCAACATAGAGCAGGCATTTAGGAAATGTAAATTATGGATTTATTTGGGTGCTGTGATTATCTGCTTCAAAAGTAGAGAATTTAGAATGATAAATGTTTCCAAATTTTTGGCCGAATTTCATTTTTTTTCATAACTGAACACAAAAGATTTCATCGAATATTGTTAAACTAATTTGAAGTACAAAGAAAACAGTCTCAAAATCTCCTGGATATCTCATAGCGTTCCGAAGCTATAAGTCACATAGGGAAGATTTGAACCCGAAAGGGTTAAATAACCAGCAAATATTTTATTTACTTTTCTTTTAATTTAGCGCCAGAGGACGACGAGCCCAATGAGTTTTTGTGTCCATCTTGCTTCGTACCGGACTCTGAGGAAGAATGCGAAGCGAACCATCTGACGCGGTGCATAGGAAACGAGGATAAATGTCTATCATTCGCTGGGACGGTCCTGGAGCCGGGTAATTCTTATGGAAAGGCACTGAAATTTCTGAATTTGTGAAATTTTATAAATTCATGAGCCTAAAAATTATTATCCAGAAAAAAATGACAATGTGATGAGGGAGGTGAAGGTCATCACCTCAACAGAGGGATTATTTGTTGTATCTGTCAACGTCTTGATGTTTGTATGGACTTAGAAGCTGAGCTTGTCCAATCATAGCAAGAGGGCGGGACTGACTGATCAGGGCCGGGACTGACTGATCAGGGCTGGGACTGACTGATCGAGGCCGGGACTGACTGATTGTGGCCGGGACTGACTGATTGTGGCCCGGACTGACTGATGGAGGCAGGGACTGACTGAACGGGGCCAGGACTGACTGATGGAGGGAGTGACTGACTGAACGGGGCCGGGACTGACTGATCGGGGCCGGGACTGACTGATCGGGGCCGGGACTGACTGATGGAGGCAGGGACTGACTGAATGGGGCCGGGACTGACTGATCGGGGCCGGGACTGACTGATCGAGACAGGGACTGACTGATCGGGGCCGGGACTGACTGATCGAGGCTGGGACTGACTGATCGAGGCCGGGACTGACTGATCAAGGCAGAGACTGACTGATCGAGGCCAGGACTGACTGATCGAGGCAGGGACTGACTGTTCGAGGCCGGGACTGACTGATTGAGGCCGGGACTGACTGATCGAGGCCGGGACTGACTGATCGAGGCCGGGACTGACTGATCGGGGCCGGGACAGACTGATCGAGGCTGGGACTGACTGATCGAGGCCGGGACTGACTTCTGCAAGTGCCATGGCCATTGAGAACGCTGATTAGTAAAGATGTGTCGGGAGAAACACAGAGTAAGACCAATCGTGCTCTTGCACAAACCTCGGTGAAAAAGAGGTTTTAACATGCAAAAAGATAAATATGTTGACATTAATTATAATTAACTATTAACCATGTAGAATTATCTTTTTCATGTTAAAAGACCAATGATTAGAAAAAGGCCCCTGTTACCCTCGGGGCAGATGTTTTTTTTTCTTCTTTTATTTTTGTGGGGTTTTTTAGTATTTACACATTTTTTGCATTTTTTTTCATGTATTTTCTGGCAGATGTTGGTACTGATAAGCGCCTAAAACGTCACAAAAATAGAACAAATACACTCCAGTCCTCACCAGGCATAGGAAACTGTCTTGTAGAGGTTAATCCAAAACATTTTTTGCATTATTTTTTGCATTCTTTCATGTATTTTCTGGCAGGTGTTGGCACATAATTTATTACTAAAGTTTTTTTTCTTCTTTTCTTTTTGCGTTTTTTTAGTATTTGCACAGTTTTGCATTGTTTTCATGTATTTTCTGGGAGATGTTGGCACAAGATTTATTACTCATAAGTGCCTAAAAAGTCACAAAAATAGGACAAATACACTCCAGTCCTCACCAGGCATAGGAAACTGTCTTGTAGAGGTTGATGCAAAAATTTTACAATTTCGGAAAAATGAGTGCAATGGGAATCAGCCCAAGGATAAATCAAAGAGCAGAACTGCTCAAAAAAAGCAGGCGGAAATTGCAAGACCATATATACTCGAGTATAAGCCTAGTTTTTCAACACAAAAAAAATACTCACACCACAACTGACCACACTGTGCCCCCCACATATATCATATATACCCCTCACACCACAACTGACCACACTGTGCCCCCCACATATATCATATATACCCCTCACAACACAACTGATCACACTGTGCCCCCACATACAGGTATAGCATATATACTCCTCACACCACAACTATCACATACCATGCCCCTCACATATATCATATATACCCCACCCAACGTGGCAGTTTTTGTTACATTTTTAAAAAGAACCAAAATGCAAGTGGGAGGGGGTTTTGCCAAAATGCATATGTGTTTGGCCTGAAACACATGCTTTGTAGCCAAACTCCCACTTGCATTTCGGTTCCTTTTAAAAACGCAACAAAAAACACCACGCAGGAATCTACATCTCAATCAGTTTTGAGGAAGTTTAGATGCAGTTTCTTATTTTAACAGGTGAAAGACATGAAGTGAATAGGTGAAACACATTTATTGAACATATTTCCCATTCAAAATGAAATTCACCTGTCTTTGATCTGTTCAATTTACAAAAACTGCTTCTAAAATCACCTCACTTTGTGATGCAGTTTGAGAGGCAACCTATGATTGGAGACTGAGCCACACTTTTTCAGATGCAGTGTTTGAAGTCCAAACCAGGTGGAGGAGTAACACTTCCCAATGATAAGTTCATACCACATATATCGTATATACCCCTCACACCACAACTGACCACACTGTGCTACCACATATATCATATATACCCCTCACACCACAACTGACCACACTGTTCCCCACATATATCATATATACCCCTCACACCACAACTGACCACACTGTGCCCCACATATATCGTATATGCAGGGGTGTACTATAACTACTAAAATGAGGAGCTGGATATAAATAACATTAGGGGCTGTTATATAATATAACCATGAGGGGCTGTCTATCTTATAACAATGAGGGCATGTATTAAATACCCCTATGAGGGGTGTGCTACTATAACCATGAGGGGCTGTATATTAATAGAACCATTCTGGGCGGTATATAAAAACCATTAGGGGCTCATTGTATAAATAGAAACATGAGGGGCATGTATATAAATAAACCACGAGAGGGCACTTGTATTAAATAACCATGAGGGTTTGGATATAAAATAACCCATGAGGGCTGTTGTTGTATTGACAAAACCATGAGGGGGCTGTATATAAAATAAACAATGAGGCGCTGTATATATAAGTAACACATGGGGGGGCTGTATATAATATAACCATGAGGGGCTGTATATATAAACCAGGAGGAGCTGTATAAAATAGTTAACACATGATGGATGTATATAATATAACCATGAGGTGTTTGTATATAAACAAACCATGCGGGGCTGTATATAAAAAAATGAGGGCTGTATATAATATAAAACATGAGGGGCTGTATATAATATAACCTGAGGGGCTGTATATAAAATAACCTGAGGGGCTGTATATTAATATAACCATTGGAGGGCTGAGATAAATAACCATGAGGAGTGTTATAATATAACACATGATGGGGCTGTATATAAAATAAACCATGAGGGCTGTATATAATATACACCATGAGGGGTTGTTGTATATAAAAGAACCATGAGGAGCTGTATATAAGAAAACATGAGGGGCTGTAGATATATAAAACACATGGGGGCTGTATATACTATAACCACATGATGGCGGCTGTATATAATATAACCATAAGGGCTGTTGTAATAATAGACCATGAGAGGCTGATATAATACCCATAGGGGGCTGTATTTAATATACCCTGAGGGGGCTGGGTTGGATAATAAACAAGGGAATTTGATAGGGAAAAGGAGACAAGTTTTAGTTTCTGAATATGTAATTTCCTCCATGGCACTGCAACGGGGTTTACTGAACGAGGTTAGCCCAGGGGCATACGGATAAACTTGAGCGGACCTGACAATAGGCGGCTTTTCCTACACAACATATGTTACATTATGTGTGAATGAAAAGGTTAAAATAAGATAAAGATTAGAATCTTGGTAATGGGATTCTCCTTCCCGGTGATGTCCCTCAACGTCTGAGATGTTATCCTCAGAGCAATCCTCTGCCTCAGGCCAGACTCTCTATACTGAGAACTTACTGTACAAACTACCTGGCACAGGCTCCGGAGCAGGAGCTGCACTTGGCAGGTTTGCAAAATTGAGGTCTTAAAAGTGTTATGCAAGTCAAAAAAAGGAGGGGATCTGCGCCTGAACGGTTTTAAGTCAAGTAGTAAGTAGCTTCTGCGTAAACCCTTTGTAACATCTTGGAGATGTCCACCAAACATTGAGTTGTCACTAGGGATGGTCTTCTAATAGGAGATGATTTTCAAGGTTATTAGAAATATAAATAATATTCTTATAAGCTATTGACAGGGGTTGCAGTGCTCCCCCCCAGTGATATTGCTTGGGTGAATCGGTGCTCCCCTACCAAGCGCCCCTTCTTGTTCTCTCAGTCTTTGCTTCTTACCCTTGAGATTTCAGCACTAGCAGAGGGGGAAAAAAACTGCAAAGAGAATAGAATGGACGAATTTCATCAGGGTGTTTCTTTAACCTCCTACCTATGAGATTCTTGTGACTAGAATCTTGTACTGCAGTGACGGTCTGAGATATATGTGTCACAGTCTCTAATGCTACTGGAGGTTGATGAGTAAAAAACAGATGGCGCTGCAAGGAGTATTACATTGTAGGGACAGGGCCGATTTAGGTTGGTGGGGAGGGGCCCTTTGAGAGCAAATTGGTGGGGGCACCAGGGCTGGCGCTCCGGCGCCCTCATATTAATCCGGCCTTTGTTGTGACCAAAGGACTGGTAACCTCTCATTATCTAATGAGGGTTTCTATGGAAGAGTGGATGTCATCCAACGTGTTAATGTAGTGAGGTAGAGACTGGTAACCCGGCAGTTCCAGTCCACATTGGTTTAGAAGATTATGAATGTTGACATGGAAAGGGACCCCCGACAGGTGGTCTATAATTTGCATCAAATGACCCATAAGTGCAAGTAATCTGATTTATTTCAATATGTTAACTAAAAATGTGATGTTTAGTTGATTATTCAGGATGTTTGAGTGACTGGGTACAGATCAGCCTCTCCCGGCTGATTGGAGTCTTAAGTTAAGAAGATAATATCTTATGTCAGACCTAATATTTTTACGTCCAGACCTAAAGCTCCAAATATCTCTCTCTGAAGAAGAATATCAGTCGTATTTACCATGAATGGATGAATCTGAATTATGCTTTCATGTAGGAGTAAGCGTCTACTAACTTCTCAAAAGATGTAACAAATGCTATATAAATCTAAAGTAAATGGTTTTCAGACATTTATTACTTACGCTACAGCGAACATATTTTTCTTGTTAAAGCATTGCCCCGGGAAAAAAAAAGTGTGGACTTGCCCGTGTACCTGTACTTTTACCCCAAGCTCCATTTGATTCCCTTTCCAGCAAGCAACCTCCTTTATGGCCACATTTAGTGGACTGTTGTCCTTCAAAATAAGGGCTACAGGAAAGTGGCCTTACCATTAACCCATTCTTGACGTCCCTCCCTCACTTACAATGCCTCTGCTCTGTACCCCCTCCATGCACATCACCTTCAACCCTTCTTTGGTTTGTAACAAAAATTTCATTTACTCCCCCTGGAGCAGGCTATTTCCTTCACTTGCGTTGCTGAATGTGGATGTGAAGAGACAGGTGGGACGACGTCATCAAATCACCTTGCGGCTCCAACCTCTGCCACAGGTTTTCATGGCACAGTCAGTGGGGGTCACTGCCTAACAAAGCCGAACCTGGAGCGTTCCCATCACTGCAATGGGGCTCATGGGGAGTTTCCATTTACAACTGCTAAAGGATCCATGTGGTTGGAGCTTCAGGGGGGACATACAGATATTGTTAATTATCCATGGATATGCGGCTACGGGGGGCCACTTATGGATAAACTCCCTGTAAAGAGAGCAAAGAAGATGACATTAAATAGTGGTTCAAGACGGTTGGTCCTCTCAGAGGTGTAGCCGAGACCCAAGCTTCTAGGGCCTATGATCCACCCAACACCCACCAAAGGTTATACTCAAAGGACTTCCATATTGAATCCTCAATACAAATCTGTTCCTGTCACAATACATAAACTTCAAAAACCATGAGGGTCCTCCAAAGGTGGTTAAAAGGCAGAATAAAAACACAGTAGAATGGACAATTCTCCATTAACCAGAAGCTGGATTCCAGGGCCAAGACTTGTGGGCCATAATA
Source organism: Engystomops pustulosus (assembly GCA_019512145.1). Taxonomy (NCBI): domain Eukaryota; kingdom Metazoa; phylum Chordata; class Amphibia; order Anura; family Leptodactylidae; genus Engystomops; species Engystomops pustulosus. The sequence goes on from WNYA01000104.1 coordinate 259,798, forward strand.
TTCATTACAGTGGGGCCAATGGTGGCGTATCAACCTGATGGAAGGCGCTCTATAACATGTTTTTGGTTCTAGATAATGTGGGGTAATATTTTACACTGCTCCAGTTGACTGTTCTCCTCCACTACTGATTATACAGGTACTGAAGGTCCGGCTATGGACCAAACCAACATAGGTGACCCAGGTCCATTGAGTTTCCAAAAGCTCATCATTACCTTGATTATCCTGAAGGAGTTGTTTAGGAAGCTGAACTTCCCGAGATGTTTTTCCCAATTTCTCCTTCTCACCCATAATGTGAGCTAAAAGAGCTAAAAAGGACCTTAAATAAAAATACTGGATGGATCCAGACTGCAAAGTGATTGTAGACTCAGCTGCATAGAAGGAAGATAAGTCTGGATTTCCTGCAGGGACAGCGTCTTGTTTTCTTCTTATGTTAAAGTACCGGACGTTTTGCAGGACGAGATGACGGAAGGTTTTACATAGAACAGGTAGCAAAACATTTCCAGTGCCAAGTCCCTCCACATTCAGCCTGACTCTCCAGCCGACATCGGTGAGATTCAAAAAGTTGATAAAAGCCAGAAGAGGAAAACTCAAGGTCGGACTCCCTGCGGTGGAGAACCTAAATGGTTGGAGCGGAGGTCGGTCACAGAGAGAACTTTGCGTCAGTAAGGTTTCCACACTTTAGGTGAGATCCACGGATGTTCCTGCCAAAATTGTGCTTTGTTGGAAATTTTATTAACCCTGTCATTCCTTATTGCTTTATAGTCTGTGCAAACAATTCAGCCAGAAGTACAGGAAGTCTTTTAATCTGAATAGAGCATTTTACTTGCGTATACAGGATTTTTCAAAAAAGTTAATGTTGAAAACGATCATAAATCCATAGTTGGCTCAGGACATCAAACAATCTCCAGATTAAAACTTAGTGCTTCTGAATCATTAAACCAACAAATCTCATTTTACTGTGGAGGCAAACCAGCGATTGCAATGGGGGCCGGTGGTTCCTGGGGGCCCGGTCAATGCTGAAAGTAAGAAACTGTAACACCTTTTAATATGAGGAACTATCTTGGTCAGCAACCGTGGCAGATTCCACTCCAGCCTGGATTTACTCGCCTTGGCGCAACTCTAGACAAAGGCACTACGCCTGTGGAGTGACCATGGGTGTTACACGCAGCAAACAATTCCAACATGAATTGCGGCCGGCTCTGGTGAAAAACCAGGTACCCACTCGGTCCCAGGTGTGGCTTACGTCATTGCCAGCAGGGGTCAAAGGTTTCCACCTTGATCCTGACAGTTTTTTATATAACAAAGGTAAGACAAGGGGATCAGACTTTTTTGTAAGGATTAAACCTATTTCTATATTTGAGGGCTTTCGAATCTGATCAACGAACTCAAATCCATCTGGGGCGCAGGACTCATATAAATAAATGATAATTAGGAATATATCAGACAATCCCATGTAATTACTGTTCCGCCTACTCCTAGAAGATCATTTAACCAAAATGCTTAACAGAACACAGATACTGGCATGGGGGGTCTTTTATTCAAGGAGTCTACCCCCAGGAAAATGTAAACGGTTGTACAGAAGGCAACACTTAACTTTTGAGCCACTTTAACAAAAACTACCCCAACTTGATTTACAGCTCCAATCTTCTTTAAACTTATTCATTAGATCATTGTGCCTGAAATTCTAACATTCACAATGTGAAATGGGCGAACACAATAAATGGGGGATGTATCACACACATGGGAACCCACCCCCCAAATTGTGCGGATACATGAGTCTCCTGGCTGCACCATGAGGCAATACTGACCGGCCAAAAATTGGGCTTTGTCTGTGGGGTTTCACCCCAACACTTAGGAACAGTCTCATTCACACCCCTTCATGCCGACTTTATGTGGGAGTGTGTAAAGGGGGAATCTAGTCGCAAGTCTGGCCGTGTCCAGGAGTTGTGACTATTTCAGTGACTTGTACAAGTCCTGATCGACAAATTGCGATACACCCATTGATTCTATTGGAAACACGGCATTGCAATCTAGAACATACCAGCCCAGATAAGAACGAACGTTTTCTTCTAGAAGTGTATTCTCTGTTACCTTACCTTTAGAAGACACTTTTCAGCCTATGAGGATTAATAGAGAGACAATGCCGATTGTTATTGTCCTGGGAAGGCTTCATCACTCCTTGTGTATCAAAAACCAAAGTCAAAGCGTTTTCCTTTTCTATGAAAACAATTACTAGGAAAGCCCCAGTCACCCCATTTTTTATTTGCACATAAAACCTTATGTAAAATTCCATTGTTTCATTATGACATAAGTTAATTTAGCGCTGAAGACTCCATTATTTTATGTCCTGAATTACAAATTAAAGCCCAAATGTTGTAAGACCAGGGGCAACAAGTCCACTTTCTCAGAAGATGCAATAGTATTACACCGTACAGGAGTGTTACAGCATATACCATAGCCTTGACCCCCCAAAAATTTGTTCCCCTAAATATTACAACTGTAGAAAGGACAGTTCTCAGGATTCAGTATATGTTGCCTTAGTGAGAAGTCTGAGAAGAAGACAAGATCCCTTTAAGATCTCGGCTACAGCGAGATGATATAGTGAAGACTGAAACGAAGGGGCTGGAATATAAAATACCATGAGGGGGGGGCGTAATAATATAACCATATGGGGCGTTTGGGGATGTAAACGATGGGGACTGGAATCTATAGGGAACAGGAAGATGTTTTAGTTTTTGTATGTTATTGCTCCAGTTCACTGCAATGGTGTTTCTACGCGCTTGTGTAGCCCAGGGCGCCTACTAATACCTGGAGCCGACCCTGACAATAGGCAGCTTCCTACACAAACATATGTTTAAAAATTATGTGTGAACCATGTAAAAAGTAAGATTTAAAAGATTAGAATCTGGTTTCATGGGATTACTTCTTCCCCTGTGATGATTACTGCAGAGTTTGAGATTATCCTCAGGAGAAACCCTCTTGCCTCAGGCCAGATATGTTAATTCTGAGACGTACTGTAAAGCTACCTGGCACAGGCTTCAGGAGCAGGAGATGCACTGGCAGGTTTGAAAGTGGAGGTCGTAAAAGTTGTGTATGCCAATCAAACGGAGTGATCGGAGCCTAAACGGTAAGTCAAGGAGTAGTGTCAAGCAGCTTCTGCGTAACCTTGTAAACATCTGGTAACATCTTGGAGATTGTCACCATATATTCATTGAAAAGTCGTCCCTATGGATGGTCTTCTAATGGAGAAAGTTTTTTCATAGTTATAGATAATTACATAATATGTTATAGTATATTAGACAGGGTTTGCTTGCTCCCACCCAGTGATACTTTGCTTGGTGTGAAATGGATGCTCCACACCAGCGCCCTTGTTTTCTCCTAGTCTTGTTCTTACTTGAGATTGCAGCACTAGCAGGAGGGGTAAAAGGAAAAAAGCCGATAGCATGGAAGAATTACATCAAGAGGCAAACAATGGGGAGTCATTGGATTCGCGATCCGAAGGTTACCCGAATATTTCCGATTTGCGCGATTTCCCCTGAGTGCCCCGGGATTTTGGTGACGCGATCGGATTGTGGCACATTGGCACCGGCATGCACGCGACGGAAAGTGGGGGGCGTGGCCGACGAAAACCCCGACGGATTCGGAAATACCACGCCAATTTAAATAAAACAAGTGTCGCAAGACTTGCACTGACCTTCACTTAGGAATAGGCCAGTGAATTGATATGCATTCGGCGGCCTCGGGTAACCTTCAGCGCAAGCGTGGAGGGAACTAACGTAGGATCCCCGGCGAACCGAATCAACGCAGAGAACGCGCCGCTGGATCGCGAGTGGACGGGTAAGGAAACTCTGCCCCAAGGTGTGTAATAAGAAAAAGCTCCATTGGACCCATGGAAATTTTCAAAGTTTTGCTTTACCCGAACAGGGAGAAGTCAAGCTATCCTGGACACATACATGGTGATTGAGCTGGATACCAAACACCACTCGAGGGGGGTGGAGAGGAGTGTATGAGTGTGGAGGAAAGGAGACTAATGCCCACCGTGGTAGGGAGCCGGAAAATGTGAGGTAAACTGTATTGTAAGGTGACTGAAATGATTCAGTTCTACTGACAAAAGGCATTTTAACAAAAGCCAAGCCTAGGCTGTTGGGACTGTCATCCAGGTAAAAAAAATTACTTTCCTAGTGACAGGTTTGCTTTACGAGTGTTTGTAACCAAAACCTGTTGTCTATAAGTGTTTCCATCTACAGACTCATACAGCACAGGGACATAGGCTCCCATAGAATATGTGCTAGACGCTTTTTCAACAGAAAGAAAACATCCATGTGCTCTTCTTCTCATCAAATCCGACAGATGCCAAAAGGTGGTTGGGAATGAAGCATTTTTGGAGAAGCTACCACTATGGAAACAAATTTCACAAGTGATGCTGCTATAACAACGTAAACTACGGTATATTACACATCTCTCAAGGGACCCAAACTGAACAGGATTGCATATGGATCGAGCTACAGACGGTAAGACAAAGCATTTGGTGAAGCTACAAAACGTACGTTCTGATGTCTATAACAAGGCACACAAGGCTTTATACACATCTCTCAGGGGCAAGAACTAATCCTGGTTGTAGAGAGAGTAGGCACAGCCAGTTTGTGAGGAAACGCCCCAAGTGCACTTGGAAAAAGCTCAATTGTGGAATATAAATTGATATTCATAGTCTGCTGCCTACTGACAACATACACAAAGGTCTGATTAAACATTCTCTCAAGAGTTTTGCTGGGTCACAAATATCTGACAAAACCACTTTAAAGGAGAACATATCACCACCTTTACTTCCACTCTTGCTCCTTTATTAGGCATTGCACATTAGCTGGGAAACATTAGTGCAATTACTGTCCCTCCTCAGTAAGATGGGCGGAGCTAGGATCATCTCCAGCCCAGGAACCACAAGATTAAATGTCAACTACCCAAAAACTCCTAAAGGCTCCTAAGTCAGAGGTTATTGTTGTCTGGGATTTGAGGAAATTACCAACTTGTGAGAGTAGAGTGGAGCAACACGAGAAGGGACTGGATTTAAGTTAGGTGGTGAAAGGGTCCTTAAGAAATTTTCTTGACACATTTATGACTTACTCTCCAGCTGCATCTTTTCCTCTAAGCAGTGGCCCATGGGGAAATAAAATATAATATTAGATGGTATATGGTCAGTTGTTGGCGACATTTACAGACAGAGTGCCAAATATCTACAACCAAAAAAACCTCTTTTATGTCTCAAGTGCCAACATTGAAATGTATGACAGTACAACCATTGATCCAGCGTATCAATCGTGTGGCATCCTGGGTCACCAATTACAATAGAAAGATTGATGGAGAAATTTGGATGTGATAGCTTCCTTCCAGGGGTCCCCTTGAAAGGGACGAATCAGGCCAACTCAAAAAAGGTTCCCGGAGCAGGAGCTCCAATGATTATCCATCTCTGTCCAACTTTCCATTCTCGTGTAGTCTGGCAGAAAAGGAAAGGGTGTCACTTTAAAATAACCTGAGCATTGCTGTCCATGGTCTTGGACCGCAGGAGAAAGCCTTGAGTGACATCTGCAAATTCTGTGCTGGGGTTGAAGCCTTGGGTGCCACAGAAAGAAAGGATCTGAGTGCCAACATTTGCACCCGTGCATAGGTCCGCCCACACTGGTTAAGTGGTAGCCATGCCCTAGGCCTTCTAGGTGGCCTATGACCACCCAAACACCCAACAAACTTGTTTATAATTAAAAGATATGAAATCTTGTGCATCTGTTTCTGCTCACACTACAGAAAATCTCAAATCCTGAGGGTCATCCATAAGGTGCAAAACCGCAGAATAAAGCAGCAGAAGAGGACAGATCCTCCATCCCCAAGAAGCTGATTCTGTCCCAGATGTAGGAAGTGACTCCAGCTTGTAGGGGCCATAATATTCCTACAGCTCCGGGCCATGGGGGTCTTTACTACACCATTATGGGAAGTGAAGCTCTATAACATGTGATTGGTCTAGATTAATGGGTAATAGTACACCTTCTCCAGCGAATATGGTCTCTCATACTGATGACATCTGAAGGTTCCGGCATGGACAAAACAACAGAGGTGGACCCGGGTCCATTGATTTCAACAGCTCATCATACCTTTCCAGAAACAGCTGAACGTCTCGAGAACTTTGTCCCAACTTCTCCTTCTCTGTCCTAATAATGTGAGCTAAAAAGAGCTAAAAAGGACCTTAAAAGGAAACTACTGGATGATCCAGGATGCAGAGAATTGTAGTTCGGCTGCATTAGAAGGAGATAAGTCTGGGATTTCCTGCAGGGACACGCGTTCTCTGTTTCTTCTTATGTAAAGTGCCCGAACGTTTTGAAGGCGAGATGACGGAGGTTTACATAGAACAGGTAGCAAAACATTCCCGTGCCAAGTCCTCCACTCAGCCTGGCGCTCGTCCAGCCGAATATCTGTGGAGTCTATACAGGTGATAAAGGCCAGAAGGAAACACAAGGTCAGGACTCCTGCGGGGAAGAACAGAAAGGTGGAGCGGAGGTCGGTTCACCGAGAACTCGTAGTCAGTAAGTTTCCACCACGTAGTGAAATCCACTGGAGTGTTTCTGCCAAATTGTGCTTGGACCGTAAATTTAAATTAACCCCTTCATTCCTTATGCTTTACTTAGTCTGTTGCAAAAAATTAGGCCAGAAGTACAGAAAGTCTTTTCATCTGTAATAGAGCAATTACTTGGGCATACAAGATTTTGCAAAAAATCTTAAAGTTTGGTAATGGGTCCTAGTTGGCTCAGACAGCAACAATAATCAAGATTAAACATTTGTTTTTATGCAAAAGAATCATAAAACCAACACCAATCCAATAATAAGTCTGATTTTAATGGGGAGGCAAACCATGCGAGTGCTAGGGGCACGTTGTTCCTGGGGGCCACGGGACAAAGCTGAAAGAAAGTAAACTGAACCCCTTTGGATATGGAGGCACTCTCTCGGCCAGCAACATTGCAGAACCCACTCCAGCCCTGGATTTAACTGGCCAATGAGCAAGGACACGCTCTGATCTGCTGCCGCTTATTGGTCAGAGCATCACAGTCCACATGACAGGACAGAAAATTGCCCATTTCCAGCATCCAGTGCTGCCTCCTCTTCCTCACTGGGAGGCAGAGGGACAAATACAACGAAGAGACTTATTAGCTCATGGGGGGATTTATCAGGACACTCTGCGCACCGCCCGGGTGGGCGCAGAGCCTGAAATAATCGCAATTGTTCGCTTATTGCAGCTTTTGCGATATTATTTCCCAACTCCGCCACCTTCACGGCCCGTGGGCAGGGAAGTGGAAGGGGTTGTGAAGGGGGGCGCTGCGGCACGAGCGGGGGGCGTGGCCGGACAGAGGCGACGGCGGATGGGAAGGGGGGAGGGGCCGGCGCGGGGCGTACTGTCCCCGCGCTGTGCACTCGCTGCTGCCGGCGACTTTTCATACCGTGAAAGTCGCTGGTTGCGTTTTTTTCTACGCCAGGCCTGCGTGGCGTTAGGATAAACGGGCGCAAGCTGGACAGCCGATACATGAAAGAGGTAGACGCCTCTTTCATGTATCGGGCTGCGAATTTGCACCGGCAGGGCACGAGCGCCAGCGTTATGATAAATATCCCCATGGTCTACCATGTGTTGAGCCTATCTATCGGTGGGGACATTTATCATAGCGCGGGGATGATGTAAGACCGCCCTCTGCTACCCCACATCCCGTCGTGGCCACCATCTCCCTCCCTGCTGTACCTGTCTGGTATGCTCTGGCAGCCTGGCGCTGTCGCATTACCTCTAGTGGCTCGCGCGAGCTGGGCTCAAGGATTTTTAAAGGGCTAGAGCACCGCTATCGCCAATTGGGGCTGGCAATTTCTAGAAATTATAAAAGCCGGCATTCCCAAACATTCCCTTTCGGATCTTTGTCCTAGTGCCACGGAAAAAGTTTTCATGCGTTTTTCCGAATTCCCGTTGTGACCTCAAAGTTCAAAGTCGAGCCTGTAAATGACTGGTGGTTGCCACGCTGCAACAGTCCGACCTGATTGGCAGGCTCTGGTGAATGTGAAAACCGGGCGCCACTTAGACTCTGGTCATCGTCTGTGGTTGTAGAGTGTTCCAATACCACGATCCCTGACATTTTGATTAAAAACAAGGTCATACACGGGAGATCAGGACTTGTGCTATTTTTCCTTTTCTTCTTTTTTTGGGTTTAATATAACTTCTATGTGTTTTTTTTAAACAACTCTTGAATCCTGCAATCACCCAACTCGAATCATCTGGGGGCTCAGAGCTCATTAATAAATTGAATTAGAAATTATCAAACAATCCCATAAATGTAAGATAGTCCTGGACCATACTAAGAGTTCATTGAAAAATTGCTAACAGAACACAGACAAAACTGTATGCGCATGGTGGGTCTTTATTCAGGGAGGGCTACCGAGAAAAGTAAAAGGTTGACAGAGGCAAACACTTTCAGTTTGAGTACTTTGACCAAACGTACCCCTCCTAACTTGATTTACAGCTTCAAACTCTCTTGTAAGAAACTTATTCATTAGATCATAGTGCCATGAAAGGCCAACATCACAAGTGACCACTGGGCGAGCCACAAAAGGGATGTATCACAAGCTTGGTAAACCATCCCCCCACTTGTGCTGGATATCTGAGTCTCCTGTCGCACCATTGGGCAAATATGCCCGGCATAAAATTGGGCGATATTCGTGGGTGTTTCACCCCAACATAGGAACGTCCCCTTCCCCACCCCTTCATGCTGACTTACTGGAGAGGGAATAAAGGGGGAAATAGTGAATTTGGCCGTTGTTCCAGGAATGAGATATTTCAGTGCTTGTTACAAGTTCCTGGAGTTTACGGGGGGGAACATATCTGAGATACATCCCCATCGATATAGTGGGACACACGGCATTGCACATTAGTAACATATCCAGCCAAGATAAGGAAAGAGATGAAGTTAGTCTCTGTATCTTACCTGTTAGAAGAATTCAGCCTCTGGCTTAATAAGGCGACAATTACAAATGTTAGGCCTTTTCATTGGACCACAATGGGGCTCATTTCTAAGGTCGTCGGACGCATTTCCGTGGGTTTCAACAATTTTTTCCATCTTGCCCTCTTGATGCAACAGAAACGGGGGGGGGGTGGTGGCTGGCTGCCAGGACAACCCCAACGGATTCGGCTGGGATCTTTCGGATTGAGATGCTCTTCATTATTGTGGGCGAGAGATGAATTGTTTGTCGTGCTTCTAAGAATTAGTTGGATCCCTTAGTAACTTTTTAAGCTTAAAGGCTGTGACTGAAAGTTACATTCTAGATAAAAACACAAAACTTTAAAAAAAAAAAAAAATCTTATTCATTTTACTGATTATAATACATATGTGAAGTATCTCACTTGGCAGAGATTTGTAGATCCGTGAAGGAAGACAACGTTCTTAGTCGGAGGAGCTGCTGCACATGGAAGTTATAGCTCTACAATATGTGGACTTACTGGGGGGTTCATTATAAGGGCCCGATTAGCGGTTCCCGACGTGTACCGGGGGCACCTTGTGGACGTGGTGCAGCAGAGAGACACCTGGGTGGACAAGCGCAGGACCTCATGATCGGAATGGACAGGGTAGTAAATGTGCCCCACATGCTTCAGTGGGGCACATTATAATAAATCGGATTTTTCCGGCTGTCTTTTGGGGCTTTTCTTGGCTTTCTACTGGTCAAGATGAACTCAAAAGTTTTTTCTTATTGATACTGGTTTGGCGTTTGATATGTAGTGAATTTGCGACTTTTTAAACCAAAAGTCTCAAAAGTTATAAACAGTTCCCAGTATTTACGCCAGTATTAGCAGCCATAATTTTGCGCAAAAATTGTGTTTTTTTTTAGTATGTGATAAGTGTCAGCGAACACGCAGAAGAAAAAGCAACAATGGCAAACTTTGAAAAAAGAACATGAAAAGTGAGTCTCAAAAAATAAAAAAGAAACAGAAAGCCAAAAATGTTGTGATCATGTGGCCCCATAGGACGTAAGCCAAGAGGAAACGACGGGATGTACCCCAAGGGATATTACTCAAAGAAAGTTCTGCCAAATAATGTGATGGAGTTTCATGCATAACATGTTGTCACGAGACAAATTCAATGAAAAAGTCGCAGGAAGTCTTCATGTTCTACAGGATATGGAGAGCTGTGGATCTCAAAAGATTTACGAATCCCTTCATCCCCCTGATGCGGGAGTGGGGAGAAGGAGGTGCAAGTAATGCTATCACCTGCGCCACTTCTCGGCGAGCCAATGGATTACCGGCACCTTCCATATATCACCAGGCTTCCAGGTCCTGTCCATGGCGTAGTAGTAGAGGTGGACAATCAAGACCCAGGTACGGCGCTATGGGTAGGCAAAGGTTGGCAATCGCCAGGGCCCCATGAAAGGGGAGCATCTTTCTTTCAAATGAATCTGAATTTGTTTTAGGTGCTATGGAATCAGAGATATTCAGGTTAAAGTTTGAGAATACAGGTGCCATTTTTTATAATAAAAATTCACCAACGGCAGTTTAACAGTTATTATCTCAATTCCTAAACTTAGAACACAAAATTAGATTCGTTTAAAAGAGGAACTCTCTTCTTCATAGGAAAAAGAAGTAAGTTCTATGAGTCCACAGAGCCAGAGATAAGGCCCCTGAATGTAACTACCCCCCCCCCCTCCAGATTTAGCCCTCAGGTTTGCAGGGGAGAATTCGTGCACAAAGGGAGCTCCTGAACTCACAGATAAATGAAATGTCAACTTCTATGTTACTACATTTGAGAAGGGATAATATCAACTAATATTGTTTTGAACCCGTCACTATGCAGAACTATATAAAGAAACACTTTCGCTCTTATTCCTTTTATTTTGTGATAGTTTTTTGTTGTGGGAAAAATGACTGATACATGAACATTCAAACCCAGACCAGTCCAATAAAGTGCTATTGTAACACCAAAAACACTCACATGTCTGGAATAAAGTTTTATCCCACCATCCTCATTATTTACACCCATGTGATGATGTTTCACTCTCATTCTTATGAAGGGCGCGTGGTAGGGTTCTGGTCTGTGCGGATATACTAAATGGGCGACATCTAACAGTGAACTTTATTATCTTCATAGATCGGTTTATGGATATATAGTATTGTTTGGGTGACCATTGTGTAAGGAAACATACAATGATGATTTGTGTGAAGTTCTAGCTGGAAAAGCCAGATATCAGTTATACCAGTGTTATGATATTATGATGATGCGAACATATGAATATGGGAATTTGTGAACTCAAAATGTAGAGGTAAATAGTTTCTGTGTGGAGCACATTTTTTGCCACAAAGTAAAATTTTAGTATTTTTTTGTTAAAATGTTTTTCATTTCGATCAAAAGTTGCATGAAGGCGCCATGTCTATAAACTTTTGATGAGTATTTTGAAAACAGGTATCTATCTCTATAAAATTCTCAAAATTACCGTTTGTTTTACCATACTAAAGGGAGACTCTTGCTGACTGTTGACGGGTCATAAAATAGTTTTATTTGGGCCCCACTTTTAGTTTTGCCCAGGGCCCCCACTTGTTCGAACCGGCCCTTCTTGATCAAGACCTTAAAACTTTTATGACTAGAAAACTTTTATAGAGAAACCTGTCAGCCGGTGTGTACATACTGCAAACAGTGTTATATCTATCATTGACCTTTGCGTATGTTGCTAGTAGCATCAGGAACTGGAACATAGCATTAATATTCCAGGGATAGTAGCTTTTGAAGTTGCACTGGGGGCGGTGTCTCACAATGCTGTGCTCTGGATCCGCAGAAAGTGTTAGGTAGTCTGGCAGAGATGTGTAATCAGACTTGGTGTATGTTGATCTTAGCAGCTAAGATACATCATGATTCCAGGATTTGACTTTTGCCGTAACACCAGTGGCCGTTGTCCTCTCATCTGTGCTCTGTGCTCTCTGCGGACAATCCTGGAGAGAGTGTAATCTACCTTTATGTATGTTGCATTAGAAGCAGGATTGTAGGGATGTAGGGTGTACATCAATATCCCAGGATAGTGGCTTTCTAAATGTCTGGGGCAGGTCCTCACATGCTGTGCTTGAGTTCGCATAGATTAATCTAACATACCTCGAATATATAGTATACTGAATAATAACAAGGTATCCCACCCAATGACGGAAGTCTCCGCTTTTTCCTAGTAAAGACCTTTGGCTGAGGATATTTCATCACGTTGGGTCCTCTAGGTACCAAACCATAAGATACATTCATTCTGCTTTCTTTGAAAACAGAACAATGTAGCAATGGAAACTGGGAGTGCAGTGTATGTAGATACAGCAAGGCTGCCCATGAGAACCCCACCGAGGATAATGACCTCTAGTAAATGACCCTCTATATGACCCTGGATACGTTGTTTCTGGTTCCTTTCTCTTCTCGGCTTATGTCTGTTCTTCTTGCTTATGGAACTTGTTCTCTTGTTCTTTCTCTCTTCCCCTGCCTCTATCACCCTCATTTTTTCTTTTCTTTTTCTTCCGTTTTGCTTTTTCCTCTTTCTTTGTGCTTTTCGCTGCATTTGCCGCTCTTGGTTTTTCTTTCCGTTTCCCTTCCCTCTTCTCTTTTTCATCCTTGTACTTGCTTTTACTCCTTTCATATTGTTGTTTTTTCTCCTCTGTGTTCCTTCTCTCTTTATGCTCCCCCGTTCTTTACTTTACCTCTGTTGGCGGGTACCTTCTCCGACAGTGGATTTGGGTCTGCCCGGTTCACTAAGGTCCGTGTGCCGATATCCACCGATGTCGCTGCTGTGCGAGGTACGCCAGAGTTAATGCTTTGTCCCGGGGCATGTGGTTCTGATCTTGCCGACACAAATAATTTTTGAAATTTGCGGGGTTTTTCTGAATCCGTCGGGTTGTCCGAATGCCCGCCCCCCCCCTCATTTCTGTTGTGTGAAAGCCGGTGCCGAGCCCACAAACAATTGCGTGCGGCCCAAAATCTTTCACGGGCCTATGCAGGGCGGCAAATGGAAGAAATCGTCAGGGAACCCGACGAAGTGCGCGCTGCGGACCCTGGTAAATGTCGCCCTTGACTCTCAGTGTACCTTCTCGTAGCCTATTTTACCCCTCAGGTTGGGTCCTGCTTAAGATTTTACCAATATTGTACCAAGTTACTGTCTTTTCTCAATTCAGTAGGACAAAAAAACCAAAAGCCAAAAATTCAAGGAAAGGTAAGGAACGGAAATCGTTTACTGCAGCCAAGTAAACAAGATATAAGGATCCGAGAGCAGCGGACAAGTGGCCTCCTACTGCATAGTTCGGGGAGAGAGAAACTAATCCTCATTATCCATTGTATCCTCCAGATTAGCTTCCTTATTGCTCCGGATGTCATGTCATGATGATGTGATGTAAATGGAGACCAGTCTCCTGCTGTTCTGCTTTCCCGTATAACCTGTCTGTTTTTTTCCATTATCTCTGCGGGGGGAGGGGGGGCCTTTTATATGGGGTGCAGTCTTCCGTGAATGTGCAGATACAGCGCAGGGGCCCAGGTAAAGCCCCCAGAACCCTATGGAGTCATTAGAAAGTATAAGTGATTGTTAGAAGGAAAGAGGGCCGTGATAAAGAATACGCAGATTCTCCAGTCAAAGTGCCGGATCTATGAGTAATGGTTTATCATTGTTGGGTTGTCCATCACAAAGGAAGTGCCCGGATTATATACTAGAAGAAATTCCTCTACAAGCAAGACCTTCTTATCATACAGCAGGTGGTCCTCTTCACCCAACATATGCACTGCCTGTGCTTGGATGGTTCAATTCCCTGCAACCAACCAGGTATCCAAGCATCTCCCACATAACCAATGCTCTTCTCTCACGGATGAGAGGTTTCCTCCATGGGTCAGGCTAAATCTCAGTACTTGTGCACTTCACCCATATTCATAGGCATCTCATCCCCAACTCACACTGTAGTCTCCCAGGCCTAACCCACTTGTCATTTCCTTTAAAAACATACCAATGTCACAGCCGTCCTAAGAGCCATCCTGGTCTTCTCTATTGAACCAGCGCCTATCTGACTACTTCTATTGCTTGAGAAAACTCCTGGAACGACATTTCCCATCGGGAACTATCCTCTACCTTTCTACCGCTTTGACAAACTGCAATATGACTCTGATTCCAACCACTCCACTGAGAGGGGGGGGGGGGGGGGGGGGGGGGGGGGGGGGGGGGGGTCTCCTGAGCAAAAGTCTCCAAAGATTACTCCTGCCAAGGCAAAAACACCTGCTCCCCTCCTTTTTGGTCTGTCTTCGGCCATTGAAACTGTTGGGACCATTCTCCGCAGACGTCTGCAGATGCTGGTCTCTGGCATCACGACCCGGGTCCTTCCTGGATCAGCTATATGTCTCCAACCTGATGTTCAGTGTCTAGCAGTGTCTATCACTCTCATACTACCTCTTTATTCCTTTGATCCTCTCTGTGCCATTCCTCAAGGTTCTGTGCTTCTCATCTACACGTTGGTCTAGTGAGAGCTCATCATAGCCCCAGCTTTCAATACCCTCCTATGCAGGGGACACACAAGATCTATCTTTCTGTCCTCCAGATACGCCAGAATGCAAAGTATCTATCAGCCTTATTTTACTTATCTTTATGTTTTCTAAAGTATTCCACCATTAACAATCCTCCCACAGATCTGACCACACTTACCCCTGGTCCCTATGTCGCTAACTGAGAGACATCTTTGACTCTTGCTTTATCCTAAAAATCTCACATAAGGACCCGGTACAACCTGCCGCCTCATATAAGAACCTCTCTCGCTTTCTGACCTTCCGCAATCCGGAAGTCTACAAATTGCTAATCGTGCCTCATCATCTCCTGATGGTATACTAAACAATTCTCTGTGGTCTCCCAGTAACTCTCTAACGCCTCTCCAAGCCATTCCTAAACTCTGCTGCTGGCTCCTCATCTGTTCTCTCTTTCTCCTCTCCTCTTCTCCTGCCAGTCTCTCCCCATGTTCCCAATGCAAGCCAAATCAATTTAAATACAACAATGACAAAGCGTCACACACCTACCCCATCTCCATAATCTCTGACCTCATCAGCAATACCGCCCCCACAGTATTCCGCTCCTCACAGGACCTTCAGCTTTTCTCTATTATCATTCCAATCTCTCAAAAACACCACCCAGGATTTCCGTGCATCTCCCCGTTACTCTGTGTGTCGCCCATTTCCATCATTCAAAAAACTCTCCTCATGGGCAGGGTCTACTGTTTCCTGATCACTATAATCTTGTATATGGTACTGTTTAATGTAATTATTGTGACCCCTTACTGATTGTACCGCACAATGGATTAATGCTGCTCATAAATATGTAGAACGGTCAGACAGGGAGAAGTGGATAGATGTATGTGGACCACCAATGTTATCCTACCCAATGTGTATAGTGGGGTAATGCAAGATCTAAATGTGTGGAATAGGAAACAAACTACTCTAATGTTCAGTGGTGTGATGTGATGTCAGACAGTAGTTTGCTCTGGACTCGTTTTGAACGTACAATTTATGCAGAGATGCATGAATATGGAGTAAGCCTCAAAAATGAGTCATTTAGGTCCTCCCTTTGCAGATTGCGATTTTTACGATTTCAGCGCTTAAAACACCACAAACTGGGAGTTCTTGTGCAACAACCCTGCGATGCACAGGGTAGGTGGCTGCGGCGGATAGTGCGACCTCCTCCATGTCGGAGCTGCCTAGGGAGATGATATCTCGATACTAGTCTCAAAAGTCGGGCACTTTCGTAATGCAAAGGAACTACGGCCTGGAGGGCAAGAGTTAAAACTATCTATTTCGTAACCATGAATATGCTTGTTTTGTTATTGTAAAGCAAGCTGGAATCTGGTTGGGGAGTGCTTCCACTCATAGGGGAGTATAAAAACCCCTTGTGGTTGGGGAGAACATGGTCAGTTTGGCCAGGTCTGAGGTCTGAGGGTCTAGTCAGCATTGAGAAGCAAGCCCAGTCTGCAGTCCGCAGAGTCAATAGATTTCCGAAGCAGTGGAGAGCGCAAGCACCTGCTGTTCTGCGCAAAGCCAGGTATAAGACCAGGAAAGCAGAGGGGTCAGGCCGCTGCCTGACACTTGGCCAAATCAGAGACTAACCCCAGAGCAGAGGTCCACTGTCCAGACTTGGCTCCATCTTTACCAGCCCAGCCTCTGAAGCTTCTATAACAGGCTGTGAGCAATCCTTCCCCATGTTGGACCAGCGATTCCTAAGCTTGTTCAGCGCTGCTGAACCTACTGTAATGTTAGGCCATTGCTTCTGTTCCTTGTCAAATAAAGAACTGCTGTAAAAGTGATTGCACAACGTTGTGCCTCCGTCTATCCCTGGATACGGCTGTCTTACCACCCACGGGCTCCCCATCCATTACCTAAGGAACATATTTACAGACTCACTCTGGGGTTTGCCCCGGGAGAACCAGTACATCAGCATCTCCTCCATATTTCTGCACACCACCACCTGCTGGAGACATGCCAGGCTGTGGACAGCCCTCCAGTCCCCATACAAGCACCTTGACATCAGCGTGCCCAAGGCCAAGCCCGAGAACGGCTAAGCCCCTGGTTGGGGATGTTCCAATTGCATATACTGAATTCTATGCAATGAATCTCCCTTCTCTTCCAGCGCCAACACTTTGATGATTACATTACATTCCAGACGTGTGTCAACAGGAGCTGGGACTCTAAATAGACTGATCATATGCTGACAATGCGTCTCTTTAGCTGTTTACCAAATTGAACCCGGGGGTACTGAGAAGATCTTGATATTTTGATCAATCGTTTGCAGGACGATTACATAAGTAATTTATTGAAAAAACAAGCCGTCCTTTAGTAGTCATTCAGTTTAGTATTGAAAAAAAATGCAATTTTCCATTAAAAGTGGATAAAATTGTGTGTTCTGATTATCTATGCAAAATTTTTCTCCTGAACATTTGGAAATTCTGTAAAAAAACAACCACCACGCAACATTGCTAAAAAAATATCCAAAAGATCTCATTAACTTAGCTGTTAATTTGGTTGTTGGCTCCACGTTCTCTGAAAACCAATAAATTAGATTATTACAACCAAAATAAAACCCCAGAACGTCTGCAGCGTTGCGGCCAGACCACGAGTGACCTATGGTCTTACAGGACACCCGGCAAAATCTACGAAGCCAAGAGGTCAAATAAGGAAGAGAAGGAAATCTAACAAGTTCCCAAGTCATCTGACTTTCTACGAGAAGGCTTCAGAGAATATTGCCTTGGAAAGTCTCAATGACTTCCCTTGTGTAATTCATCCAAATGATCCAAATGACCCTTCGGATTTGCCTAGGGACAGTATTGTTTTTCCTACTAATTACCTGAAACCTCGAAAGTATAAGTGAACTCATTATGTATTTGCCCCACATTATCTATTGTATTCTGGAGCCAAAGGAATAATTTTGGCATCGAAACTCGATTGTTTATGTACCTCAATTACAAATGAAAACAAATCTCTGATAATTGCCGGGGGCAGAAATGGAATTTTCCGCAGATGCAATCGTGAAGCCTCAGTGACCTCACCCCCCCCCTATTCATTACCACTGGATAAAATGACACTTCTCATGGATCACGGTTCAGGACCTCTGGAGACGTCTCAGAAGATCCTTCGAGATACACGGCCAGGGGCGCGATGAAGACGGTTATTATCAGCCTCTTAAGGTTTTCTTCCCACTTCTAGTGGATGAGTATAATTACATTTTATTTTATTTGTGTCCCTGTTTTCTTGTATAATTAAAGTGTTTTTCCAAATTTGGGGGGGAGTCTTATGATCAGACCAAGGTCCCGTGCCCATAAATTGATCAAGCCCCATATTTATCTATTCATGGTCAATGGAAGGTCATGATAGATTGAAGCCCCACTATTGTTTACACATTGTGGGCCCTTTAACAAGACATTTTCACGTCCGTTCTTGATTCCCCCCCAGACCAGCACCTCCGTGCCTAATTCATGATGAGATGCAGGCTACAATGAGTATCTGGTAGTGGACTGCACTAAACCTTTTACCCCCAGCATAAAAATGATTCAATCCCGGGAGCCAAGGGCTGGCTTTTTCCCACTCACAACATCTATTTGGAAAGGGTCAAGGGAGGGTAAAAATTTTTGCACCCATGGAGTAAAAAAACACAAACTAATGGTTTGTGCATTTTATGCCACCAAAAAATTGGCCCCTATATAGGGGTACCAGGATACCTGTACACACAGAGACGCATTATTGGCCCATAAGGGCATTAACAAAGATGTAATGTAAACCGAGAGTTACTAGTGTGGAACCAACAAAGATGCCTACCAGCTATAATGGGTAAACGACACACTGATTGCAACAGTGAATATATGTGAAACAACTGTGATCCCATAATGGGCATAAAGGGCATCAAAAAAGACTGAGATCTACTGGTATAACACAGCCCGCCTTCTGTGTGCTCCTATGCCGAGTACAAAACGACTCTTCTATGGTGACTTCATAATTGCACCTTTGCACTGAAAACCTCTCCACATTAATACTAAAAAGAACCTCTACGACTCAATATATGGGTTCTCAGTGAGGTCATAAGACCTTTTGAATAGGCAGTAGTAATAAAAATTACATTTTTAAAAAACATTGCTACAACAAAGAAAGAAAGCTATAAAGCTTTTGCAGTGGGATTGGGGGGTTGTTACTGAGATGACAGGTTCTTTAGACTCGCAAACACAAAAATTAAGCCGAGACCATAATGGACCACCACAAACGGTGGGAAACTTGTTGACTCGAGTATAAGCCGAGGGTGTAGTATACAGCAGGCCAGCCCAACGTAGTATACAGCCGTCCCAACAAAGAGTATACAGCCGGCAACTGTCGTATACAGCACCATGTATTATACAAACCAGTCACGTAGTATACAGCCAGGCAGCCCCTGTACTATGACAGCAGCAGCCCCAGTAGTATACAGCAAGCCTGCCTACAAGTAGTATACAGCCAGTCCCAAGTAGTATACAGCATGCCCCATTAGTAGACAGCCAGCCACCATGTAGTATACAGCCAGCCCCATGTAGTATACAGGCAGCCCCCATGCTCAGTACCAGCACCGATCCCCCATGTCAGTATACAGCCAGCCCCCATGTAGTATTACAGCCAGCCCCCTGCCAGAAAAAATAAAAAACGTAATACTCACCCTTTGGTGTCCCCAGTCTTATGCCTGCATCCCCTCGCCCCCCAGTCTCATGCCTCAAGCCTTGCCTCCTAGGTATACTAGCCTGCAGCCCTGCCCCCCGTTCTTATAGCCATACAGCCCTGCACTCCCTCGTATACAGCCTGCAGCCCCCCCACTTCCCCAGCTATATTAGACTGGCAAGCAACCTGCCCCCAGCCCGTATAGCATGAAGCCCCTGACCCCCTAGTATACGCCTGCCGCCCCGTGCCCCCAGTATACAGCACGCAGCCTCTACCCATGACCTATTTAAGCCTGCGTGTACCTACACTTGATACACTCTCTCAGACGTTTCCACTGTGTCTGTGTAGGTCAATTCTATACATCAGTCTCCTTCATATAATATCTGCTATTATGCAGGACTCTGGCTAAATGACTATCAATATTACATTCACATCTCAGCCCCCTCCTGAGGACAAGTGGCGGTAACTCAGTATGACTGAGGTGTCCAAGAAACATTCTGTGTCATATAATTCCTCAGTTGCAAAGTACATGTTACCAAAAGCGAGTAGGCACCTTGTGGGAGTGCAACAGAGACGCCCTATTGGCCATAAAGGGCATAACAAGGATTGTAATGTAACAGAGAGCTACTAGTTTGTGGGAACAACAAAGCGGCCTAACGGCTCATATGGGTAAAGAACAATTGATGCCAACAGTGAATATTTGGAAACAAACTTGTGATCATAAGGGATAATAATGGCATCAACAAACACGACTGAAGATACTGGTATAGAACAGACCGCTTCGCTCGTTGTGACATCTATTGACGAGTGAGAAAAGACTCTTATATGGGACTTCAACACTTCGTACTTCTTGACTGAAACCTCTCCACAACTAACACCTTAAAAGAACTTACAGAATCAATAATGGGTCAGTGCGGTCATATAGACCTTTTTTGTAAATAGCAGGATTAAAAACTACATTTTACAACAGTTTGCTACAAGAAGAAAAGCGATGTAAAGGCTCCTCTGCGCATGCATACAGCAGGAAGAGGGATTGCAGTGGATTCGGGGGGTTAAGCAGGTGACAGGTCTCTTTAGAACTCACAAAAAAAAAAAAATATAGTTGAACCCAGAGTATAGCCGATACCCTAATTTTACCACCAAAAACTGGGACAACACCTTGTGAACTCGAGTCATAGCGGGAGGGTGTGATGACAGCCAGCCACCGCAAAGTAGGCCAGTATATACAGCCAGCCACCATGTAGATACAGCCCAGCCCCCATGTAG
Source organism: Engystomops pustulosus (assembly GCA_019512145.1). Taxonomy (NCBI): domain Eukaryota; kingdom Metazoa; phylum Chordata; class Amphibia; order Anura; family Leptodactylidae; genus Engystomops; species Engystomops pustulosus. Next base: position 280,272 of record WNYA01000104.1, read on the forward strand.
TTACAGCCAGCCATGCTACGTATACAGCCAGCCCCATGTAGTATACAGCCAGCCACCAATGTAGTATACAGGGGGCAGTCCCAAGTAGTATAAGCCTGCCCCCCAAGAGTATACAGCTGCCCCATGTAGTATACAGCCGCCCATGTAGGTAAAGGCCAGCCCCCTGTTAGTATACAGCCAGAGACCCATGTAGTCTAAGGCTAGCCCCCAGTATATACACCAGCCCACATGTAGTAAAAGGCAGCCTCATGTAGTTACTGCCCGTCCAAGTAGGTACGCCGCCCATGTAGTACTTACAGCCAGCCCCATGTAGCATAACAGCAACACCAATGTAGTATACAGCAGCCCCATGTAGCATACAGCCAGCCCCATGGTAGTAACGACAGCCCCATGTAGTATACAGCCAGCCATCGAAGTCGAGAATACAGCCAGCCCCTTGTAGATACAGCCAGTCCATGTAGACGTATCAGCCCAGCCCCATGTAGTATACAAGCCAGCCCCATGTATATACAGCCAGCCCCAATGTAGTATACAGCCTGCGACCAATGGAGTATACAGCCAGCCCATTGTAGATACAGCCAGCCCATGTAAGTTACAACCCAGCAGCCCCATGTAGTATACAGCCAGCCCCTATAGTATACAGCCAGCCCCCTGTAATATACAGCCAGCCCAATCAGTATACAGCCTGCCCATGAGTATACAGCCAGCCCCATGTATGTATACAGCAGCCCCCATATAGTATACAGCAGCCCCTAGGAGTTATAAAGACCTGGCTCCATGTAGTATTACAGGCCTGCCCCATGCCAAAGAAAAATAAAAAAGAATACTCACCCTAGGTCCGGATCATTGGCGCCGGTCCCGATACTCACATGCGAGGCTCCGATCTTAGCGCGGGTCTCGGCGGCCATCTCTTCTCTGCCAGCGAGTCTGTTTTGTCCTTGCGACTCCCAGGCGGTGTGTCGTGCGATGAAGTCATCATAGTGGCGCCGCCAGCAGGTCACATGGAAGCGACTCTGCCGACAAGAGAAGAAGGAAGAAAGGAGAGGAGAGAGAGAGAGGCCCCCGGGACCCGTGCCAATGATGGGTGCCTCGGGCCTGAAGACAGGAACCCGTGCCAACGATCGGACACTGGAGGGTAGTTTAGTTTTTTATTTTTACTTTTACATTTTTTGTGCTGAAAAATCGGCTTATACGCGTTGATACACGGTCCATTGTTTTATACATTTGCATAGTTAAGTAACGGATCTAGTTAGCCAAGTCCTATGGTACTAACCACAGTCGGGTTTTCACTTTTCACTTTGTTAACATGATTATCAAATTACCAAATTTTCTACTGACATGGTAAAAAAAATAGGAATGAATATAAATTCTGGGGTTGTTGGTGGTGGCCGTGCCAAGATCTATGACAAGCTTTCCATTTATACGGATCATTTTCCTGCCTCTTCTTTTTTTGTTTATGTTTTATATTCCTGCAGCTGATTCTTGTGTCTGTAATTTTTGCTGGATGTCGTTATCCATGTAATGTAATGGATATATGAAATATAAGAGTCTTCTCTCCCAGGTGATGATCTCCGAGTGCTACAAGTGTCAGAAAGAAACTCACAAACCTGTCAACAAGCAATCTAGAAACCTGTTCAGGACGGGGAGCACTGCGTGAGACTACTGAAGATTTTTATGGTGAGTAGAGATTAAAGGGAACCTACCACCACGGATCTATCTATTAAGGTAGATAGGGTGGTAGGTGCCTCTATTGTTCACCAGATTGTCATTTTAAGGGGTTAATCTTCACGTCCCCTGTATCTTTTTCAAACATTTTATTGCCCTAATATGTAATTTTCTAAAAAGGCTACTGGGGCATGGAGTGAGCTGGGGTGAGGCTACACAGCGTGGCTACTCCACGCCCAATAGCCTCTTTCTTTAGAAATCCACCTACACCGCATATCTTGGCGTGCAGCTACGAGTAGTGTACTGCCCTTGTCGAAAACCGGAGTCCTGCGCCATGCGACCGCCTAGCTCTGGCTTCGGAGCAGTGACGAAGCAGCCGCAACATACGTTCTGCGAAGGCGCAGAAGCTCCGGCTTTGCAGATGAGTGCAGCACATAGCGTCTATCATAGACTTTTATAGATGAATCAATTAAAGGGTTAGTGTTAAAGGATTGAAACAAAATTATTTTCTGAGCTTTATTCCCTTTGTGGTTTAAGGAACACCCATTCACACTGAGAATTTACTTTGTTAGGGCCTAAACGGAGGAGGAGTCTAGGTTGTACGAATTACAAAGAACAAGGGGTCATTTACTAAGGGCCGAATCGCTATATGCCGAAAATTACCGATTTGCGCCGAATGCCCCGGGTTTTTGACACACTATCGGATCGGGCGCATCGGGCTGGCGTGCATGCGACGGAATCGGGGGGCGTGGCCGTTGGAAAAACGCGGGAATTAAAAAAAAAAATTATTGCTTGAAACGAGCTTACCTGCACCGTAGGATGGTGAACTCCGGTGAACTCCGGCAGACTTCAGGGCAGCAGCGACACTGGTGGAATCGGGCGCACTACCTTAGTGGGATCGCCGGAAGACCCGAATCCTCGACGGAGAACGCGCCGCTGGATCACGACAGGAGCGGTTTAGTAAATCTGCCCTATGAGTCTTGCTGCTCCCCAGGCCCGTCCATGTATTATCGATGAATTTGCTTTGACTGGAATCTTCCTTTAATAAAATATTAAATAATTATTAATTATTAATAGTATTATAAAGAAAAAATTACTAATTGCACATGTTTTATATATATATCAAATCTAATTGTAGATGGAAATGGTTATGCTTCGATATTGAAGGACTGCATTCGCGACATACCGTGTAATACAACGTTATGGAAGGGGAAGATATGTCTATTTTAGTACATTCATCGAGTGCTGTGATAATACCGGCTGTAATAATGAATCCATGAATGTAAGTGTTAGTAGATAGGTCTAGGCAACGATAAAACAGTATCTGCCAGTTTTGAGCCAAAAACTGTTTGAAACTGTTTTGTGAAACATAGGTGGATTTGATGCATGATGATCTGCATATGACTCCACACTGTGATTATAAAATACCAAAGTCGCTTAAGTATAGGGCCTCTGGAAACAAGAGTGTGCTGATAAATAATACATCATTCACAGTTATGTGTCCGTCCCCTCACATTATATATATAAACATAACTTCAAACTGACACACTCATTCCCCCACATAAGATTAACACCTGTCACACCACAAGTCCCACTGTGCTGCCCACAATATCATATATACCCCTCAACCACAACTGTACACACGTGCCCACATATTCATAATAACCCTCACACCACAAATGTACACACTGTGTCCCTACATATAATTATATACCCCTCACACCACAATGACCACACTGTGCCCCCAACAGATATCATAATACCCCTCACACCAATGATCACACTGTACCCCCGCCAATATATATACCCTCACACACAACATGACCACACTGTGCCCCCAACTAATTCCTATATACCCCTCACACAGCAACTGACCACACTGTGCCCCCACAATATCATATTACCCCTCACACCACAAATGACCACACTGTGCTCCAACATATATAATATATACCCCTACACCACAATGACCACACTGTGCTCCGCATATATCATATATACCCAGTACAACCATAATGACCACACGTGCCCCCCACCACATATATCACATATACCAGTCACACCACCAACTGACAACGTGCCCGAAACATATATCATAAATACCCCTCACACCACAACTGACCACACACTTGCCCCACATATATCATATATACCCCTCACACACAACTGACCACAACCTTGCTCCACAAATATCATATTATCCCTCACACCTAACTGACACACTGTACCCCAATATATCATATATACCCTTCACACCACAAACTGACGCACTATACACCCCCAACATCATATACACCCCTCACACCACAACTGACCACACTTGCCCCCACTTATATATATATACCCCTCACAACCACAACTGACCACACTGTGCCCCCATTCTATCATATACCCCTCACACCAACAACTGACCACACTGTGAACCCACATATTCATATATACCCCTCACACCCACAACTGGACCGCACTGTGCTCCCACATATATCATATATACCCCCACATTACACCTGACCACACTGTACCCCCACCATATATCATATATACCCCTCACACCACAACTGACCACATGTACCCCACCTATATCACTATATACATCCTCACACCACAACTGACCACACATGCGGTCCCACATATATATATATAACCTCACACAACTGACCACACTGTGCTCCCACTATATCATATATACCCTCACACCCAACGACCACACTGTGCCCCCCACATATTTTCATATATACCCTCACACCACAACTGACCACACTGTGCCCCCACATATATCATATATACCCCTCACACCACAATGACCACACTGGTGCCCCCACATATTTCATATATACCCCTCACACCACAACTGACCCACACTGTGCTCCACATTGTATCATTATACCCCTCACACCACAACTGACCACACTGTGCCCACACATATATCAAATACCCCTCACACCCACAACTGACCACACTGTGCCACCAACCATATATCATATATACCCTCACACCCAATGACACACTGTACCCCACATATTCGATATACCCTCACCACACACATGACCACACCTTGTGCCTCAACATCATATCATATATACCCCTCACACCAAAATGACCAACTGTGCCCACAATATCATATATACCCCTCACACCACAACTGACCACACTGTACTCCACATATATCATATATACCCCTCACACCACAACTGATCACACAGTACCCCCACATCTATCATATATACCCCTCTACCACAACTGATCACACTGTGTCCCCACATATATCATATATACTCCTCAACCACAACTGACCGCATTTGCCCCCTCATATATCATATATACTCCTCACACCACAACTGACCGCACTTTGCCCCCTCATATCATATATACCCCTCACACCACAACTGACCACACTGTGCCCCCACATATATCATATATACCCCTCACACCACAACTGACCGCACTTTGCCCCATCATATATCATATTAACCCCTCACACACAACTGACCACAATGTGCCCCCAAATATATCATATACCCCTCACACACAAACTGATCACACTGGGCACCCACATATATCATATATACCCCTCACACCACAACTGACACACAATGTGCCCCCACATATATCATATATCCTCACACCACAAACTGAACCACACTGTACCCCACATATATCATATAACCCTCACACCACAACTGACCACACCTGTGCGCCCCCACAATATCAATATACACCTCACACCACAACTGACCGACTGTGCCCCCACATATACATATATACCCCTCACACACAATACTGACCACACATGTGCCCCCACATATATATACCTCACCACAATACACATCCCATAATCATATATACTCCTAACACCACAACTGGTCCACACTGTGCCCCCACTTATATCATAACCCCTCACACAACAACGGACCACACGTACCCCAAATATATCATATATACCTCTCACTACCACAACTGACCACAAGTGCTAACACATATATCATATATACCCCTCACACCACAATGACCACACTGGGCCCCCACATATATCAATATACCCCTCACACTACAACGATTAAAGTGTGTCCCACATATATCATATACCTCTCACACCAACAACTGACCACATGTGTCACCCACATATATCAATATATACCCCTCATACCAAACTGATCCCAAGGTTGTCCCCACATATATCATATATACTCCTCACACCACAACTGACGCGCACTTGCCCCTCATTATCATACCATCTATATCCTCACACCACAAACTGACCCGCACTTTGCCCCCCTATATATCATATATACCCTCACACCACAACTGACACACGTGCCCCCACATATATACATATCCTCACACCACCAACTGACCACACTGGTACCCACAATATATCATATTACCCCTCACACCACAAATGACACACAATGTACCCGCCATATATCCATATATACCCTCACACACAAACTGACACACTTTGCCCCATCATATATCTATATACTCCTCACACCACAACTGGACCGCATCTGTGCCCCCCAACATTATATATTAATCTAACAGCCATGAATGACCACATGTGCTCCCACATATATCTAAAATATAAAATATAAATAAAATAGAATCATTACGCAGAGAAAAAAAACACAAAAAACTTCCGAAAAACAGATAATTTAATTAATAACTTTAAAAAAAGCAATAAAAAAGTGAAAAAAAGTTACACACTCTAAAATAGACCACTAAAAGGACAATTCTTCTTGCAAAAGTCCCTAACCAGATTTGGCAGCCAAAAAAATAAAAAGTTATGCATATGAGAAGACGGTGATGCTAAAATGAAACACGATTTCTCCAAATTAACTTTTTTTTTTCAGTTAATTGATAAAAAACACAAACCCAAATTTGGTACCGCATCCTTGACAATCTGCATAATAAAACAGAATCATTTTAGACGCACCAAAGTGAACCCCGTAAAAAAAAAAAGGATTTTTAATTGATACCCTTTAAAAATGATTCTAAAAAGCGAATTTTTCATCGAAAAAATTAAAAAGTTATGCATATGAAAAGACGGTGATACTAAAAAGAACAACATTTTTCTCCAAATTGCTTTTTTAGTCAGTAAAAATGGGGGGGAAAAAAGAAAAATCTATAGAATAAAATAATATACTACTTTTACGGTATGGTAACGGCTCAAAAAAAACTGCAAAAAATCTTCTAAAAATGATGATTTTCATTTCCTCCACCAACAAAAGAGTTAATAAAATTTCACCAATTAGCTAAAGATGCCCAAAATTACCTACCAGAAAAGTGCATCTCATGTGGCAAAAAAATAAGCCACATTAAAAAATAAAAAATTATAGCCTGTACTACGTGACATGTCTGCTCTGGATTGGGGCTCTTCCTTTATGCCCGGCCGTGCGCCCATTCAGCAAGTTACCACCACATATGGGGGATCGGCACACGGTATCGGTATCCAACTTTGTGGAGCTTTTTTTCATTTAATGCATTGCGAAGTATATTTCCCATCCAAAAGAGTCAAAAAATCTTATAATTTGCAGATTGTACCTCCATTTTGTTTTAACCCCTATAAAACACCTAAAGGGTTAACAAACTTCTTAAAAGTAGTTTTTCATACGTGAGGGGTGGAGTTTCCATATGGGGTAATTATGAGTCTCGATATTTTTCAGGACTCTCACAGTCCATAAAAAGTTGAGCAGGTCCATCTAAATACGGGGTTTTGGATTTTCCAAAAAATTTGGAAAATGGCCCCCAAATTCTGAGCCTCATAACATTCTAGTAAATATGTGGAATGTTAATGAACCGTCTCCAACATAAAGCAGGCATTTAGGAAATGTAATTTATGGATTTATTTGGGTGCTGTGATTATCTGCTTCAAAAGTAGTGAATTTAGAACTATAAATGTTTCCAAATTTTTTGCTAAATTTCATTTTTTCACAAGATACATCAACATTAGAAAATTAATTTGAAGTAGAATGTGTCACGAGAAAATAGTCTCAAAATCCCCTGGGTATCTCATAGCGTTCCGAAGCTATAAGTAAATAGGGCAGATTTGAAAATGGGGCCGCGTCCTAGAGGCCAAAATTGGCTGAGTCCCGAAAGGGTTAAATAACCAGCAATATTTTTACTTTTCTTTTAATTTAGCGCCAGAGGACGACGAGCCCAATGAGTTTTTTTGTCCTTCTGGCTTCGTACCGGACTCTGAGGAAATGCGAAGGCACCCTTGACGCGCGTGCATAGGAACGAGGATAAATGTATATCATTCGCTGGGACGGTCCTGAACGCGGGTGGTAATTCTTAGGAAAGGCACTGAAATTTCGAATTTGTGAATTTATAAATTCATGAGCCTAAAATTATTATCCAGAAAAAATGACAATGTGATGAGGGAGGTGAGGTCACACCTCAAACGAGGGATTATTGTTGTATCTGTCAACGTCTTGATGTTTGTATGGACTTAGAAGCTGAGCTGTCCAATCATAGCAAGAGGGCGGGACTGACTGATCGGGCCGGGACTGACTGATCGCGGCTGGGACTGACTGATCGAGGCCGGGAATGACTGATGTGGCCGGGACTGACTGATTGCGGCCCGGACTGACTGGATGGAGGCAGGGACTGACTGATACGGGGCCAGGACTGACTGAGGAGGGCAGTAACGTGACTGAACGGGGCCGGGATCTGTCGGGGCGTCGGGACTGACTGATGAGGCAGGGACGACTGATGGGGACGGGGACTGATGATAGGGCCGGACTGACTGATCGAGCAGGGACTGAAGATCGGGGGGGGAATGACTGATCGAGGCAGGACTGACTCTGATAGAGGCAGGGACTGACTGATAGGGGCGGACTGACTGATCGAGGCCGGGACGCTGATCGAGGCCGGGACTGACTGATCGAGGCCGGGACTGACTGATCGAGGCCGGGACTGACTGATAGAGGCAGGGACTGAACTGATAGGGCCGGGTACTGATGATCGAGGCCGGGACTGACTGATCGAGCCGGACTGACTGATCGAGCCGGGACGATGACGAGGCCGGACTGACTGATAGAGGCTGGACGATGACGAGGCTGGGACTGGCTTATCCGATGACGGGATGACTTTGCAAGTGCCATGGCATTGAAATGCTGATTAGTAATATTAAGATATTACTAAAGTTTTTTTTCTTCTTTTCTTTTAGTGTTTTTTTAGTATTTGCACAGTTTTGCATGTTTTCATGTATTTTCTGGGAGATGTTTGGCAACAAGATTTTACTCCTAAGCACCTAAAAAAATCACAAAAATAGGACAAATACACTCAGGTCCCCACCAGGCAAGGAAACGTCTTGTAGAGGTTGATCCAAAAATTGTGCATTTCTGAAAAATGAGTGCAATTTATCTCAAGGGAATTAGCCAAGGATAAATCAAAGAGAGCAGAACTGCTCAAAAAAAGCAGTGCGAAATTGCAAGACCATATACTATCGAGTATAAGCCTAGTGTTTTCAACACAAAAAAAATGTGCTGAAACCCCAGACTCGGCTTATACTCGAGTAAAAAAAATAGGCTTACCAGGTCTTTGTGGTAAAATTAGGGGCCTCGGCTTATACTCGAGTATATACGGTACATCTGCCCGAATGTTGGGATTGTAGTATATTATATGTGTGATCACGTTATCACATAATATAGTCAGCATAGGGAAAAGATGTGAAAAAAGTATTAAGTAATATGAAATAAAATATAATAAAAATAAACACAAAAATCCTCCTTTTTCCTATTTAAAACAACAAAAACAGAGCGCAACATTTTGTACCTCTGAGTCTGTAATGACCTGAACTATAAATCTTACACATTACTTATTCTGCTCAGCGAAAAAACACAACTTTAGAAACATAATTTTTATCTCGCCTCCACTAAAATTACATTTTAAACACCCCCCAGTGCCCCCCAGTGCAGCTGCGCAACAAAAGGGTCGCGTGCAACACAATCGCGGTGCAGACACTTCTTATACCTGTGCAAGACGTATTATCCTACAAGAACCTGCAAATGGACAGCAAATATGGGTGGCGGCGCAAGAACCCTAGTCAATGTGCCCCAGTGAGTGTTAGGCTCCATGCACACGTCCTGTACAGGTGTACCGGATGCTAGTAACAGACCCGTGGACCTTTGTATGTTCCTAAGTGTCATGCATTGGGGAAGATACGGAACTGGGCCACATTCGACACAAATCCAGCAGGAATAGGACTGCCCTAATTTAGTGTCGTATCAGTCTCGCCAATGCAGATGTAGTGTGCGGGTATAGCCAGTAGAGACACATCACTCAGCTCTCCGTCACATTGGCAAGGCTTTAGCTCCCCCTACTGAATAATTGGGACATGATCGTTATAGGGAACTCAATTACTTATAAAAAAATTAGCAGACCAGCAGCTGATCCCTTTTCTCTAATGTTCCAAAGTGTTTTTTGTGTCATTAGGGTTTTTTAGTTGTTACGCACACAGACGTTGATACACCTTGTTTTATTTAAAAAAAATGCTGAAAAAATTAGTGTTCTCTTGTCCCTATTCTTTTACCCAGAATTCTGTCCCCCAGTTAATGCATTATGGGAAATTTAATCAAAGTAAAGTAACAACAGTAGACCAGTTTACACCAGAAATCTTATACAGTCACCAGATTTATCACAGTGGGGTCATTCTTAGGGCCTGGTTCGCGTTTTTCCCACGCTGTTCCCCAAATATTCCGATTCGCTGGCATGTCACGCAATGGAAATCGGGGGGCGGGCTGAACGACAAACCCGATTGAGTTGAAAAACCGCCGCATTTTAAAAGAAGAAAAAAGTATTGCGGCTCGCGCTTACTTCATTGGTCTGCTGTGGGAAGAAATCATTGCATTCGGGAAATTCAGCGCAGCGCCGCATCCACCGGTGTTGACGTGGGAGGAATTGCCTTAGTGAATCCCGGCCGGACCGAATCCACGCAACGAAGCGCGCGCTGCATCGCAATGGGCGGGTAAGTAAATCTGCCCCAAGTGTTGATACCGGAGATTATTAACTGTCTAGTCGGACCTACATTGTGTGCATTGCCATATTTTTGTTTGCATTTCTTCGTTAGTCACATTCTGTTTGTTGTAACTAAAAAAAAGCTCCCGAATTAATGTTTCTCAATCTATTTTGTTTGGCAATAATTCCAAAAGAAATTTGGTGTAGACAGTTTGAAAAATCTCCAATGTGTTTATGCAGGAAACCTTTAAGCTCCCCCAAAGGTTGGCAGCAGCTCAAAGTTTTATTTAAAGAGATTTAACAGCAATTATTATTTTTTAATTGATAAGCATGAAAGATGCAGCCAAATGGGGCGGTCATAGGGTGCGCTTCTACCGATTGCAAACTAAATAGAGAGGGGCTTGTGCCGAATGCAAACTGAATAGAGAGGGGTTTGTGCCGAATGCAAACTGAATAGAGAGGGGTTTGTGCCAATTTCAAATGGAATGGAGAGGGGCTTGTTCCGATTGCAAATGGAGTAGAGAGGGGCTTGTGCCAATTGACAATGGAATGGAGAGGGGCTTGTGCCAATTGCAAACTGAATAGAGAGGGGCTTGTGCCAATTGACAATGGAATGGATAACGGCATTCAGGTCTTGTTCCATCTTTACAGATCTGTACAACAATGGCTTCTTAAAGGGGTCGACCACTTGACCGCATGGTTTTTGTAATGTGTGTACGGGCAGGATATTAGTTAATTTACCAATATTCATCTATGAAAAGTTCTGCTCCGATTTCTTCATGTGTGAAGACTCCTGTCTTTTACTTCATCAGCCAGAGATGTATTTTGGTAAATTACCTGATATCCTCCCCCTCCCCCCATACACACATTACAAAATACCTGCGGTAAAGTGGCCAACTCCTTTAACCTCCATTATATGAATCTCGATGAGAAGTAGCAATAAAGAGGACAATTCTTAGCTAAGATATCAGGAATTCCAATAGTAATTAAAGATTTTTTTTTTTTCTCAGATGACGAAGTGGCCACTTATTCATTTTCAGGATGTATAACCGGCTTTGCTTGTGAAAAACCAATACATCAGTTCATAGGACTCTTCGTACTTGAAGAAAAGGTTTATGAGTGCAGAGATCCACTCACACTTCCAAATCAAAACATGAAGTACAAAAAATAAACTAATTTTTTTGTCTTATATTGAAATCCCATTCTGCAGTGGAATGAAGAGACGTCACCATTATATCCTTTCAATAAGTTCTTTCAACTGCTTAGAATTGTTAAAGAATTTGCAAAATTAAAGAATAAACATTAATGCAAAACGGTAGACTGAAAAACTTCCACGGGTGCGTGAAGACTTTATTTCATATTTATCCCTCAATAAAATATGCCACTCAATAAAAGCAATAAAACTACACATACTCACCTTTCCTCCTTATTTTGCTGTTGTCTTCTCTAAGTGCTGGGATCACCTGAAAAAAAGACTTATAAAAAGCAGCCTGGAGCACTGGGACACGATGTCCGGTGCTCCGGGCTGCTAATTATTCACGCCCATTCTGACAGAGGGAGGTGACATCACATAGTAGGAGTGAATAATTTTCCAGGATGGGGCAGGGAGGATGTTCCCTCTTGACAACCTTGTAAGGCAGCCCCCATGACATCAATAAGGACTCTTTCCGAAATCCTAATGACATGATGGGGGATAAAAGCCAAACCAGTCTACCTATTCGATAAGGAACAGATTCCCAACTGTAGACAGAGATGTTTCAGTGTTTTTGCATCTTGTCAGCTCTGTGTAGGGGACTGGGTTAGCTGAGTGACAGATTGGAGACTAGGTTCGGGAATTAAGAACGCTCGAGATAGTCGGGAAGCTGCTTTTTCTGTGCTCCATCCTGGAAAATGTATTTGCATATTTTGTAGTAAAATAGTAAGAATTTCACCCAGAAGTTTTATGTTAATTAGCCTAATAACTGGTTAAGCTATTATCTCACACATGTTACCAGGCTTCTTGGATGTCAAGTTTCTAGACCAGGGGGCGGGGGTGGGGGGGCACCTGTTAAAGTAGCACTGATCCTAAGGTTTTCCTTGTCCCAAACTTGAAAGAAAAAAAACACGGAAGAAGCCAAGTTTCTTCGGTGAAGTGCAATTAGGGACAAAAAAACTTATCTGTAGACTAGAGAGGACAGCAATGGCAGGGGTAGTCTCCAGTAGTCTCCATTATGGGCGTTATTAAAGTCAGGCACAGCCTAGCTGCAGTATACAGGGCAGGGCAGTGCTCATCATATCCTCACGGCTGCCTGAGTATCTGCCCGATTATTATAAATGTATATAGATACAAAGTTACATTCATATAACAAGCTAATTGGGAACAATAAACTTGATTTGGACGCGACATTTAGAAATTTGCGCTATGAAGAACACAATCCAACTCCCAAGGAATCTCTGGAATACTATTACCCCTAATAATAAATCATGACTATACAATAAGAATTCTTTAAGGGGTATTTGAATTGTAGATGGCAGATTACATGGGATTCATGGGGACATCCTCTACCTGCCATCAGTTCCATGGTGACCGACGCTCGCTGTCTACGGAGTCATCTTTAGATTGTTTAAATACAATTTTTCAATCACATTAATTATGATAATAGGACCAAATCTGTAACCTAAAAGTATTGAATTAAAGTAACATGTTAATACACACTCACACTTCTCCCTCTTGCCCCTATCCTTTTGTTAAGTTAATAATTAGCTGCCCGGAGCACCGGACATCACGTCCTGGTTCTCCAGTCTGCTTTTTACCTGTTTTTTTTTTTTCTGGTAATCCCGTTGTGTCAAGGTTTAAGAAGACCAGCACCGCGATCAAGATGAGGAGGACAATAGCTGAGTATCTGTTGGCTTTTTTCACTTTTACTGAGTGGTAAATACAGGTGTGATTGTAACACCTCTGGCCTGTGGAGCAAAATGTGGCTAGGTAGTGAGTAGAGATAGTAAATCACGTCACACTACTAAGCCTCTCAGCGTACAGAAGTATCAATCGTGTATCAGTTCTGCATGTCCAGGAGACAGAGGTTTGAGTTCTGCCAGATACACGTTTTGTCCCGTATTAGTCTGTGTTTTGGTACTTCTGCTGGTGCACACAGAGACAAGAATTGTTTACTCTCACATCAGTGGGCGCTCAATACATATCAGTTTTTTTCAGATGCAGCCAATTCCTCATCTCACCACTAGGTGTCATGCACGCGCAGCTATGACATCTCTAACTGGTGGCTAGATCTATAGTGGAGACAAGGATAGGGATTAACATCACAGTCACTGGGAATATTGTCATCAGGACTAGTAATTTGTCTCATCCACTAGTCACCTACAACACTCCTCAGTCCTTCACATCCAAAGATAGAGTTAAAGGAAACCTGCCACCACGAATCTGTACATTCTGTAGGTGGATCAATAGGATGTGAGGATAGCCCTTTTAAGGGCTAATCCTCACGTCCCCGCAGTGTTTCGAAAAGTTCTATTATCCCTATATTCAAATTTCCCTATGCGGCTACTGGGGTGTGGAGTAGCCGCATCTGAGGTTACACGGCGCGGCTACTCCACGCCCCGGTAGCCTCTTTTCCCCTCCTACCGAAAATCTTCGGCGCGCAGCTCCTTGTAGCTGCGCATGCGCAGAACAGCAGGCCCGTGCCTGTGCAGCTCCGGCTTCGGAGCAGTGACCGCACAGGCGCGGGCCTGCTGTTCTGGGCATGCGCAGACGGCAGGAGTGTTGGACGAGGGCGCGCTGCTCCTCGTAGCTGCGTGCCGAAGATTTTTGGTAGGAGGGAAAGAGGCTACGGGGCGTGGAGTAGCCGCGCCGTGTGAACCTCAGATACGGTACTCCACGCCCAGTAGCCGCATGGGAAATTTGAATATAGGGATAATAAACTTTTCAAAACCACTGCGGGGACGTTCCTATTGATCCACCCGATCTACCTTTATAGGTAGATTTGTGGTGGTAGGTTCCCTTTAGAATAGAATAGAATAGAATGCTTTATTGTCCCCATAGGGGAAATTGACTTTGTCACAACGACAACAGCAACACCTCCATTCATGATCACAATTACACATATATACAAAACAGTAAGATACAACGTACATATACATATAAATAATAACAATTATCATAAAAGAGTCAATAAAAAGTTAAAAAGGAGAAAAACACAATGGTTACAGATATTAATTACTAATTACTTGCCCATGTTAACTAATACAATTGCCCTAGGTATAGAGGAGTTTTTAAAACGATTCGTTCTACATTTCATATGCAGAAACCGATCACTAAATGTGCTACGTTGACCCATCAATGTGTTATGTAATGGGTTTTTCTCATTACATACAATGGACTTAAATTTGGAGAGCATACGTGCACACAAGATTGACTCCCAATCCTCTGTCCTAGTGCCAACAATTGAGTTCACCTTCCTAATCAGTTTCTTAAATTTGTTTAACTCAGTCGTGCGAGCATTATTTCCCCAACATACCACCGCATAGAATAAAACACTTCCAATTACAGACTGATAAAAGGACAACAACATCCTACGGTCCACATCAAAGGACCTGAGCGATCTTAAAAAGTACAGTCTCCCGGTCGCCTTTTTATACAATTTCTCTGAATTTATGTGCCACAATAACTTATCATCCAGATAGACGCCCAGATACTTGTAGTCGGTGACGCGTTCCACTGCGACACCCCTAATCTTTGTAGGCTCACCATCAGTATCACGTTCTTTCCGGAAACTGATTACCATTTCCTTGGTCTTAGATAGATTCAATTCCAAGCCATTTGTGTCGCACCACTCCGAGAACACATCAATGGTCGACCAATACTCAGACAAATCTCCCTCTTTTATACACCCTATTATCGCAGTGTCATCCGAATATTTCTGCAGGAAACACTCACTTCTATTTTTTTTTAAATCTGCAGTGTAGATGGTGAATAGAAACGGGGCAAGGACAGTCCCCTGTGGGGCTCCAATGTTACTCACAACCACATCCGACACCGTGTATCCAATTTTCACCTTCTGCGGTCTTAATATCAGATAATTAAAGATCCACTGAATTAGGCCAGGACCAACCCCCATTTTCTCCAATTTTGACATAAACGTTTCGGGAGAATTGTTAACACTAAAAGGCACTCCAAAGTCGAAGAACATTATCCGATCTCAGACCCCGCTCGTCCAGCATTGTATACCCTGTGAGCATATAAAGAATGATCTCCACACCCCAGAGTTGGTTGGTATGCCAAATTGTAGAGGGTCAAGATACGGTCCAACTACTTAGCAAGATGTCTCAAAATAAAACGCTCAAACACCTTCATAATTTCGGTTGTTAACGCTAGCGGGCGGGGTAATCATTTGGTTCTCTCGGAGCCTGACCTTTTGTACCGGAATAATACACGAGCTTCCCATAACGTAGGAACACAGCAGCTGAATAACTACGATTAAACAGTTCCAGAAAAACAGGACCAAGTTCCCAGAGCACATTCGAAGGATCTTCGCGCTTACACAGTCCGGACTGACGACTTTCTAACCTTTAGTTTCTTTAGTTCACCTATTACATCCTGCCAGAATGAAAGACCAACATCATATTATATTTAATGTATAGGCTCCGTACGTTCAATGAACAGGAGTTTCAATGTTGTGAGGTAGTTTTGTCTTGTATTACTATGTGTTTGCTATTTTTGCCGATACCTGAATAGACATAAACGATCGTACTCATAACAGTGGGTGCTCAGTGCGCGTGTAAGCCTCCACATTAGTGCGTCACAGTTTTTCCGATACACCATTAGAGTATTGAGTGCATTGATTGGTTTATGCCAATTCACACAGCTTGTTCCATGCACATAAGATTATCATGTGCACTGTAGCTGTTTCATGCATATAAGGTTGTCATGCACACTGGGGGTCATTTACTAAGGGCCCGATTCGTGTTTTTGTGACGGGTCAACCAAATTTTTCCGTTTTGCGCCGATTTACGTTTTACGCTCTGATGTGAGAGTAAACAATTCTTGTCTGTGGGCACACGCAGAAGTACAAAACAACACACAATCGGGACCAAAAGTTGATCTGGCAGAACTCAAACCTCTGTCTCCTGGACATGCAAGAACTGATACACGATTTGATACTTCTGTACGCTGAGGCTGTAGTGTGACGTGATTACTATCTCTACTAACTTACCTAGTCTTCTCACAGGCCAGAGGTGTTACATTCCCACCTGTAGGGCACCCGGGGGTAAGATAAGGAAGTCAGTTACTTACTTTTCCTCTCCACTATCCTATAATAGCCAGTGCCTGCAGCTGATGACAAGGCTCTTTTAATTTGGTTGTGTTCCCTTCTTTTATAAATAAGTACGTTATCTTATTTCGTTTCCAGTGAAGATATTCTCGATATAGAAACGGTAATATCATCATTACATTCTGTGAGACAAACTTCCAAAAGATTAAGAAATCGGGAAATCGGGAAAAGATTATGAAATATGATTTCCCACCGCAGTTCACGATATTGGGGCAACACATTGGGCACTGAAATGGCCTCCTAAGCAGTGATGGAGAACCTTTTACAAACCGAGTGCCCAAACTGCAAATAAGACCCGCTTATGTATCACCGAAGTCCAACATAGAGATTTAATTA
Organism: Engystomops pustulosus; assembly: GCA_019512145.1. Taxonomy (NCBI): domain Eukaryota; kingdom Metazoa; phylum Chordata; class Amphibia; order Anura; family Leptodactylidae; genus Engystomops; species Engystomops pustulosus. Next base: position 297,554 of record WNYA01000104.1, read on the forward strand.
GTGATTTATACTCTCTGCTCTGTCACAGCTTTTCAATACATATAGCACCCTGAAGGACAACAATAACGCGCAAAATAGAAGAAATTTGTGAATGATGGAGCTTTCCTCCATGGTCCCATAAACAGGAAGAATTGTCAGGCCGGAGCTACAATGATAATCCAGATCTGTCAATCTTCCCACTCCTCCAGTAGTCCAGTAGCACTTCTGTGCAAGCAGTCTGGGCTGTTGCTGGGACTGCAGGAAGATACCTGGAGTACTCTGATGATGCTGAGTGCCCACAGAAAAAGGCTATGAGTGCCACCTCTGCACCCGTGCCTAGGTTCGTCCACCACACTGATGATGCATTTTACTTTGCACCATGAGTTCTGCTTTACTTTTTGGAAATCATCCCTGGTGTCTAAGTGAGATCTCTAATTGTAATGAAAGGACCCAAACCCCACTATTTGGGTCTGTACTGATCATCATAGGTTTGGGTCCCTCCAGTCCGAACCCACTTATCCCCCTATAATCCACAGTAAAGCCCTCTAAGCTATGCTGTGATTGGTCAATCAAGACATGTGACCCTAGTGTATAACAGGCAGGGTCACATGTCCCGGCATCATTACTGAGAAGAGACACTGCCTTAAATGAATAACTGCCTTGTACAGGGTAACTAGGTAGGTAGAGGAGGCTGATATAATAAGGGACAGATAGAAGTCAGAAATAATTGTCCTCATAGGACAGTATAAGAGCGCCATGTTCCCACTTATATTGCATCATGCAGTAAGATCTTATGGTGCCACTTGCATTTGTAGCAATATTTAGTACCACGCTACACTATCAGTCTTAGTTCTATTTGCACCAACAGAATTATGTTACAGAGGTTACAGGGAGCTAGGGAGGCGCGGTTATGTAATGATGCGGCCGTGAGGGTTGGCGCCTCCTTGACTACGGTGCCTGGAACTCCACCCCCCTGACTGGAAGAGGACCACGAACATAAGTATATTTTTCAGGCTGCAGGCAGCGTTCTCAGTTTATAAGACATGTCCAGTCCACGGGCAAACGGCCATACAAGGTACTTATTGTGGTTGTATAGCGAATTCTCCAAATTTCGCTATCGCTATCTCCAATTATTTTAAGAGATTGGCGAATTTATTCAAATTAAATTCGACAAGTTTGCTGAATTTTCCGACAAAACTTTGTTTCAACCTGAATCGAATCATGATGAATCACGTTAAAAAACAGGTATTTCCTGGGCAGAGAGTCCCTGTAGGTGTGTAGACACGTTGTGCCCATGCTTAAATATGCATATGGGAGCGTGGTTTGGTCTTCAAACAGCTGCTTGTGTTTTTAGTTGACGCACATGACAGCCCGGCTCTAGAATAATCGCTCAGCTCTTCACTCCCATGGAGCAACCCTTAAGGACACTTCCCCAAATAAGCGAAGGGGAACGCAGCCTACCAGGTAAGTCTGTGCAGCCGAAAAGACTGAGCTGAGGGCCAAGCATCCACCCTATACCTCAAGTGTGCAGAGAGTGGCACAATTACAAATTCTGGTGGTGGCAGCAACATGGTATGCCACAGTGAGGCACAGAGTGTGGCACAAAGACAGAGTGTGGAGGTGGCAGCAGGAGGTCAGAGAGTGGCGCAATAAAGAGTGGTGAGGGAGGTGGGTGACAATTCCAGTCCTGGTAAGATGGTGGGAGGCAGATGGAGCACTGGCAGCAGATGAGTGGCATCAGGGCGGGTGGCAACAGCATCAGAATGAGTGGCTGAGCAGGTAGTTAGAATCAGACTCATTTTCCCACATTTAGGGGAGGCGTCATGGCTTTATCCATCTGATGTCTTAGGCTTGGTGGTTGAAAACCTGGCCGATCCACGCTTGAGTCATCTTCACAAAGGTCAGTCTCTCCACATTACGGATGGACACGACAGGTTCTCCTGGTGGGTTAACAAATGCCCCCGCCGCACTGTACAACACCTTATGATGCGTGCATCTTGGCCGGGCAGGGAAATTTGGGGGGAATACAGAACCACAAAACTGACATATGGACTTTGAGAAAAATAGCACTTATAGAACTAGTTAATTGACAACGAATTTCTTGATATCAACTTTATCAACAAAAATAATTCGAAATTTCGGATACAGATCCCTCACCCAAACGGCTCCTGTACTTTTGGAGGGCAAAATCACTCCATCGCTACTGATTACAAGAGCTGGACGCTAAGCAGCACAGCGTGTGAGTGATGATAGCAAATGGGCAGTTGTTTTTTATAGGGCTGTGAACATCACACACTAATCCTTGCCGGTCCTGATTTTGGCTTACAGGTCTGCTCATGTGATCGGGGGTGTTCCTTTCTCTTTCCCAGAGTTCTCTTCCCCCCCTGTAACACGCTGTACTTGCGGCTATTTTGCTAAAAAAAGGTGGGGGGGGGAATTAATTTGTTCCCACAAATCATCCTAAATTTCGGATTTGTGCCGAACTGAAGTTTTCCTGAAATTCGTAACAAATTCCACTTCGTTAGAATTGTTTCGCCCATCTCTAGTTATTTTCATAAGTAAACACAAAACAATTCACCCAATTTGTTCTTTCTTAAAATTTTTATATATTTTTTTAACAATAGCTACAACAAAGCCCATAGTTTGTAACACCTTGACCCACAGCAGAATAAAAAAAAAACTGCGGGACATGAATTGTAACACCCAGATTATGTTGGTTCCAATGAAGTGATTAATCTACTAACCAAAAGAAGAATGAGGAAGTTCAGAGACCAGGGGGTGTGAGGGGGTACAGGTGGGCTACAGAGACAGGGGTGTGAAGGGTGTCTAGGTGTGCTCAGAGACCAGGGGGGTGTGAAGGGGGTCAGGTGGGCTCAGAGACCAGGGGGGTGTGAAGGGGGTCCGGTGGCCTCAGAGATCAGGGTTTTAGGTAGGGGGGTCATTGGTCGAGACGAGAGTGACCATTGGTTATTGTAATGGAGAGTTACTTCGGTACGTCAGGGCTTTCTCAAAAACATGTATAGAGTCGTCCACTTCAGTTGCTTCAGGGATTTGTGGGCCGTGTGGAGGTCCCCAGTGCCTAGGCAGGATTCATTAGGTAGAGAGTAAAATATAGGGAATTGGGGAAGGAGTCAAGACTCACAGAGAGCCAGCTGAGGATAGAGTTGTATACTGGAATGACAAGGAGTGTGGATGAGTGTTTTTTTTTTCCAGAGGGTAAGAATACATTTGGAATTCCAGAGAATTGGGCTCATTAACTAAGGGCCTGAATCGCTCATTTTCGTCCAGTTTCCGAAAATGACAGGTTTGCATTGTTTTGTCCCGGGTTTTTGGCGCACGCAATCGGATTTGTGTCCCATCGGCGCGGGGTTTCACGCGTCGTAAATTGGGGGGGGCGTGGCCGTCATAAAACCCCACAGATTCGGAAAAAACGCGGAATTTAAAAAAAAAAATGTGTCGCTTGACACGCACTTACATGCACCAGGAAGAGGATGGTGAACTCTAGCGACCTCGGAGGACCTCGGCACAGCAGTGATACCTAGTGGATATCGGGCGCACAACCTTAGCGAATCCTGGCAAGCTCCGAATCAACGTCGAACAACGCGCCACGGGATCGCGAATGGATTGGGTAAGTAAATGAGCCCCAATGTGTAGTAAAGGTCCTCTGCATCTAGCACAGCAGAGAGGATTATGGGAATAGTAAACATGAGGGGGTATAGTACCATGTTGTAATAGTTTTTAGGTGGTGTAGCTACTTGGTGGGTTGTAAGGACAATTTTTGACACCATCTTCACAGCTTGCCTCCGGTCATTGAGCAGGTCCTCCTGTGTAGCTCGGATTCCTGATCTTTCTCAGAATCATCCTCCCCCCATGAGGTCGACATCTTGCATGGAGCCCCAGACCAAGGAAGGTTGCTGGTAATCTTGTCCATTCCATTTACTGCGGCAATAGTTGTTTCCTTCTCACCAGGCTGTTGTCTTATAACCTATAATAGCCTTGTGCAGGTCTCCAATCTTGACCCCGGTGTCCTTACACAGCTCTTTGGTCTTGGTCATGGTGGGGAGGTTGGAGAATGGTTGACTGATTATGTGGAAATGTGTCTTTATTTCAAAGAGGTGCAAGTAATACACATACTAAGTGCAGATGAGGAGGAGCTACAGGTAATGAGTGCAAAGGAGGAGCTACAGGTGATGAGTGCAGAGGAGGAGGAGCTACTGGTAATGAGTGCACAGTAGGAGGATCTTCTTAAAAAATACTAAGAGATCCGAGAGAGCCAGGATTCTTGTTGGTTGATAGGTGAAAAATACTTATTTCATGCAATTAAATGCTAATGAATTATTTAAAAACCATACAATGGGATTTTCTGGATTCATTTTAAATTCTGTCTCTCACAGACGGAATGTAACATTGCTAAAAATTACAGACCTCTCTATTCTTTGTAGATGGGAAAACTTGCACATTAAGCAGAGGGTCAGATACTGATTTCCCCTCTGTATATGGACCAAACAGTGGAAAAACATCCGCAAAGAGATCATCAACTGGATTGATTGTCATTTATACTTTGTTCTGAATTTTTTTAAAGTTTTCTCAGAATTTAAACCTGCATTAGGAAGTACAAGATGTCCCACATATTAATAAAGCTGTGTAAATAGAAATACAAGAAAAAAAAATGCTTGGAAGACTGAATATATGAGGGATCCAATGAACAAATAGTTTTAAAAAAAAATATTATTTGTAAAGTGTCAGGGGAATCAAATGTCTGAAAATATGAGCGGTAATCAAGGAAGCAAGAAAGTAGTCGAGCAAAGGTTAGCAGAAGAGTCAAGTTATGGAGACAGAAGGTCGAGTTTGGCGCAGAGGTCAAGTCAGTGGAGCAGAGGGTCAATCGCAGGAGCCAGAAGGCAAAGCAGGGAAGCAGAATTCGAGTTATGGAGCAGAAGGCAAGTCATGGAGCAGAAGGTCAAGTTATGGAGCAGAAGGTCAAGTTATGGAGCAGAAGGTCGAGTTATGGAGCAGAAGGTCAAGTTATGGAGCAGAAGGTCAAGTTATGGAGCAGAAGGTCAAGTCATGGAGCAGAGGGTCAATCGCAGGAGAAGAAGGCAAAGCAGGGAAGCAGAAGTTCGAGTTATGGAGCAGAAGGTCAAAGTCATGGGAGAAGAAGTCAAGTTATGGAGCAGAAGGTCAAGTATGGAGAGAAGGTCAGTTATGGAGCACAAGGTCAAGTCATGGAGCAGAAGGTCAATCGCAGGAGAAGAAGGTAAAGCAGGGAAGCAGAAGGTCGAGTTATGGAGCAGAAGGTCAAGTTATGGAGCAGAAGGTCAAATTATGGAGCAGAAGGTCAAGTTATGAAGCAGAAGGTCAATCAATAGGGCAGAAGGTTGAGTAATGGAGCGCAGGTCAGGCATATGGGCCACTGTTCCATTCACTCTCTATGCAATGCAGAAGATAGATGAACACTGTCCTCACAGTGGATGGAAAGGTGCAAGAGCAAACTGGTGCTTCACAGACACAGAAGAGCAGAATTCCTGTTCTTGTTATTGGTGGTATTCTAGATCCCAGAGATCAGTTTGGTGACCTTAAAATTTGGACCAATATCTTAAATAAACTATAGACAGTACATTGTGAAATGTGCAAGTCCTCTGCCTCACGTGTGCTTCTCTAATAACTATTCAGCCTCCGAGGCTGATCAGATAACTGGTAGATGAATGTGGCAAGTAAAGTCTGAAAAGTTCCATTGTTTTATTACTACAAATCACCAGTTGTATGGAAATGTATTATTATTGCCAGGAATGTTATCTCTTTTATCAACAAACACCTTAATGAGATGGAATCTTCCATTACCCCCCCCCCCTCCACCACCACCACCATATACACACACAAACCATCAACACTATATAAGTGACAATCCTCCTTCAATATCCTTCCATTGAAGAGTCTCAGAATTACAAGATTATCCATATGGCCAAAGCAGAAATGATACTTTTTATAACAAACATCTTCCTTATTACTTTCTTCTTCTCCTTTGGTGAGTATCTTCTAAACGTTTATTAATGTCACAATACTTTCTGCAGATTACATTCCCATTTTGTTTCTAGGATGATGTCATTCAATGATTTTGAATCTTAGATTGTGACTATTTTTGATAAAGAGGCTTAATTCTCTGGGGTTGTGTTGGTGCCCATTGCAGTCCCCTTTCTCCTGCCATTTTCATTTATACTTCACCTTTCTATGTTGGAAAATTTGTTCCCTATTTTACCTTTTTTTATAAAAAAAAAAATCCCCTCCTCTCCTCTTTCCTACACAGAAAAGTAAAATCAGCTTATTAAACTTTCTTCTGATAGATACTGGATAAACAAAGAGATGTTTTAGTGTAGCAGGACGGGTCTGTTAGTGTCTTATCAATGTGATATGAATGGATTACAATCTTCTAATACTGCTATTTAACTGCCTTGCTGACAGGTGTAAATCATTTTTTAAAAACTTGCTATAAATGTTGTATGTGAGCACCCTGTACAGTAAGAGGGATGTGTCCTGCTGGTCAGTCACGACCCTCCTCTCGCTTCTATCGGTTGTTATGTCCAGTTGGCCAGTCTGGGAAGCTCCACCATTGCTATTTTTCTTAGCTGACCTTGCAGTCTAAGGCTACATGCACACTGCCGTGTGCCGCCGCAACGTAGCACGGCGGGCACACGGCAGCGCGGGGAGAGGAGGAGGAGGTGAGCTCTGCACCCCCCCGCCCCTCTCCATAGCGATATATGGCTGCGGCGCCGTAATATGGGAAAAGATAGGACATGTCCTATCTTTTCCCGGGCTACGGAGTGGTACGGTGCCGCACATGTGCCGCTCCCGTAGGCCGCCGCGAGCCCATAGAAGTGTATGGGGGACGTATATCGGCCGCATATACGTCCCCCATACTGTAGTGTGAATGCAGCCTAAGAAGTCCCCACCTCAATCTGATTTAGTATAAAGACTCAAAGTTCTGCCACATTGGTAGCCTTGGTTGGTGCAGAAGACATCTGTGTGCAGAAGAGACTTCTGGCTTGACTTCTTGGCCACCAGTATTGGTGGATGGGGTTCCCAAACCTACAACTCAGCTCATCTCATCATCTCTGCAGCAAAGAACAAGAACATTTTCTTTATTTTCTTTATTGTTTTATTCTTTATTAACACCATCAATCCCTGATATTTGTATCGCTAATTTCCAGTTTGCCTATAGCCACCATCTGCCTAGAATACTTATATGTATATGAAAGTGTAAATAGGATGAACTTAAAGGGGTTCTCTGGAGGTGGAAAAACATGGCTGCAGTCTTCCAAAAACAGTAGTGTGTGGTATTGCAACTAAGCTCCATTCATTTCTATACAGCTGAGCTGCAGTACTGGCAGTGACCATGGTCGGGTGTGGTGCTGTTTTTGTCTTTAGGAAGTTTCTCCAGTCCCAGAGTTGAGCTGATGACAGGAGCCCCATATACAGAGTGTTATTTATGTGTTTTGTGTATCTAGACCTCATCAGTGCAGTCACACACTGGTAACGTTACAGTACAGTATACGCACATAGAAGCTTCTGATCCTCCTGTGGATAATACACATAGACCTTATCGTGACAAAAGATTATTCATAGTATAGCAGTATTACGATTATTTATTTATTAAATATATTAAAGTAAATCAGTTCTTCTAATTATAAGGAAAAGACCCCGGAGGATGATGTTCTGGGGGTGTGCTGGTACCCATGGCGGTCTTCATCCTGCTGCAGCTTCTATTGTTTTTTCCTCTGGTAGATATTATTATAAATGTGATAAGGTCCAGACACGTCATATAAAGGGGCTTTGTAATGTATTGTTGATGACATTGCTCTATAACCTAAGTTAATTAACCCTTTACTTGTGTTTTATTCCCAGCTGCTGATCAAGAATGCTACGAATGTCATGCAAGGAACTCAGGAACCTGTAATGCAACCGTCACTAAATGTCAAGCCGGAGAGAAGTGTATAATAATCAATGAGGAATTTATATGTAGTCAGTGTCATTTTCTAACATTTATACATTTTTTTAATTGCTAATGCACTTTGGGGGAGTTTTGACCGTCTGCTGACTCCTCCTGTTACTACAGACTATTGTGGCCTTTTGTACAGTAACCACCATTGACTAACTCCTTCAGGTTCAGCACCAATTTCCGTTTTTTTGCTTTCCCATTAATTGTTACCTGCATTCTGAGAGCCCTAATTTTTTTTTACTTTTATCCATGAAAGGTTTTTTAATTTGCAAAACAAGCTAAATTTCCTAGCTCCACCTTTTTTTATTTTTGTTTACTTTGTTTTTAAGACCGTCCCTCTATGGTCCAAATATCACGGGGAAACAATGTAGTGATCCAAATATTGCTCAGACCATACATGGATATAAAATTCTCTTTACAGGCATTCCCCGGGTTACATACAAGATAGGGTCTGTAGGATTGTTCTTAAGTTGAATTTGTATGTAAGTCGGAACTGTATATTTTATCATTGTAACCCCAGCCAGAACTTTTTTGGTCTCTGTGACAATTGGATTTTAAAAATGTTGGGTTGTCATAAGAATCAGGATTAACACTAAAGCTTCATTACAGACGCCTGTGATAACTGTTACAGCTGATTATTGTAGCCTAGGACTAAAGTACAGGAAATTACCAACATCCAGAGGTCCGTTTGTAACTAGGGGTGGTATGTAAGTCGAGTGTTCTTAAGTAGGGGACCACCTGTATATATAAATTCAAAAGACGTAAGACATGGGTACTTCACCAATCTTCGGCTAAAGCCGAATTTATATACTGAAGATACATAAAGTTAATTGTTTTTTATGGTTTTGATATGACTTAATCCATTAATAAGGAAAACTTTATGGAGAAAAAACTGTTGTCAGAAATATTCTGACATTTAGGCTTTTACCTCTTCTTCATTTTAATGATTTTTTTGTTTCCTTTTTATATGTGGGATTTAAGAAGTGATTTTAATATTAAATTAACTTATGTTTTATTTAATTTTTTTTCTTTTACAATATATGTGCATATCCTGAAACCTTGGAGAAGTGATCACTCATACATTATACTATAATACTGACGTCTTTGAGAGGCTCCCAGGTCAGGATAACTCTTCACCACTTCTTCAATACAGGTTATCAGCCAGCACTGATACTGTACAATACAGCAGACACTCGCCCTGTATGCAGAAGCTATAGAGCCCCCTTCATACATCATCAATAGTAAATCAGATGCTGCAATTCCAAAGGCTTTGGATGTCCCACTGCTGGAAATTGTCTAATATTCGGTTATGATGTCATACAACCCGGTAGGTTGGAGAACACATTGCCATTCTGGAGAACAAGCTCCTTCACTTCCTGAATCTGGGCCCTGGAGAGGGTCTCCGAGATCAGTACTTCAGGCACCTTGGCATCGGGTACACCTACCTCCTGTGTCACGTTCTTGAGGTCAGACGCTTTTTCCTCTCCCACGGCTGTCAGGGACTCTCTTTCCCTCCATGACTTTAGGAGGTTCACGTGGTATATCTGTTCTGGTTTCATCCTCCCCAGCTGATATACCTTGTAGTTAACCTCCTGCACTTTCTCCATAACCTCATATGGACCATACCACTTTGCCAAGAGCTTACTCTCAACGGTTGTCACAAGAACTAACACTCTGTCGCCTGGGTTAGAGTTCCTGAGTCGGGCTGATCTATTGTAGACCCTACACTGGGCTTCTTGTGCCCTTGTCATGTGCTCATTTACAAGGGGTATCACCGCCGATATGCAGTCCTGCATAAGGGTAGACATGTTCGATCACACTACGGTGGGGGGTCCTTTCTTTCCAAAATGAAAGAATATAATAGGCTGGCCAAAATCACCAGAACATCACAAGGCATTGTAGGTGATATTATTATTATTTTTATAGGCGATAGCCTGAGAGCCATCAATTTGCTTTATACGGAGAGCCATCAATTTCTCCAATAAATGGACTCACGGAGCAGCCAAACCAACTTAATAACCCCTGCTTCCATCTCCAAGGAAATCCCCCCCCCCCAAGCCATATACCCCTATTTCCTGTGTTACGTCTGTGTTCCTGACTATGTCTATCATGTTTTTCTTGTGTTCTGGAGCCACG